>QODF01000058.1:4612121-4627058 GCA_024372805.1 Oostethus manadensis
TATAGGGTGATCATTTTCATTTCTATCAAATGATGTGGCATCATTTTGTTACTAATACATCACCTACTTGTTATCAGGAAAGATATTCCAGATCATTTTCCCTGCGTTTGAAGTGGCTCGGGCATCAAATCCGGATGCCTCCTGGTGAGTCGAAAGGAGGTCTTGGAACCCAGGACACGCTAAAGGGATTATGTCTCCCAGTTGGTATGGGAACATCTCGGTGTCTTCCTGGTGTACCTGGAAGTGGTGGATGGGGGCTTACCTACTGACCTGTGTCCCTGCGACCCAGACCCGGAGAAGAAGAAGACAATGGATGGATGGGTTCTTCAAACCTTACCAAGCACACCAATTTTTTCAAAGAGGGCCACCAAGAACATGGGTGCTTTGTCTTGCAGCAGGATTGGCTGCTTCACGACAGCTGACTCAGATGACCAATAAGGCTCTGCTGGTATCAACCCCTAAAAAACTGGTATCAGCAGTTGCCTGCTCCCTTGTGTATTTCTTCTTTGACAAGATAAAGTAAAACAAAAAAATGTTCTCATTTGTCTTCCTGTGTCTCAATGTCCAGAAAACCACAAAACTGGTCTTCGTCAAACCTTTTGATCCAGTATGCGTTCTTCTTCCATTTTTTAATTTTGTCTTCTCTTTTCTGCTGACCGCGGCGCAAGCTTTTGTTGAGCTTTTTTTTACACGAGCGCGGAACATCTACCTTTTTTTGTCCTCTTTCTTTGTCTTATCTTTGCTAATTAGCCACAGGCTGCTGGGTCGTCCGCTGGCGGGGACAAAGACGTACCCGGAAAGAAGGCTGGGGAAGGCGGGGAACAAAGACGCTGCTCTTGCGCTTTGAACACAGCTTCAGTCAAACTTCAACTTCATTTTTTTTTTTTTGCAAGAGGAAGTTTGACATGTGAGAGTTTCCTGCTGACGACGACGGGCGAAAAGGCAAAGCTGATGAAAGCCGCCCCTCAAACACTTCTGGTCCCCGATCCGTGTCCTCAGGGACTGAACTAGTGTGACATGTTATTCAGTTGAAACCAACAATCCTATCAGGATGTTCTCCGGGCCTGAAGCGGCCAGCGCCAACGTTATTAGCTCCAAGCCAACCAACCCCCAAGCTGGCGGACAAACCAGGAACACTGCACCCTTCCCAAGTGCTTAAACCAAAGCCCCATAAAACCCGGACCCCGTAAACCCTGAGCTTTGACCATGCACCATAGAAACCTCCACAACCAAACTTTTGTTATTAAGGATTTGATGAAAACTAAAGCATTTTTTTCCACCGGAAACTAAGTCAATCCAAACAATCCCCTCCAGACATGCGAAAACATGAACGTCAGGTTCAAGCAATCTAAAACATCCAGAATGCAGAGCATAAACAAGAAAGAAGACAACCCTCTTGTGTGCAGCTGCATGACTTCATTACCGAACACACACTTAGTTCATGACCATGACAGCCCAAGCCGGAAGTGTCACGATCCGTGTTTTAGTCTGCGCGGCAATTTTGCCTTTGTTCTCTTTTTTGCCTCAGTTCCCGTTTTGTACACTTATTTTGAAAGGTCTTCCTGTTCTCCTTTGTTTATGCTAATGGTAAAGGTTGAATTGGATTTGAACATGCATGTAGATGACATTGGAAGACGTCACTTTATACAATGGACGGTTCCACATGTCCGAAAGGAGTAGGAAGAAGCAAAGCTTATTAAATCCTAACCCCGTGGGCTCTTCCCTCTTTCAATACATTCGTACACTTCCTGCACTTACTAAGTTTGTATGCATAGGTAAGGTCATGTGACAGTGTGTTAGATAGTAGTCCTCGTCATGGCAAATAAATTATATTGCAGTTTTGATGAATGATATTCATAATAAATAATAATAATAATGGTGATAATAGTGATGAGTGTTGTATAACAATTGTACCAAAACATTGTTGTAGTACAGACAATGTTCTCACTAAAGTTGCTAGTACAAGTATAAGGTGATATAAGGTAACAAACACGGTATTGAACATGTACTCTCCAAGGAATGAAGTAATACGGCCTTGGATGTACACAATATTTCCTTGTATTTTGCAAACATCAGCTGTAATGTTTCACGGTAGAGCATCGTTTTACTTCTTTACTTCATCCCTTCCATAGTTCCATTCCACATAGAGAAGTACTACAAGTTTTTGGTGTTGTTCTAGCATATTTGTGTTTTAAGTTGACTTTATTCCAAAAATCACATTTCTCCTCTCTTGTTGAGAAAAATGGTATGACATTCTTTGGTAACTTCTGGTTTTTTGCTTTATGCATCATTTTAGCGCTTTGAAGGTTTACCAGGTCAGCACATTTTAATAATTGCTATTTTTGAAACAGCGGATTTGTGTGTTCTCTACACGCCGCGTTATGGATTATCCTAATTGATCTTTTTTGCAGTACATCAAGCGAGTGAAGTGTACTTTTGTAGTATTTCCATACCTCCACACAATAAGTTAGATATGGTAACACCAGAGAACAATAGAGGGATTTTTGATGCAGGACAAATTTGATTTTATTCAGTATTGAAGTATTTCTTGCTACTTTATGTTTTTGATGTGAGGTTCCCAACTCATTCTGTCATCAAGTACGACGGCCAAAAATGTATGTTCATCCTCCCCGTCAATTTGCATTTCCTCACAAGCATCTCTTCTGCTGTTACCAAATAGCATCATTTTGGTTTTGCTTACATTCAAGGGTAATCTGTTTTTGTCAAACCATCTTTTTAGAGTAATCATTTCATCTGAAACTTTTCTTTAGCTCTTGTGTGTTTTCTCCAGAGCAAAAAGCGGTGGTATCATCTGCAGGTAGTACTAGCTTTAGGTGTTTTGTCCCTTTGCAGATGTCCTTAATGTACAGGTTCAATCATTTGGGTCCCAAAATTGACCCCTGTGGTACGCCAAATAATATCTCTAAATTTGTAGATGCATATTCTCCTAGCTTCACATATTGTTTCCTGTTTGCAAGGTAGCTTTTATCCCCGTTCAGAACGAACCCTCTGATTCCATACCTTTCCTGTTTTGTAGTTAGGATGTTGGGATTGATTGTATCAAAAGCTTTCGTTCAATCCATGAATACTGAGGCTGCACACTTTCTATGGTCTATAGCATCCCTAATTTCCTCTGGGATTTCAATCAGTGCCACAGAAGTGGAAATATTAGCTCTGTATCCGTATTGGCTGTCCGCCAGGATGTCATTCCTATTGAGGAATTTGTCCAACCTATGCTTGGATAACTTTTCCATGATTTTGGGAAATTGAGGTAATAATGAAATTGGTCGGTAGTTTGTGAAATGATGTTTGTTTCCATTTTTGAAGATTGGAACTACTTTAGCTGGGAATTGTGTTCCTCCACTGACCAGGATTTTTGGATCTCCTCTTGCAGATTTGGTCCAATATTTACAAAGTAGTCATTCAACTGAAGATGGTCACTGATGCCACCAGTTGTGTGGTTATCAGAGTCAATAGTGAAGATGTTATCAATTAACATGGCACTGTGCTCTGTTATTCTGCTTGGTCTTGTGATTGTTGGTATAAGCTCAGGCTGTACATTCCATCATGAAGTCTTCTATTCTACTTTGCTCCTTTGGATCCAGAAGATCAATGTTGAAGTCTTCACAAACGAAGATGATTTTTTGGTTGATGTTTGAGAAGGTTGCCTTCATCCACTCCTCAAACATTTCCATGCTTGACTTAGGAGTTCTATACAGACAGCTTATTAGAATGTTTCTGCATTTTTCTGAGCAGATTTAAATTGTTATGCATTCCAAAATGTTGTCAACAGCAAATGTTCCTAGTTCTAATGCATTTGTTTGACCAGTTCCTTGTGTCTTGCTGATGGCATTTCCAAATAATATTGAATCTCATACTTCCCTCTGTGTCCTTTTTGCTTTTGTGTTGTTTTCCTTTTCCATGTTGTTTTGATGTGGTCTTTAGTATTTTTCCAAGTCCTTTAAATCTTTGACAGCAAGCACTCTCGCTTCTGGTCCTCCATTTAGCTTAATGAAAATGTTGTGCCTTGGATCTTTCCCTGCTTCCTCAAGTCACGTGCTTTCTTGGCAACTCCAGCATTGCGCTTAGTCAGATGCTCATTCATGTAGACATTTGTTCCTTTCAGCTTCCTTCCCTGCTTCAGCAGTTCGGCTTTGAATTTCCTGTTAGTGAATTTAACGATGATGACGGGTGTGGTGCTGTTCCTGCCATACAGTGGGATGGAGGTGTCCATGGTGTTGATGTCTACTTCCACTTCCTTGGAATGTAGAAAATTAACAACTTGTTGCTCAGCGGAAGTGACGTCTTCTTCATCCTCTTCATTCCTGACTGCTCTGGCATATGAACTGGGTGTGATCCTGAGCCCCGTCACGATCACATCGTTCCTTCGGTTATTCTGATCCATGACATCAATTGTGGTCTGCAGTTGCTCGATGAGTTTGTGTTTTTCTTCCATGTTTTCTTGGACTTCTTGGAGAGCAGTAGTTAAGGAAGCATTACTAGCTTGTAATGCCTTCTCTGCTCTCAGATGTTTTACGTCTTCTCTCAGGGGTTGAATCTCCTTTTTTATGATATCAGTTAATTTGTCCATTTGTCCTCTCATTTCTCCTCGGATTTCCTTTTGTGTTGCCTCCAGAATCTCAGTTTTTCCTACAGAATCTTCTTTTCGCATTGCTTCCAGAATGTCCACCATTATCTTTGTGTTTTCCTGGGATTTCTTTTCCAGTTTTTCTTCCAGTACCTCCCATGTCATTGTCAGTCGATCCATTAGTATATCCCTATGCGTGGTTAGCTGGTTCCTGTGGCCGTGCACGGACTTCCCTGCTGGCTGCTGCATCCCTCTTCCTTGGTATCTCCTCATTTGACAGGTCTTCTGATGAAGGCATTCTTTTGAGTAACATTTCCGGGGTACTTCGAGTCGAGCTGCTCGAGCTCGTGTCTCGTTCTTTCTCCTTTTTATATTTGGCAATATTGTTTGGCTGTTGCTAGGCAACGCCGCGTAGCAGTTAGCTGTTTAGATTTGACTTAAACTGCCGTCTGTGCTCCAATTTGGCCTTTCAAAAATGTGGTTCTTCACGCCAGTCCAAGTTGAGGCCAATTCCGGCAGCACTCTCCTCTGCTTGTGTCAGACGCCGAGGTTTGACGTCCTTCGGCTTGTTGTTCTCAACCTCCGTTTGGCAGCTGGGCAGGTAGTTGCTTGTAGCGGCTGTCAGCTCTGGTTTTTATTTCTATTACTGTGAAACGGGCCTCCTTACCCGTTCTAGTAAGTCTCGGCACTCTCTTGTGGATGTACGATCACAACGGTGGTCCGTAGATTCCGGAAGGTTTTTAAAACTTCAGTGGCAATAGCAGAGCTCTTGCCGTGAACGAAGGAAGTTTGACTTCCTGTCTGCTTCTGTTGCCGCTGCTTTGCAGCAAAAATCTTTAAAGAAAACATTTTCCTGACCTGCTTGGCGTCCTGAACAGAGAACCAATGATTACGTTGAGGAATAATGTGTGTACAGGAGCAAATAAACGATAACATGTATATTTATTTTCCTAACAATGAACAACAAATACATTTTACAGAGAATAATTCAAATGTCTTTCTAGACCAGGATGGATACGGGCTGGTTTGTGTAACACCCTTAGAGGTGCAGCCTGGTGTAATATTGCAGCAATACTACAATAATAGTGTTACTTGGGTAATTTGGTGTTTGATCTGAGTCCCTAATCTTCGTCTGAAGTAGGTATGTTGTGATAACAAACTTTCATCGACAATAATTGTCCTATTAATTATCGTTGATATTATTTTTCATGGCCGCACGGTGGCTGAGTGGTTAGCACATTGGCCACACAGTCAGGAGATCTGGAAGACATGGGTTCAAATCTTCGTTGGGCATCTCTGTGTGGAGTTTGCATGTTCTCCCCGTGCGTGTGTGGGTTTTCTCCGGGTACTCCGCTTTCCTCCCACATTCCAAAAACATGCATGTTAGCTTCATTGGCCGCTCTAAATTGTCCATTAGAGTGTGAATGTTTGTTTGTCTATATGTGCCCTGCGATTGACTGGCGACCAGTCCAGGGTGTACCCCGCCTCTCGCCCAAAGTCTGCTGGGATAGGCTCCAGCATCCCCGTGACCCTAATGAGGATAAGCGGTATAGAAAATGGATGGATGGATGGATGATTTTTCATTATTAAATGGCATACTGATGTGTGTACATCATAGCAAAAGCAATCAACTTGAATTTCTCAAAAGTATTTAACATTGCAATTGGAATGTCAAGAGCTTTTCAATCAAATTCAAGATGTAATTGGATAATCTTTATCAAAGTACTGTATGTTTATTAAACTCGAATTTTATTACCACTATAACACAACTCCAACTGGCACAAACACACACACACACGCACAGTAACATTAGCAGGCGTCGCTAAACCGAGCTTATACTGGCTATTGTTGTACGGGAGCTCATGATCACGTTCGGTGGCAGCAAGAATATTAAAGTTTTTTTCACCGACTTTCCGTTTGCTGCCTGGACATGTTTAGTTCAGGGAAGCGCTGGTTAGTGTTTGCGAGGAGGTGCCGCCATGCATGAGCGGTCGTGGCTATCTCCCCCGTACCATTAAAGAGCAGTCCGGGCACAGTGAGGGGGTCTTCTTCCAGCCTCTGTGTTAAATAGAGACCAAAACCAAGGCAATTTTAAGGGGGGGCAAAAACCAAATCATGCATGAATTGGGATGTTGGGATGGCGAGGTTTGACTGTAAGCTGGAAAAAATCTCTTTAGCATTATGGAATCAACTGTGCCACATGCTATTCCGCTATTTATTTTCCAGCTGGTCAGTCACACATTCATTCCAAACTGACCTAAATTGATCAGGAAGTCCGTCTAGCGTGCCCATGATCATTCACAGTTCCTCCTTCATCTTTCCATCCTCTCATCTTTGTCTCCCGGCGTTCCCATCCCAGCTGGAAAACCGGCCTTTAAGCCCCTCTGTGGCTTGAGCCAAAATAAGTTAACATTGAGTCGGAAATCTTGATGGCTGAAGAGCATCCTCTGCTCCTTAATGCGACGGAGGAGCAGCCGCTGTGCGGTTGCTCCTTACCGTCCATCTCCATGATTGATGAATTCCTCCTTATCTGGCGTGCCCTTTTTCCTCCTCGCTGTCAGTTTTGGAATGATTTTTACACACTTTCAACACGTCTTCTTTACGCAACACAAGGGCTCCTCTGGGAAGCTACCCATTAAAACACCCCGGGGTTGCCGTTTGAGAACTCTGCCCATTGGCGTTGCGTGTTGGTGCAGGTCAACGTGGAAGCCTCTGCAGTGACAAAAGGATTTAATGAGCGTCTGTAACGAGGTCTACGTGAGCAGCACAGGCCAAAATCAATAGCCTGCGAGCAATCTCTTCTTCTAGGAGGAGGGCGCGTCTTTACTTTGGTAGGCTCGCAAATCAGCAATTCACATTCAATAAGATTAAATTCAAAGTAAAAATTACTATGAAGTCTTAAAATGGGGAATGCTAAATTATTATTATTATTACCACAAATAACCAGAACATTTTTTTTGCTTTTGGATGTAGTGATTGCATGTAAGTAGGGATGTAACCATTACAGATACCTATGACTAACCGTGTTAAGACGCCTGACGGTTGGCGTTCCAGGGTCAAATCCGAACAGTCCACAACTTGTGTGAGGTCAGTAAACTAGTAAGTAAAACGGTTAAATGCCTGGTTTGTCCTGCCTCACTAGTCTGAACTATTGCACTACACAAAAGAACATAAAAGTGACAAAAAGTAGTTCAGCCTCTAATTAGGGGAGCTGCATTTGGCTTTATGCATTATAAATGAGAGCACTAGTGTGTGTGTGTGTGCGTGTGTGTGTGTGTGTGTAGTGTCCAATATGCGCAGCGAAGTCAAGTGCAAAGAAATTAGCCAGCTGATGGAGAGCCTGCAGAGAAAGAATCAATCAATCAATCAATGTCAATTCTCTAATTGGCATGTGCAGACGCAGGCACTGATAGTGTGTGCGTGTGCGCGTGATCCAGTCATAGCATCCAGTAAGCGAGTGAAATCCCTCCAAGGCTCCTGTAGTACTGCTGCTTGCTTCCGCCTTGTTCCTCGACTGCCATGACAACCGTGTTTGTTTGCACAAGCCAACAATTCGACTCCCCAACAGCTGCACACAAAAGACTTGGAACTTGCCAAAACGTGCACCTGTAGTGTGTTTTTCTGATCAATACGCCACAGAATGGGCACGTTGGCAGCTGTCCGTCATTGCATTACGTTTCGTACATCGCTCCCTCACATGAATGAATTAGTAAATGATCGTGATTGTTGAGTACAGCCTATTATTAGCCACATAATATGCATGTTCAAGCACACTGTACTTATTTTTGCCCAATTACAGCATTTTCAAGCATGAAAATGGCACTGAAATACAAATACAGAACCGTCGCCCCCCATTTATCACAATTAATTGGTTCCAACAAGTAGTTTTCCTTGTCTATAAATGGAATATTTTTGTAGTTGGCGCATAGAAAACCTGTAAATATGCTTTTTTAAGCATATTTAGCAATATACATGACATAATAATTAGGGAAGCTGCGATCGATCGGCCACCAAGCAATAGCGGCCGATTTACATGGAAAATCGTGTGATCTCATATGCCAAGAAATTAACAGAAAGTACAAAATAAAAAATATACAAATATATATGACAATATATTGCAATCTACCAATTTAATTTAATTCCTACTACATTACCCTTTTCTGCACTCTGTGTGTATGCTAGCAGCCCAGCCTACACCCACCGAGACAAAGAGATTGTTTGCCTGACAAAAGGGCTCGCTGTGATCTACGGAACAAATGCACAGAGTGAACTCTCTTCTTGCCCGTTTGGAGACGAGGAAAATAAGCCAACGTGCTGCCCATCATGCGTCTCTCTCCAGGCGAAGGTTGTTGTTGAGCCATCAGCATGAGAGCTTTGTGAAGACATCTGTCCATGTNTCTACGGAACAAATGCACAGAGTGAACTCTCTTCTTGCCCGTTTGGAGACGAGGAAAACAGAGGTGGACGTGCACACATTGGGCCCAAGATCCATTGTGTGATTAATGAATAAAGCAAACTAAAAATTACACAGACTCACACATTAGCATTGACAGCATAATTTGTGGTTATTGTCTCATTACTGCAACATTCCTGACGCCTAGTGGCCAGTGTGGAATACTACACACAACCGCTGCAGGAAATATAATAGTTATATTTGTCATATTCAGGCTGTCCCTGCTAGGCGTTCATATTTTACAGTTTTAACTGAATTTGTAATTTTGAATTTTCCATATTTTGAATTTTTTATTTTTTTATTTTTTTAAAGTTATTTGGAATGTTACCGAAATGAGTTGGGTTTTTTTTTAAGATCAGTGAAAGACTGAGGTGGTTGGGACATGTCCAGAGGAGAGATAGTGAATATGTTGGATGAAGAAGGATGCTGAGTTTTGAATTGCCAGGCAGGAGGCCTAGAGGAAGACCAAAGAGGAGGTTTATGGATGTAGTGAAAGAGGACATGAAGGTAGTTGGTTTAATAGAAGAAGGTACAGAAGACAGGGTTAGATGGAGGCAATTGATTCGCTGTGGTGACCCCTGAATGGATAAACTCAAAGGAAAAGAAGAAGAGAAGAAGATTGTTATTTAAGGGCCACAGTGTTCCAACTGCCATGTAGCAAAGGACGACCGAACTTGGGAACATGGGTCAGTAATTGGGTGAGATCACCACCAAAACACCAGCTTTTGGTGAAGGTGATCTCATAACAGGTGTAAAAATATAAATAATATTAGTAACAAAAATAGGGGTTACTGTTACAACCATAGCACACAACATGCTAAAACTCAAGTCCGAACGCCACTTCCTGTCCATCATCAGTTCAACGTAAACTGTCTCAAGTGGCTTATTTGGTCTGATTACATCCACCATATTTGGTAATACCAACGTAAAAGTGACCGCATAGGTATTATTTCATTTTTAGAGGGCTCCAATAATGTTAAAGAATGTATTTAAAAGACTGGTTTGGACTGCTTTTCCAATGCCGTTTATGGCGGTCGGGTCTGGAACCAGTTACCTGCCGTAAAAGAGGGAACGTCGAGTTGAAGCAAAATTGGTTGTAAAACATCTTTGGAGGCGCATCGATGTAATTGTCCACCATTACAGCATTTTGAGCACAACCCATAGGTGGCGCCACGCGATACGTTTGTGGACTGTCTGTAATGTGCATAATAACGCCACCAAGGTTTCAAGGGATACTGACAGGAAAGATGTCATGTGCCGAATAAGCCAACGTGCTGCCCATCATGCGTCTCTCTCCAGGCGAAGGTTGTTGTTGAGCCATCAGCATGAGAGCTTTGTGAAGACATCTGTCCATGTCTTTCTTCCTCTGGCATTGATTCATTCCCTCTGATGTTCCTCCCCCTCCTCACCCAAATCCGCCCCAACCCACTCCTGTCCTCGTCCCTCCATCGCCAGCGGCAACACAAAGAGAATTTTCTCTCGTCTTCCTCTGAGGTGTTGTTTCACTTTGGTCTTCAGAGGAGCAGGAGGGGTCCTTTTTAATGTCTCTCTTGGGGGGGTTGACTGGCGTTTGATGCACTGACCTCGCCGTCTTCATCATTCAACTTCTACACGACGTTCATTAAAGAATTCTCTTGTGTCCTTATGATGACGGACGGAGAATCCACGAGCACACCCACGCAGGGAAGCACTCGTTCCCAGACACCTAAGGAGCGTCGCTTTGGAACCACATTAAGGAATACCAACACTGCAGCTTTTAAGATCAGTGAAAAACATGAGATAACCCAACAACAAAGCTAAGACCTATTATGCGTTTCCTCTTTTCTGGCCTAAAAATGTTGTTACAGTGTTGTATTCTCGTGTTAAACGAGGCCAACGCGTCAGATAATGAGGTCTGCACATTTGGAATTGAGCCCTGAAAGCAGTTTTGGAGGATTTTCCTCTGAGGACGTCACGCAACCCTTCCCCGCTCTGCTTCGCTCTGTTGTTGAGAATTTCACCGTTTCACGTTAACAATGACTCGCGGGAAATGTTGTTTTGGGTGTGAGGGAAAGCTCATTTTGTTTAGCGTTCCTAAAGAGCCAAGCATCGGGCAGAAGTAGTTGGAGTTGCTGATTCCTGGCCAGCAAGAGAAAAATATGCTTATCTTTTAACGGCACTTCACACACGACACGGCGCTGTACTATCTGCCAAATTGTTGCTGAAATCCGACGCCTTTCTAACTGTACTGGGTTGTGTTGAAGAATCTGAAGAGTAGGACTTCCGGCAGCTGTTTGGGAGCGCTTGGGACCTTGGGACTCACTCTGCTGTGAGTGGTCAGGCTCGGCGGGTGGCGTAGCTGGAGGAGGGCTGGGGGTGAAGTCAATTGCACAGTCCATTTGGGTGGGAGGCAAGATGCACTGCAGGAAAGAGTCTGGAAGATGGAAAGCTTTCTGTGGGGGTTACAGTATGTGTAGCTGCTCTGTAGTAGTTCAGAACTCAATTCAAAGACCTGAAAATTAGTCCCCGAGGTCCTTGCGATGCTGCAAAGTGGTGTCATCCAAGACCACCCCACAGCATTCAGGGTCTTGTGGAACTCTGAGTGGAGCTCATTCAGGCTTGGGGTTCTCCCAATGTAGAGTCCCCAGGCCCTGCCCATTGGGATTGAGGATGTCTTTGAAGTATTCCGTCCACTGGAGTAGCATCTGGTATGGAGGTCAGCAGCACGTCATCTCCACCGTACACAGTGTTGACACTTCCCCCTCTTGAGACAGCAGATGAATCCCACATCTGAGAGTTTGCCGGGGCAACCGTCCCTCCCTTTTGAGCTTGAGGGCATCCCTCAACACTGATGTCAGGGGTTACCGCCATGACAGTCTGTCTCGTCCTTTCCTGCTTGTCTTGGGGGTCCTAGGATCCTTGGAACATGCCCTTCCTGCTTGTCTTGGGGGTCCTAAGATCCTAGGGAAATGCCCTTCCTGCTTGTCTTGGGGGTCCTAGGATCCTTGGGACATGCCCTTCCTGCTTGTCTTGGGGGTCCTAGGATCCCCGGGACATGCCCTTCCTGCTTGTCTTGGGGGTCTTAGGATCCTCGGGACATGCCCTTCCTGCTTGTCTTGGGGGTCCTAAGATCCTAGGGAAATGCCCTTCCTGCTTGTCTTGGGGGTCCTAGGATCCTTGGGACATGCCCTTCCTGCTTGTCTTGGGGGTCCTAGGATCCCCGGGACATGCCCTTCCTGCTTGTCTTGGGGGTCTTAGGATCCTCGGGACATGCCCTTCCTGCTTGTCTTGGGGGTCCTAAGATCCTAGGGAAATGCCCTTCCTGCTTGTCTTGGGGGTCCTAGGATCCTTGGGACATGCCCTTCCTGCTTGTCTTGGGGGTCCTAGGATCCCCGGGACATGCCCTTCCTGCTTGTCTTGGGGGTCCTAGGATCCTTGGGACATGCCCTTCCTGCTTGTCTTGGGGGTCCTAGGATCCTTGGGACATGCCCTTCCTGCTTGTCTTGGGGGTCCTAGGATCCTTGGGACATGCCCTTCCTGCTTGTCTTGGGGGTCCTAGGATCCTTGGGACATGCCCTTCCTGCTTGTCTTGGGGGTCCTAGGATCCTTGGGACATGCCCTTCCTGCTTGTCTTGGGACATGCCCTTCCTGCTTGTCTTGGGGGTCCTAGGATCCTTGGGACATGCCCTTCCTGCTTGTCTTGGGACATGCCCTTCCTGCTTGTCTTGGGGGTCCTAGGATCCTAGGGAAATGCCCTTCCTGCTTGTCTTGGGGGTCCTAGGATCCTTGGGACATGCCCTTCCTGCTTGTCTTGGGACATGCCCTTCCTGCTTGTCTTGGGGGTCCTAGGATCCTAGGGAAATGCCCTTCCTGCTTGTCTTGGGGGTCCTAGGATCCTTGGGACATGCCCTTCCTGCTTGTCTTGGGGGTCCTAGGATCCCCGGGACATGCCCTTCCTGCTTGTCTTGGGGGTCCTAGGATCCTCGGGACATGCAAACTCTTCTCTCCACTGCGATTAAGAGGTAGTGCAAATGATTTCCATGCCATCATATCTGCAGTGCGTTGGTGCAAATTAGGCCAGGTCTCACAGCACCATTATGAAATGTCTTTTCATATCATTGAAATCCTTCCAAAAAGAAGAAATAAGCATACAGTGAGGGAGGAGGATGATGAGGATGATGCTGCTCCCTGCTTCATTAATACATGTCGTTATCATGGTCGCATTAATATAAAAGAGAGCTGGGGGCTTTTACGCTTTAATTAGTTTTCAGGGCCGCCTGGCAATCATCATCATCATCTCCATCTCATGGTTGGACTGAACCGCCTCACCGCATCTCCATCCTTACATTCTACTAAGTAGAAGAATCATGTTGGCAGTTTGTGCGACTGCTCTGCATCTCTTGCCAACGTTTGTTTTCCGTTTCAGGCTGAATAAAGAACAGAGACCCTCAGGAGAGGAGACAGCGGCGGTGGGGGCCCTTTTTGGTTTTACTAATGGAAGCCATCATTTTGACATATTTAGAGCTGAAATGACATTGCAGTCATGTTCTTTTAATTCTCTGTCCCAGTTTACGTAGGATTTGTATGAGTCCGTTTGCCCTGTACGGTATCGTTCTGTGAAACGGAGCGCCCAAACATAGCACCTTACACCTTGTTGACGCATCCTCGAGTAAGAGTACTACATAGTGCAACGATTCGTTTCAACAACTATTTGACTGGTATCACGACTCACGGCTGCCGATTCGATTCAAGGACGGGATTGGTTCATTTAAAACGATGCGATCCGAACTTTAAATCCATTCAGTAACTTTATAGCCAAACATTCAAGCAGTCAGACTGAAATAAATAGCTGGACAGCAAAACAGAGCAGTTGGGCACGAACAGTTTAGCATTATTGTTGTAAACTTACGACTTTATTCTCCAAATCTTATGATTTTAATGCTTCGTTTTAACAGGCATTGCCAGACACCGCTATGAGCAGAGGGGACTTGTGTGACCTTTGTCCTGGGTCAAACGTAAATAACGATTTCAATGTCGTAATATTATGTACCCTGAGACTGACTGGCAACCGGTCCAGGGTGTACCCCGCCTCCTGCCCAAAGTCCGCTGGGATAGGCTCCAGCATACCCGCCACCCTAATGAGGATAAGCGGCATAGAAAATGAATGAATGAATGAATGTCGTAATATTCTCGTAAATTTGCGACTTTTTATCTTGAAATCTTAGGGGTTTTTGTAGCCCTAACACACCGACGTAAAATACGCCGCATATCCTATGAAAATGTGCATATTTAAGGCATGAAATAACGCCATCTGCGACAGGCATGACTAATCGACCTACGACAAATCGAACTATTACAAGGGTAACAACACGTCATTATCATTAAAATAGCTAAAAAACACACATCCATATAAAGCAAGGGTCTCAAACTTGCGGACGATGTTTGTGGCCCCCACCATTATATGAAGATTGAATGATAATGCGGCCCTCATAATTGCCTACACACACACATAATTGCCTACACACACACATCTTACACTTCATAACACTTTTAGTTGGGTGGGGGGGCGGGGATTAGAGGGTCCTGTTACGCCCCTGTTTTTTTTGTTTTTTTTTGGACGCTCCCTGGGGCTTGGGGCGGTGGGGGGGCGGGATTGTTTTGGCTTCGGGTGTCGGTCGGCGGCAGTGCTGGGAGGAGTGCCTGCGTGCATGCGGCGCTCTGTGGATTTTCCGGCGGCCGGGTATGGTGGTATGGCCCCGTGTCTCGGGGGAGCTCGCGGTGATGCTGCTCGCGGCATTGGGGGGGTGGCACATCCAGGTGCATATGTGAAAATGTAGGTGTGTAAGTGTATGTGGTGGCATGTGTGAGTATAGGAACAGGGTTTGGTGTGGGTACTGGGGCTGGGGTGGACGGGTCA
>QODF01000058.1:4628217-4649673 GCA_024372805.1 Oostethus manadensis
AAAGAAATTTTGCTCAGCATTTAAAGGCAGCTTGACTCCCATTCAGCTGTTATGATGCTGGACAAGACAAATGTAAAAAAAAAAAAAAAAGATAATGCGGCCCTCACGAGGAAGTGAAGAAAAGGCAAGTACTTATTTACGAGAAGAGTAAGATTCAAGTTCTCAATTCTTTATCCCAGCAAGGGAATCGCGGGATGTCAACACTCAACATGACCTTCTCACTCAGGGTGTCATGAACAGACATTGAGTTTAAACCCCTGATATATATATATATTTTTAAAGCCTGCCCTGCCAATGCGTTTTTTCCTAGTACTGATTACATCGATTGATTGCCTTTCAAAGGATGTTAGATCGATATATGTTATCTGCAATGACATTTTGGTGAGCACAGATCGATGTAGTTGGATCATAGGAATATAAATTGATACATCGGTGTAGTGAATGAATCGTTATACCCCTGCTAAATAACCTGCCATGGGGCCAAAAAAGATTGTGAGTGGCAGCAATTTAATTTATGCCATTGAATTCCATCTCCCAAGTCAACAATATCTTGTTTATAAGAATTTGACATTGTTTTCTGCATGTCAAAATATTATTTTTCCGTGTAAAATAATTTTTTTGTCCATATATTTGGGTGACGGTTTTTGTATGTATTGGTTTTCGTCTGGCCTTTTGGAAAAAAATCATAACAAAAAACCATTTTACAGTAATCCCTCATTTGGCTCCCAACATGACCGCGATAAATCAATTTCCTCATAGTAGGATTACTTATTTTTAAATCAAATAATATCCTAATTAGAGCACAGAAAACCTGATTATGACTTTTGAAATAGGGTTTTTAACGTTATTAGAGCCCTATAGCCACCATTACACTCCTATTACCCAATATAGCAGACGTAATTAGAGAAAAAAAGACATATAAGACATAATATAGACTCATGCATGTTAGCATTAGGAGAGTACATTCTTGTTCCTTTTTTTCTGTTTGTTCTGTACCGGACTTTCTGTTTGGGGTTTTTATCTAATCAGTGTGACATTACTGACAAGTAGTGATCAGTATGCATGGCATTGGCCACCACCAAGGGGCACTTCACCGTGGCCAGCCATTCAAACAGTGATTAAAAGAGTGGCCGGACACCTTTTTACTACTATTTACTTGACTGTATTTCTTGACTTGTGCGGTAATTCCATTACTCTTTTATTTTCTATTCCCTCGCTATTTTATTCTTGTCTTTATTCCTAATTTTCAATCATTTTTATCCGTTACACCACACCATCGGCCACACAGACCACTGCAATGGCCACAGCATTGGCCACCACCAAGGGGGCGCTTCACCAATGGCAGCCATTCAAACAGTTAAAAAAACAGATGAACACAATTTATGTATGTAAGGTAAACCGTGTGAGGAGGAGAAGCCATCTGTACTACAAAAACTCCACAATGATTTCATGCAAATAACAAAGATAATGAAATGGTTAAAGGATAGAAAATAAAAGCGTAATGGAATTACTGCACATGCAAAGTAATACAGTCAAATAAATTCCAGTAAAAAGGTGTCCGGCCACTCTTTTAACCACTGTTTGAATGGCTGGCCGCGGTGAAGCGCCCCCTTGGTGGTGCACAATGCCGTGGCCATTACAGTGGTTAGCCACTGGCCAGAAAATGAGCTTGCCCCTGTTGCAAAGTTGGCCATTATTAACTAATTACTGTTTTCTTTTAGTATCTTGGCCAGCAGATCCTGTGGCGTAGTGTTTTATCAGTGTTTTAAACCTTTCACATGGCAGACCAACAAGCTCAGGAGATTTCTTCTCTGTTGCATTTAATGTGATATTAGGTTATCACTTTTTTGTTCCCTTGTTTCCATAAAGGATCACTAGGGTCTTTTGTTATTCGGCCGATCAAAACAGAATTTACTGTTAAACACGAAATCCCGTGGAAAAAGACACAATGTGAATTAAAATGTGTCATCGTGAATCGATGTTTGTATGGGGAAGTATTTCCCCAGCGGACGGCTCAATTGTGATAGAATCTTGTCGCAAACAGTAACCCCCCCCCCAGAGCAAAACATGTCAAAACGGTGGCCTAAAACACAAGCAAAAGTTGGTCAAAAACTTGGAAACTCCTCTTTTACGGAGTGTGAATGGAAGCTAGCAGGGTTAGCTTAGTTTAGCAGGGCATGCTATTGCGTCCGTATATGTGCGACTCATGTTGTACGAATGTGTTTACCGTGTTGTACTTTACCGCTACAAACAGTATATGTAGGGGAAAAAATCAGATTTCTTAGAGCCCTACTTTACCATTGGCCTTACACAGTTTTGAGTGGTGTGCCTCAAGGATGTTTCCAAGGGCTGCGGCTCTTTTTTCTTAACACTCATTCTCTCTCATTCTATGATGATGAGACTTAACGCGCAAAGTAAAACCTTTTGGACAACAAATCCTCATCCTTCTCTTGCACTCTGCTGACAAGAATCCCACCCAGCAACCTCGACAACATCCTAACATGGCGCGTCGCCTGTCAGATCCTTAAAGCACCTTAACACTGTCCCCAGGAACACTTGTACTCATTCTCAAGCAGGATAATCTCTGCCGCATTCCCTCCGCTTCACCAAACCTGTCGATCCTCCACTTCACAGACTAACGAGTCGTTGCTGAGGTGGAACGAGCGGGGATCGGAACCATTCCTCCAGTGGAGACATAAAACACACATTTTCCTTTTCATGACAAAAAGCAGTGTGCTCTTGCGCTCTCTTTCTCTCTCTCTCTCCCGCACACATACATGTAACAGTCCACATGTAACAGGCTGTCAATTTTAGCCAACATCCAATCTATAACATTTAGATTTGACCTTCTAAAGAGAGTGCGTGACGTTTGACTGTGGACCATTTCCTCCCTGACGAGACCTCGCCGTTGGGCTACATAAATCCCCTTTGTCCTTCTCCTCTGTTGGACATTTGCGTGTGTGTGTGTGTGCGTGCGTGTGTGTAAGAGCGCTCTCCAGAGTGCTGACATTCAGAGGCGGGCCACGGCGAACTAACACTCTGACACTGGTCTGACATTTTCCTCCTGCTGCCGCTTTCTAACCCACCTGCACATGCACACTCGCACCAACGTGAATGACGAGCGTACACGTCAGCCTCACAGGTGCAAACAAAAGAACAATGGAATACAAATCAGAATGAAATAGATTTTTATGCTGCTACAGTATAGTTTGTGTCTGTGATAGTGCGCATCATTTATAAGGAAAATGACATCTAACAATCCAGACACAGCATCGGGGAGAAAATGTGTGTTTGAGTGGGACTTTTAGTCCACCAGTGAGGTGAGAAGTCAATGATGTTGGACTTCATTGAGTTCCTCCACACCATTGTCATGCATGCACGCCTTTACGGACCTTGCTTCAGAGAAAACGGTCTTTCTCATTGTGCTCACAGAAAGTTTGAAGTATTCAAAATGTCTTGCTAAGATGACATGACTCATTAACAACTGTGTCCAAGGCCCGCTGTGTGTATAGCCCCACTATCCAGGGAGTGCATTCTCGGCAAATGGGCAAAGGATGCGCACCGCTGCTGTAAGCATAGACAAGGGTGCCGACAGAAGATCTGTTCCTCATGATAAAAAAAAAATCACGGGCCAATGTGAACAGCAGTTGTCACCACATCTCCATTTTTTTGTGAATTGCCCTTTGCTTCACCCCCTTTACAGCGCCTAATCTAAGCTTGTTACCACAATGATTGACACACGCAGGAGAATAGGAAAATAAATAGGCAGAATCCCGGTGTAATGGTACAGCCGCTGCCTTTGAGAGACTGCGCGACAATCATAACAAGCTGAAATCAACAACAGGGCCCGAAGATCAAGAACCTTCAACCAGCAGCTCATTTCCTGTTTTGCAACCAAGTCAAAAGACAAGAAGCCTGAAGAAGACTCTCCATAAGGACGCTTTAAGCGAAGAGTTCTGTCCCATGGAGACGCTCCGCGCCTCTTGTCATGTCTCTGTGACACACGGGTCATAAGACTCGCAACAGCAGTGAAGTGAGGTCAGGAAATGACGTTTTTGGCTTCCTGCTGACCTTTCACGCCGCACAATGAGGGGACAAGAGTTGCGCTGACATATCAACAGACATATCTGCTGCCTTTACCCCCCCCCTAGCCTCCATCCACTATATTATCTTATCGGCTGCAGGCGCTCAGGCACCCCGTGGCGGCTTCTTGCCTCCAGGGTAGCGCCAGGAGCGGCGGTGTTCAAAATAACGGCATTATCAACGCTGTTATTGTTTTTCATTGACGTGTAATGTAATTACATTACCGTGCCAATGCACTGATATTTAACAACTTTTTAGGCTGTATGAACACCGGGATATATTTTTGGCAGTCAATTTTCAAATCACGTGAAAACCGGGGCGTTGAAAAACCGAGGTGCCAATGTACTTTTTAAAAGTCATTTGCAAACACTGAATATTTCATGGGATGCTCTTAAAGCAGTCTCGAGAAGAAAAATCATTGCCATCTTTAAAAAAAAAGAAAGAAGGATTCAAAAAAGGGGAGAAAAAAGCTACTTGAAACTGTAGAAGAACATAAATGCAGTCAGGACCCGCACTAGGCTTCTACCCAAAATCCAGCAATGTGTCAACGATTTGGATAGAATGTACAGCATAGAAATAGAGAAGTAAGAACTATGAAACAAGAATGCCTCAAAATGGGGAACCAGGAGAGCTAAGAAACTACAACAAAGCTGAACAGTCTGATCTTTATGATCTTTTGCTGTGTTCTGGTCTGCAACAACATGGAAATAATCAGTAAAATACAGCTAATGTTACATGTAAAAACTGTAAAAAATTAGGAAAACAAAGTAAAGGATGGATAGAAAGTAGTCGGTCTGTGACGCATCTGAGAAAGTCATACACTTAATGCACAGCCACTTTGGTTTCCAATGGGTCCATGACCATCATTACATCTGAGTCTGATGCTAATGAAGGTGATACCACCCAAACGACCATCAATGTTGGGATCCCTGACAATCGTTAAATCAAAATGCGATGCAAACAAAGTTGATACCACCCCAACAATCATAGTTGGAGGGGGCGGTGGGGTGTCCATGACCATCATTACATCTGAATGTGTTTGTAATAAGGTGATACCACCCAGACGACCATCGTTGGTGGAGTCCATGACCATCGTTACATCTGAATGTGATGGTAATGAAGGTGATACCAACCAGACGACCATCTTTGGTGGAGTCCATGACCATCATTACATCTGAATGTGATGCAAACCAAGGTATTAACCACCCAAAATGGCAGAACCCCCACTCCATCGTCTTATGACACCACTGCCTCCTATTTTAGAGGTTGAATAGAATGAATGTTTTACTAGAGCTGTCCTATCTAGTCTGACTAGTGTGTGCCCCACCTAGTCTTTGAGCATGAACTGATGAAGCCGGCTCACATGAGAGGCGGAACGTCTTGAACAGTCCAGTTGCCATTGATTAAATGCCCTGGGAATCCAATGACCTGTAGGAATGAGAATGTTCACAAGCATATACATAAGTCTCAATCTGTTTCAAACATGGTGCGTTCAAGGACCGCCTAAAAAGAGGCTGCAACGGCCAAAGATGGCACATACTTACATGCAAAATTGGAGGCTTTCTAACATAGTCAGTGCATCCAGTCAAATAAAGCTCAGAAAACACTAATTAGTCACATTAGTCGCCACTTATTTATTTATTTTTTATGACACCCTTCATTTGTTTACACAATTAGACTGGATGTGGTAAGCAGTCATCTTATTTTGAAGGCCGGAAGTGCGGTGTGTGTGTTGAGACTGTCAGTTGATGATTAAGATGAACTATGTTCAAGAATAAACTTGCCTCTTGTCTTTTTTCACGCGTTTGCATTAACAAACCGTAAACCACAACACTACGTAAACACACTCATACAGCCAGAGCTGCACACACACGGCCGCACTAGCATGCTCTGGTAAACTGAGCCAACTCAGCTCTGTTTCGACATGTTTAACTGGGAGGGGGCAGGTTAGTATTTGTAATGAGGAAATGTCGAGGAAATTTTTCCCCACACACAATGACAACATTTCATTCACATTATGTCAGATTCTGCGTTAAAGGTGGATCACGTTTTTATTGGCCATTCCGTCTGCAATTCTTTTAATGTGGGCATCTTAGGGCCCTATAGATCCGGTGTGGAAACACAGCCACAAAATATATCCTAACATCACATCACTCACAACAGAGAAGATACCAAATCAGAGAAACCTCCTGGTCGTGATGGTCTGCCATCTGAGAGGCTAGAACTCTACACCACCGCTAGCCGAGATATTAAAAAAATATGTTCACAAAGACAAAATTGATTGCAGCAGGCAGCGAGACAACCTGCCGCCCCAGTGAGCAGATCATCCCAGTCATATGTCAGAGGGTCACACCGAGTGAGCTCATATCAGCTGACATGATGGAAGACCGAACCTTTTTTTTTTTTTTTCCCAACTCTGCAGATCCCATGGAGGGACAAAACCGCCTCCTCCCAAGAGGATGCTCCACCTTTTTGGATATGAAACAAAGGAAATTCCAAAGGAGATGTTGGATGTTTCTATGGGCCTTTACGTGTGTGTATGATTTATAATGAGACAGAAATGAATTTCACCCTTCTCAGGGATGAATACCATTTATCTTATCGTATGTAGCTGATGCCAGCTGGTGCAGCTGGGCCAGAGTACTCTGACCCCTAAAAGCCGTGCTGGATGACCAGTTGACAGCTCGGCCTTTTAGCTCGTCGCCTAGCGCTACTTAGCTCCCATTTAGTGGACTGGAGTTCTAGCCCCAGCCGGTGTGATACCATTACACTTATCTTTGAAGTGATATCTCAGCATAGTGTCATGTAAGTGTACAAATAGGTTACAGAACACATTCAAGAGCTAATTTGCCTCAAGACAAGTGACATAGAGCAACAACAAAAGAAAGAAAGCGACGGACAAAGTGTGTGATGAAGGAATTATGAGGCTGTTCAATTCTGGCACTGAAGAAAACGTAGGAGGGAGATGAATGACTTCTCTGGTAGGCTACTTTTTACCCAGCCATCTTACACTCACTGTTTGGGGACCAAAGAACATTTTTTTAATTTGAAGTTAAAAAAAATCTTTCAGTGGGACACCCACGGCTTATAGACATGTGCACAATGTTTGGAAATTACAGTATTTGTATCTATGAAGTAAACACAGGGTGTCCCATAAAATGACTTTATGATTTTGCATAGGAACAGATCAAGATTTTACATTTAATGTTTTATTTTTGTTGTTTTCAGGTTGAGCCATGCTGGTCACTCCCAAAAAGAAGTCATTTTGCGTCTTGGAATATGCTCGCACACAGACATGCAGCCATGTCTCAGACAGTGCATAAACTCAACACTTATGAAAGGGATTCCATAATAAATTAAAAAAACCTCATGATGCTCAACACCTAAACCCTTCAATTTTATTCAGCTAGACTTAGTAGTTTTCAAGATAATTGTTCTTGAAAAGATTCCACATGTCTTGGGACACCCTGCATATATTTGCAGTATTTGTAACTCTGAAGTGTTCAGTCTGTACAATCGGGTGATCCAAATCCAAACTAGGATTATTTGGCCTGGGTGGTGCTTTGCACAGTTGAATTAACACACGAAAATCCAACACCAAAACATCAGCAGATGTTCAGCTTTGCTTCTCCTGGATCCCACTTGTGTGTGTGTGTGTGTGTGTGTGTGTGCGTTTGTGAGTTATAGCTGCTCTGTGTGTCGCCTCTCTACTTTACCGTTTCATTTCCGTCCTCCACTGGACTGAGACGAGTGCTGGAGGACATCAGGGAACAAGTGGCCTTCATCGGCAGTGGCGCCAACTTTGCACATGTGCACTGTGGAAACAAATCATGATGATTTTTGATGGTTTGTACTTCATTTAATGCACTCCTCTTATTCTTTGAATGTGGTATCTTGCTGTTACAAAAACATTCATTCTTTTTCTATGCCGCTTATCCTCATTAGAGTCGCGGGTATGCTGGAGCCTATCCCAGCTAACTTTGGGTGGGAGGCAATCGCAGTGTCACAAAAACAGTGGTCTTGTATTTTGTTAAAATCTGTACTTTGATGACACCCAAAAAGGTGGCAGACCTGCAAGGTGCCCTTTAGCGGTTAATAATGCCGAATACTTACCATCTTACCAAAATAGGTACAATTATACCACTGAATCTTGGTTAGTCAAACTCTAAACTGTTGGTTCTTGGAAGTTTGCGATCGGAAAGTAGGTTGCCGTGGAAAAACCTGCAGCAAGAGGCGAGAAGCGACGGTTGTCGTTGCTCAGTCACTATCTACATCTGGTCAGCCTTATCTGGTCACGTGTTGGGCGAGCCAATTTGTACTACTATGCATATAAAATCGATATCATCCATTGACGACCAGTCCAGGGTGTATCCTGCCTCTCGCCCAAAGTGAGCTGGGATAGGCTCTAGCCTACCCCTGCAGGATAAGTGATGGAAAAAGTAGATAAGTTATCTCATGAAAACACATTTATACTTTTATCTTACGTTAGAAATGTATCAGAGCTGCACGTGTGCATACTGCTGGGCTGTTGTAAAATCATTTCCGCACCCACATTCTTAACCCTAGACCCACACTGACCACAACCAGACACCAACTGACAAACAACTCCTTATGTGGTGATTAGAATGTACTTGTGTGGCTCCACGGAAGAAGTAAATAAAAGGCAGAAAGGAGAGGAGGCTCTTCAGAACAGATTGGAAAATTTTGCGACGACATGTTCTCCTTTTGCAAACGACAAGTTCTGACTCAGGTTGTGTTCCTTGTCTCCTGTCTTCCTGTTGGTGTGCGTCCTGCCAAAGTGGCGACTCTGACAGTAAGTGGCATAGAAAATGGATGGATGGATGATCCCTCGACCTACATTACGTCAGTCACCAAGATTTGTACTACGCATGTGCAATACTGTATGTCACCTTAACCCACTTCCAAAAAAATTTTATGATTTGAGAAATTACAACATAATCAACCTTTTTTTTTCCCCTTATATCGTATCTATGGTGTATGTGGGGAAATTTCAAGCCCTCTTTTCTTGGTTCCATAAATGAAAAATTGTAAAATTTGACATTGGTCTCGCGCATGCGGATACGGATTGCGTAATGCCAACGGTTTCTGTGATGTTTGGTTTTCGTGCGAGCATAAGACAAGCGTGGTGTTTACAAATATAATCTCATTGAGAACTCCAGTCAGCGTGATGCTGGTTGGAATGAAAAAGGAATCCTCCATAGAACAGACTCGGGTATCATTCCTTACAATAATGATCAATCAAGTGAGAAGCAGGTAGGGTGAAATAACGGAATGCAAATACTCGATGGCATCTTCATTAAAGATGTTGTGACCTTTTCCCAAAAATTATCCATTGGACTCCTTTGTCACTGAACTCTGCTGTCATTAGTTTTCAATGCACATAACCAACAGCAAGCTCCATTGTGGGACATATTGACCACAGCAAATGGATATGCTAATGGAGAAGTCCCCAAATCCCAGAGGTGTTCCACCCAGGCACATGCCAAACGGAGATGCGGCACAAAAGGAAAAAAAAAGAGCTGAACTGGCGAGGCATGAGGATGAAGATTGTTGGATTTCTCCAAGAAGATAAGCGGAAAGGCAACAAAATATGTAATGCAAACATCAGGAGGTAAAAAGGATGGGGGGGGACTTCACAACGAACATCCGCTTCAGGTGAGGAATGATAAAACGCGGCCTCCTCCAAGATAAGAGCAGGCCAAACCCACACAGTTGCCTAATCAAGCTGATTATCACCAATTAGCTGTCACGCGAGTGCCGGCGGTCGCGTTGAAAAGTCGATAATTAACAACAACAGCAGAGCGTTCCGCCGCGGTAAAAGGCTGCCATTAACCAGCCGGCACGCCGCTAACGAGCTTTACTCCGGTAATTGAAATAAACAGTGCATTATTATGGGATTAATGAGTCGCTTGACGCCGTGCGGGTCAAACAAGACGACGGAAGGAAGTGGGAAGGTGAATAACAAGATTGCAGCATACTCATACATCAAGTACTTGATTGGAGTTGGCTCAGTCTTGGTCTCAGAATTGTCTCAGAATTGGAAAAGAACGCGGACCATCAGTCTTTGTTCTCGAGACCAGTCTTTGGTAATGTAGCTTTCTTGACTCAGACGAAGATATGGAGGACTTTGGATTTATTGGCAAGACCTGGCAAGACCAAAACACTGGAAAACTTCTCAGGTGAGCCCTGGTAATGATTTTTTTACCATGTCCTACACACCTATCATACCAGCTTCAGACTGGTCTTGGTTTCCACCAGCCTTGGTCTTTGTCTTACTCCTGACTTGGTCCCTGTTCAGGGTGGGCCTCCAGGACACCGTTTACAGTCCAGTCCATGTAAAGTTTAATAAGGGACAAATCGCGTAACAACTGACACAATGTCAGGTGCCAATGAATTCCGCGAAGAAGGCGAATGCCACGCAATAAACACCACTACAGTGAAATCACTAGAGAAGATGAACTTGGGGAGCAGATCCAGAATGTGAGTCAGTACCTTGGTCATGGGTAGAGTATCCAGTAGAAACAAAAACAATGGTCCTACGTTGGGATGAGTTAAAAGAACATTGGCTGTACAGTACAGATCAGTCTGGGCTTCCGTTCAACAAAGATATTTCCCAGCGCCCAAATGATGACCTCATCAAACTGTTGTCTGCCCTGCGATTGACCAACGTCAGCTGGTAAATAGTAAACAGTAGATAATGGTATTGCAGTATTCCAAATCAGGGAGGCACAAATACATTGATATGACAGAAACTAATTGAGAACCACTGTTGTCAGGAAATCACTCTTCAACAATGGTCCACCAGGACATTGTTCTGGTTGTTTGTACTTCCATCCATCAACAGAGTGTCTTACTCTTTCAGGAGCTACCAGAAACTGGGGGTCAAACCCATAACCTGAGGGTTGAGAGATGAGCGCTCTACCAACTGAATGGAGCACCCGCCAAAAATTGGAACAGTTTACCTACCTTACAACTCATGACTATGGAAACACATCCATCCATTTTCTTCCACTTATCAGAGGTCGGGTCGCGGGGGCAGCAACCTAAGCGGGGAAGCCCAGAGGTCCCTCTCCATGGAATCCTATGGAAACACAAAAAACTGCATATGGGTCTCATACTCAAACAGCAGAGAAATTTGAAATAGTGTGAGTTATTCCTCCTTTTGAACACCACCCAGCGACACTGTCACTGAGCTCTCTGGCAAATCCAAGACTGTCTTCTCCTATGAAAGAGCCTCTCATCTCAAAAAGGTTATCTGTCCCCCCAGCGTGCATCAGCTGGTGCAGCGTCAGGCCCGCTGAAGTGTCGGGAAAAGGTGGTCAGATGTCGCCTCGCTCCACAGAAGCTTGCTCTGGAACAGGAGCAAGAGACAACGGGCGCCATCATCAGCCGAACCATCACAAGGTGACCCGGAGGAAGCCTCTGGAAGCTTTTGAACTGACAGAATCAAGTCCCACTCATTCTGCCACACTCGGAACACTGATGAGAAGGCGGCGTGACGCTGAGAGACAAGTCTAATAAGGGTCACATAACGCAGTCCCTCAGCTCTTCTCTCGCAAAAGACACACGATCCACTAATGATCTTCAAGTCAAACTCAACAAAATGAAATGGGCACTTGTCAGCAGAAAGACACAAACGGAAACATACTCATTTCATTTGTCCTTTAAAGGTAGCAAGAAACCTGCTTTCAGGTGCCGATGTGGAAGCAGTACAGGAACCAGAACCTGGGTCCAACCCTAATCAGGAAGACAATCAAAGCAGCTAGATTAAGGGACACACTAACAAGAATTCAGCAATCACAGCCCACATTTTTTTTTTGAAAAAACCTTTTTTTCTCAGAAAGCAAACTGTTTTTTCCCCCAGAAAACAATCATCATTCATCCCAATTATTTATGAATATTTGATATTGGTAAACTGCACAGCACACATGTAATACTGTTGGACAAACCTACACCTTTATGCTTCACTGATAACGTTTCTTCCTCAAGCGCTGAGATTTCCCACTTTGTTTGGTGGTCTTGAATGCTCCATAGTTGCTGTCCAGCTGAGTCTAATATAATCTTTTATAAATGTGTTAATCTATATAGTATTTATGGCTGTCAAGTGATTCCGTTTTTATAATCAGATTAATTCATTTTTAAATTAATCATGATTAATTACCACTTGCAACTGTGTCTGAAAAACACCCATTTTACTGTATTTAGAAATATAAAAAGCCAGGACATGATTATAAATATATATATTTGCACGTATTGCCTGCTTCAAACGAACTGAACATTTAAATCGAGGTAAAACATAGCATGTCTGAGAATGTATTTACTTGGGCTGACAAAAATAATGCATTAACCGTGGCAACTCATTTAATTACTTACGCTACATTTTTTTGTCTTTTTTGTCATTGTTTTGTTGTGTTTTGTAACACACAGAGCCACACAGTGTGGCCAGGCTGCTGATTTTCTACAACGTTATTCTGAGCCGAACACATCAACAGCAGTACAATTCCAACACCACTGATGTGTCTCCACCTCACGTACGTCTCTGGGCCGTTCATCCTGGGAACAACACTTTCTCATTGCAGGAGAGATGCAACACGAGATGCATTCAGGGACACTATGAACATCACAAAAACAGCTTTATAATGTGTGTTTGTGTAAATAAACAAGAAAAAAACCACTCTGATGTACAATTTGCTACTGAAAACCCCCCTGAGAACTAATACATTTACCTTAGATTACGTAATGTCTTTGAACGCAACCTCTCATTGCTCATAATGACATAACACAGCGTGATCTTGTCATGCTCCGCAGGACAGGAAGTACCACTTCCTTTACCTCGAGTGGATTGGGCACGGCTGGGCCTAATCCCAATTAGTGGAATTTCTGAGCCCAGCGCCACCACCAGGATGGGGATGGGTTCAGGGACCTTGTTACCTTGGGAACCTCGGTTGCTTAGATTGTGTGGTATCTTGATTGGATGTTAATACATACAAATATACAGTATTTAGTCCTCCTCTGTCATTCATCCATCCATCCATTTTCTTCCACTTATCCGAGGTCGGGTCATGGGGTCAGCAGCCTAACCTAAAATTTGATCTTGTGATGTTCGGAGTGTCCGTGAATGTATCTCTCGCAGTCGCATCGTGACAACGCGGAAGTGTCGGTGCGCTGCTGAGCAAACGAGAGACGCGTTTATGAGTTGCAAATACATGTACAGCGCTGGAATTGCACTGCTGTTGATGTGTTCGAGTCAGAATAAAGTTATGAAAGAGCATCAGACTGTGTGTGACTATGAAGCGAAGCGGTACGGCTTCCCATGCTAAAAACTTCAGCTTTATTCTAATATATTCATAATACCCAACAGGGGACATCTGACTCCTGACTGTTTATAAGAATTGCATCCTAAAAAGTGTTCACACTTTGTCACTAGGATTTTCATCAAAACAAAATCAATATTTTGGTTAACGTGGAGAAAAATGGACATAATTGGAATTAATTAGCAATAAGAAATGAGCTTGATTAGAACTGTCAAACAAAAGATGAAACAGGATCTCATTAGAATTATAAAGTAGTGTGGTTAGGAAGTAATCATGTGCTTTTGGATATTAAACATGAGTTTGGGGTAGTGGAAGTACAGCTACACCTGATGCATGGTGATGAATTCATACCTAGTAGTGAGTTTTTGTCCCCGCTAGTTTTGGGCCAGGGAGGTAAAGCAATGCTGCAAAAGAAGCGATGCTGTTTTTTGTTTTCCGGGGAGGCTCGCAGCTTGCATGCATTCATTTTAGCGTAAACATTGCGTCTTGTTGACAGTGCAGCAAAACACATAGGCAAAGAATATATTTTGCATGTGTGCGACTGTTTTTTGTTTCTGCGCCTTCCTAAAGCAAAATATGAAAGTCTCTAGTGGCCACCGCCCTGTCAGCCTGACAAGCCACTTTTTAATGATTGTGTTGTTGTCCACCTGACGTTGGCGTGTTTATCTTGTCGCGTGCTGTTTGGAAATGCCCTGCTCTGTCTGTCTGCTGCTGTTAAAGCAGCAATAATTCATATTTCAGTCAATGTGACAAACAAACTCTACACGTCCCCACAATGGGAGGCACACTATTAGCATTCCTGTCACACCAGACACACAACACCCGCCACCGGCCAGGCGGAGAAAATTAATATTAATGAGAGCACCGGCTTACTCAGCCTTGGAATTGCTAATAGATAATGTCACTCAGCTGAAATGCTTGTCAGTGACAGCCTACTAAAGGAATCCTCACAAAAGTCATGTGACTGGACACTTCATCTGATGATGTCATGATTAAGGAGAATCATAACCTGGCAGGCAGGGTAAAAAATGCCACACCTGATCCAGAGGAGCTTTTGTTGTCTTCTTGATGAGAAAGAACAAAAGTCAAGTTCTGCTCTTCTGTGACCAAAACTCTTCTGCAGTACAACACTCTGCAGGAAGCCCTTTCTGTAATCCGCCCCGCCTTCTCGCTTCTGACCTGGGATGATGAGAGGTGAGTGAATGTTGTGAGCTCATTTCAGGCCATCGGTGTTTGGGATGAATGACAAGAGGCAGAAGGAGGAGGTGTTTACTGATGAGGCTTTATCACTGTGATGCAACCATCCTCATGCATCTTTCATTAGGAAGCGGCGCTCTCTAACGTGTCCTGGAATTAATGTGTCCCACGACACGCTGCTGCAGCCACAGAACCTGGCTGCAGCGTGATACCTGACTCCTACAGCTCGGGAAAACACCCTACATGTACGTTTATTGCCGAAAAATACAGAGTTCGATGATGGCTGGGGGGGCTGGCTATGCAAATGCACAAAAAATGCACAGCTCACCTAATCAGTCAAATCCGCCACTCCACTCGCTGCCACAATGACTGACAGGATACAGCAGAATACAATTATGCTTAGGGTCCCAGTTTGGCTCTGGTCCTATGAAGTACATAATTGTAAATTGGACCTTGAGGGCCACTAATAAAATCCTGCAGTTCCTCAGTTTTTGTATACTGGACTAATGTAGACATGATCATATGGCTAAACATGATTTGAGAACCTGCAAGAAGGGATGGTGTCACTGGGGCCTTGCAGCTGTAGGGACTCAGACCGGTTCAAGACCTACTAAAGACTGAAACTGGTGCAAAGACTCCAAAAATCTAAATGTATGAGTGCATGCCCACAGATTCTGTTCAATTGTCTTTTCAGGGAAGAGCTGAAGAGTCTTGGCGGCATGGGGGGTCCGATTGGGAAAGTCTTGTACACAGCAGACCTGAGCAGCCAAATGCTACCGTTGATTTTTCCTTGCTTCTTTTCCCACTACTGGCAGTTGCCAGCAAAAGGCTCTATCATTAGCAATCAACTCCCCAGTGTCAGTCAGCAGGGTTTGCAATACTTCTCATGTCGGTGAGAACAACGCTCCTGTAGCGTCTCTCCAGAACGTCCATAAACGCCATGTAGTCGCAGAACTTGAAGCCCTTGATTGGCTCCTCCTGCAAACACAATGTAAACATGGTGTTACTATTTGGAGCCAACAATCTTTGTTTTTTGCTCCGGAGCTCTCCCTCAACCTGGGAGTGTTACTGTTGTTGACACAGCTGCTGTTGTGCATTCCTCTATCCTCCCTAAGCTGATTGCTTAACCCTTCTATCCTGTTTTGCCTTCTCTACAACATTTTTTGCTTACGAACTGGTGTCAAAAAGGGTTTGTGATTTTTTTTTTTTTGTGCATGTTTGTCCCACTTAAATGTTTCAAATCATCAAACTTTATTATGAAGGGAGACAAAAAATGTGTTGTCACCTAAAGCTAATAAGTGGTTGGGCCACCCTTTGCAGCAACAACTGCAATCAAGCATTTGTGATCACTTGCAATGAGTCTCCTACAGCGCTGTGGAGGGATTTTGGTATAATAATCTTTGCAGAATTGTTGTCATTCAGCCACACTGGAGGGTTTTCCAGCATGAACCGTCTTTTTAAGGTACATAATATGTAACCACAGATTTCTGATTGGCTTTTTTGCCCATAACCGATACGCTGATACTGTCCAAGTCTTTCCCACTTATGAGTGATACTGACCGAGGTGCCATAAAAAGGGGAACAATGAGGACAATTCCAATGTCCCTTGACTGCTAGGGCACCCAAAAATATAATATAATAATGTAATAAAATTAGCCACATAGCCACCGGTGATCAACTTTTGGGATTTTGCCGCACCGTTGGCCCGACTGCAAAAAGTCCAGCCTCCCTCAGCAGTGCAAGTTACTTCTCGCAGCAGTCAAGTTCTTCCTCACGGACTCAGAACAACTGTAACAAGTCGTTTGCTGTTTGAAATTTTAATTTGGATGAAATATAGATTTCACTCCTTGTGAGACAGACCGTGTGTGTGTGTGTGTGTGTGTGTGTGTATAAAATACGCCCTTCACATTGTCCCCGCAAGACAAAAACTAGAGCCAGGAGAACAAGACATGCAGACAAAGAAGCTGAAATATAATAAGGTAATGGTTCAAATCAGGATAAGTAAGTTCTAACACACACACACACAAACACACACTACTAGGGTGACAGAAGCCTATCATTCATTGTTCTTAGACCACCCAGGAAAGGTGCGGTGTCAAGGGTTGTGCCACACATCCGTAATAGACAACAGCGCACACACACACCATGGATATGTGTGTGTCCTGCAGCCATAGCTGATACTGGCGCTCTTTAGGCGAGCCTCCCGTGATTAAGCCTTCCCAAACTGTTCTTTGATTCACAGGAAGTGGGCGGCAGCTGATGCCGATGTTCACACGGCGGAGATAAGAAGCGCCGGGACGCCTAATGAGTGTCGAGCCTCATTCACAGTTTTTTTTGGCCGGAACGACTCACGGAGAGCTTCCCACCATGTGGGAGATAATTCTTGTACACTCATTACGGAAGTCCGTCTTCATCATCATTACCATTGTGCTTGACTGCAGAGGTGTTTGCAGCTCACAGCTGAGCCTTAAAAATGGTATTGCTACATTTCAAGGCAGAATGCCATAGCTGTATTTATAATGATAAAAGTAGATTTACTAACAGGGATTCCAGCTCGCAAACAATCATTTACTAATACAAACTACTACTATATTTCCCAGACACAATCAAATTTATACTGTATATACAGTAGTGTTCAAAATAATATCAGTCCAATGTGACTATCAGATTAGGGTACTGTTATTAGTATATCTTTATTGCTACACGGCAAACAAGTTACTGGAAGTGCAGTCAAATCCCTGAAAACAAACAAGACCCAGCATTTCTGATATGCACGCTCTTAAGGCTGTGCAATTGGGCCATTAAGTGAAAAGGGGTGTGTTCAACAAAAATAGCAGTGTGGCATTCAATCAGTGATCAACTTTGTGAAAAAGAGGTGTGAATCAGGTGGCCCCTATTTGAGAATGAAAGCAGCACTTGTTGAACATCATTTCTCTTTGAAGCCTGAGGAAATCGAGTCGTTTAAGACATTGTTCAGAAGAATAGGGTACTTTGATTAAAAAGTTGATTGGAGAGGGTAAAATGTATGACGAGGTGCAAAAAGGTTTTGGCTGTTCAGCTAATATGATCTGCAGTACCTTACAATGGAGAGCAAAACCAAAGACATAAAATAGGCATAAAATAGAAGACAACTATCAAAATGGATGGGAGAATAACCAGAATGGCAAAGGCTCAGCTAATGATCGGCTCCAGAATGATCAAAGACAGTTTGGAGTTACCTATAAGTACTGTGACAGTTAGAAGACGTCTGTGTGAAGCTAATCTATTTACAAGAATCCCCCGCAAAGTCCCTCTGTTAAAAAAAAAGGCATGTGCAGAAGAGGTTACAATTTGCCCAAGAACACATCAACTGGCCTAAAGAGAAATGGAGGAACATTTTGCGGACTGATGAGAGTAAAATTGTTCTTTTTGGGTCCAAGGGCCGCAGACAGTTTGTGAGACGACCCCCAAACTCTGAATTCAAGCTACAGTACACAGTGAAGACAGTGAAGCATCATGACATGGGCATGTTTCTCCTACTATTTATCCCATAGCAGGGATCATGGATCAGTTTGCATATGTCAGAATACTTGAAGAGGTCATGTTGCCTTATGCTGAAGAGGACACGCCCTTGAAATGGCTGTTTCAACAACACAATCACCCCAAACACACTAGTAAACCAGCAACATCTTCTTATGTTCTTATGTTATGGAGGGGCCAGACCAATCCCCGGACCTTCATCCCATGGAGAACTTGTGGGGTGACATCAAAACTGCTGTTTGTGAAGCAAAACCAAGAAATGTTGATGAATTGTGGAATGTTGTTAAAGAATGTTGGAGGGGAATAACAGCTGAAAGGTACCACAAGTTGGTAGAGTCCATGCCACACAGATGTGAAGCACTTATAAAAAACTAAATATTAGTTTAGTCATTCACAGGATTGACAAATCCTAGAAACAAAAAAGTTTGTACAAAATAGTTTTGGGTTTGTAAAGCCAACGGCACACACTGCTATTTTTTGAACACGCCCCTTTCAACTAATTGGCGAATTACACATCCTTAGGAGCGTGCATATCATGAATGCTGGGTCTTGTTTGTTTTCTGAGAATCTACTGCACGTAATGGTAACCTGTTTACCATGTAGCAATAAAAATATACTAATAACAGTGATTCATCCGGTTAGTCATTTTGGACTGCTATTATTTTGAGCACTACTGTGTATATAACAAAATAAAGTTAAACATTTCTAGAAAATTAGTTTGGTGAAAAGGCTACAACATTCAGAAAATAAAGTCAAAATATTATAGGAATAAAATTTTAATATTATAAAAAGAAAATAAAAAAAAGATAAGTTCAAATAGTTGTGGAAAAAATAAAAATCCAAACAAAAATAGAACAAAAATTCATTATAGTGGCATATACATCACTGACATATTTTTTTAAATATAATTTTTAAAGTGCCAGTATAATGAGAAACAAACAAAACAAAATAAAGTTGTAGTTAGATCGGTGAAAAGCTATAATGTTAGAATATTAGAATAAAGTTGAAATAGAAGAAATTGAAAAAAACCAGCAAGAATAGAGTCAAAAGATTACCCCAAAAAATCATTTTTGTAGCATATAATTTGATTATTATGATTAGAATGATATAACTTGCAACATTTTTTTTCTATTACGAGAAACAAAAAAACTAAATAAAGTTGTACTTTTTGAAAAATGAGGTTGGGTGAAACGTTATAAAGTCAAAATATTAATGGAATAAAGTCATAATATTCTGGTAAGAAAATATACAAGAAAGTTGACAGCTTAAAAAAATGCAAAAATGGAAAAAAAAAATTTCATTTCAGAGAATAAGGTAAAAAAAAATATTATGAAGAAAAATTTTTGTACTACCAAATATCTCAATTATGTACGAAAAAGATATCAAAGTTCCATCCATTTTTCATTATGTGGCCGTCGCCTGAAAAATGTTTGGAACTAAACTAAATACACACGTATAATTTTCATTGTGAATACAAAAATGACGTTTTGTGTCCAGACATCATGTCATATTTATTATTCTTCCTGAACATTTAGACATTTATTAAACAGGGTTTTATTGTATGTATGCTATGTTAAGTAAGCAGCCCCGCATTTGCAGAAAACTCCAGTGTCACCTATGCGCTAACACCAACTCTTTCATACCATCAACAATGTTCCCCTTCAGGATAAACGCAAATTGGAACAGATTATTATTAGCAAGTCAAATGTGCCAAATGACGATGCATCCGGGTTATGTTCTGGCCCACCTTGAGGAAGACCTGCAACTCGCAAGACTGCGTGTGCTGCAGGATGTCGGGCTGCAGGTGTTTGAAGAGGGCCAGGCAGGCGTAGACCTGGTAGTCGGGGCCCAGCAGCACACAGGTGCACACGTAGTGACAGATTTCAGGCCAGTCCAGAAAGTTCCAGAAGCACTGAGTCAGCCAGTGGAGGCATATCTGTGGGAGTTCCAGAGAAAGGAAGATCGAAAGCCATTTTGTTTATGAGTAAACATATTAAATGTTTGGGCGCAGATAGAAACACACACACACACACACACACACGCCAGGAGTTTAATTTGGCATTTTGCTGACTCTGCCCCCATCATCTGTCTGGAAACGTGGCGAAGGAGGGCTGGCTGATGGGAGCGTAGAATATTGAAAAGGGATTATGGGATGTGGAGACAAGTTGACGCACGCTGATGTTTGTTTCTCTTCCTGCTCAACAAGCTCCGCCCACCTGTGTAGCCCCACCGTGGCTCCCTCGATGAGGAGGCAATCAGGACAAACGCAAACACGGCAGACAATTCACATCTGAGACGCCTAATACTCCAAGAACACCACTTCATCACGGCATGCTCCCTCCAGACTCCGCCTGCAAGTCTTTCTATTTCGGGATTGTCCCGTTAGAGGTTACTACAGGACTGCCATCCTGCCATGTCCGTTCAATCTTCTTCTGCCAGTCCTACCACCTGCGCTCTTCTTTCGTCTTCCTCCTCTTCTCCTCCCTGGCAGCTCCATCTCCAGCAGCCTTCCACCAAAATCATCACGATCGCTCACGTCGTTTCCGTGGGGATGAATGGCTGAAACCATAAATCCTTTAGTTGGAAATGTTTAGGTGGGGCTAGACCCTCAGACTGACCTCTCCCAGAAGTCTAACTTGGGATCTTCCTCTCACCTGCTCCTTTTCTTATCCAGTACATCCTCGTCCCTCGCGAGGAAAATCTCTTCCACCTCCAGCTGTCCTCCTGTATATCTTTTGCTTTTGTCACAAAGAATTCCTAACACTCCGCCCACTAAAACACAAGTATCTCCTTTACTTCCGTCCTCAGGTGTGTGGGAATGTGTGCGTGTGTGGGTGGGTGGGGGTGCATCATCACCTTGAAGTGCGTGAAGACGAGCAGAATGTTAAACTCGTCTGCTTCGCATCTGAGGTGTAAATTTTCACAACAGATTGCGTGAGCCTTGCTTGCCATGAAACCACGGCAGACATCTTTAAACGCTGGACGTTTCAAGGACAAAAATGACTCCAGGACATCATTTTTTGTCAAATGTATGAAAATTACAAAAAATGATCTCTCTAAGCCCAACCCCTGATCCATTCTGGAAGGCTCCACTTTATTTGTCAGAGAGGAACTTAGACATGACATAAGAAGGCAACGGTAGCTGAGTTCTTACCGAAGTCCCTTTCGGCTGTTAGGAATGGAATATTTTCCACACTGTTGTAGATAGGTACTGCAACATGCATGTGCTTATCTACAAAAGACCGATAATACAATCACAATATCTTTCACTTGGAAAAAACACACCCTGTTTTTTTAACCCCCCCCCCCCCCCCCCCCCCCC
>QODF01000058.1:4650233-4713849 GCA_024372805.1 Oostethus manadensis
AACCATCTCAGTCTGGCCTCTCTGACTTTATCTCCAAAACCTCTAACATGTGCTGTCCCTCTGATGTGCTCATTCCTGATCCTGTCCATCCTGGTCACACCCAAAGAGAACCTCAGCATCTTCATCTCTGCTACCTCCAGCTCTGCCTCCTGTCTTTTCCTCAGCGGCACTGTCTCTAAACCAAACACCATCGCTGGTCTCACCACAGTTTTGTACACCTTTATACAATATACCCTCAAAGGGTACAAATATACCCTCAAAGTATTAAAAGCATCAATATTTAGATTTAAGAATCGGAAGTATCAATATTTTGCTTGAAACCATTCCATTCCTAACACACCACAAACGGGATGCCTTGAGAGGTGTTCCTACTTTTGGGACTACTGAGTGTATATTCCACACAGTTAATTTTATAAAGTCTGGGTACGCACCCTTGTAAAAAGTCAGTGGGGATAATAGTGGCAATCCATTTACCTGCGAAACATCTTTGCACCTTTGCTGAATAAATGGAACAAAAAAAGCAGCCTATAAAAAGAAACAATGGGAAGACACGACGGGAATAAAACATGGAGCTTGTTACCTGGGATGGAGTGAAACCAGACATCCTAAAGGCAGAGTGGACCAGCGGGAGTTCAGACTTCAGAAGCATCTCCACGTAGTGAGCCGTGCTCCAGTAGACCGGAGAGATCCCCGACAAGGCCTCTTGCGCAGCAACGTCTACCTGCAACCACGACAACAAACTTTGGTTTTAATATCATACTGTACGTGCTGCTCATTGCACTGAATATTGATAGAAAAGCTTCTATAAGGCATGCTTTTGAAGGTGCGGGTTTTCATGACACCATAAAGAAGGAACCTCGTTCCTCATGGAAGCCCACCGTTTTGTCAAAAACTAGGCTTTATCTTCAAAAAAGCCCAGAACTCTGCAAAATTACATTTCTAAATGAAACATTTTTTTCTTAAAAGCATGAAAAAAATCCAAAGCTACATGGCCCTGTGTGAAAAATGTAATAAGTGGTTGGGCCACCCTCAGCAGCAACAACTGCAATCAAGTTTGCCATAACTTGCAATGAGTCTCTTACAGCGCTGTGGAAGAATTTTGGCCCATTTAGCTTTGCAGAATTGTTGTCATTCAGCCACATTTGAGGGTTTTCTAGCATGAAGCGCCTTTTTAAGGTCATGTTACAGCATCTCAATAAAGATTCAGGTTAGGACTTTGGCTAGGCCACTCCAAAATTTTCTTCCGCCATTCCGAGGTGGCTGGTGTGCTTTGGACAATTAAACTGAGGAAATTGAACTGAAACCCAAGTTGGTTTCAGGTCCTAAAGCAACAAAACAGCCCTAGACAATCACACTAGCACCACCATATTTTACTGTAGGTATGATGTTCTTTTTATGAAACGCAGCGTTACTTTTACACCAAATGAAATGGACCACACCAAAAAATTCAACTTTTGTCTAATCAGACCGCAGAATATTTTCCCAAAGGTCTTGGGGATTATCAACATGTCTTCTGGCAAAATTGAGACAAGCCTCAATGTTATTTTTGTTCTGGGGTGGTTTTGGTCTTGGAACTCTGCTATCTAAGCTGTTTTTGTCCATAGTCTTTGATTCTTGTGGTGGAGGCATGTGAGGCCTGCAGTTTTTTTAATGTTGTTGTGGGGTCTTTAGTGACCTCTTGGAGGAGTTGTCGCTGTGCTCTTGGTGTGATTTTGGTTGGCTGGCCCCTCCTGGGAAGGTTCGCCACTGTACCATGTTTTCACCATGTGCGGATAATGGCTCTCACTGTGGTTCGCTGGAGTCCCGGTGCTTTAAAAATGGCTTTGTAATTGTTTCCACATGGATTGATCTCGATTACTTTCTTTCTGGGGGGCGGCAACAGGGGGTAATCAGTTTACATGTAGGTTTGCATTTTGTTTTGAACTGAGATGTGGCTAACAGACGCCTCTGCAGGAGAGCTTAGTAAAAGCACCTTTGAGCCAGCATCATGGCTAACGCTTTCCAAATCCATCCTTATTCACATAACACAAACCAACAGTTCAACAAACCAAATGCAAAACTCACTCACAGTGCAATCAAAAAGAAACACATAATGTTAATGCATCACACAGACTGTGCAGGTGTTAAAATAAAGGCTTTCACGCTGATATACCTGTAAAAAAATACCCTTTTATACTAATTTACAACCCGCAAGGCATGCTGGAAAACCCGTGTGCACACTTCCTCAACAGGAAGTTACCCAGCATGCCTGTGGGTGATATTGTGTGTTCCACATGTTTCTTTGTGTGTTACTGTGCATGATGGACTGTACAAAATAAGACATTAATTACGGGCATTTTCATTTTGTGATTTTTTTGCCATTTGCTGTTGAGCTGACGCGACCTCTCCGAAAAGCGGGGATGTACTGTGGTACAACATGGGAGCTTGAACTCACAGAGGCATGTATCCTGGCCGGCCAGATGAACGCAGAACTGAGCAGAGACGACAGCTTGACAAGCACAGTCCAGCAACGCCGCCAGTCTCCAGCCATCATCAGGAACACTGTGGACCTCAACCAGTCATGGCCTGGGTAGTCTTCATGCTGAACCACTGCAGTGCTAAGTGAAGGAGGATGCAAACCTCAGCTAGCTGGAATGCCCTTAAACCTTATGACCTGAGCGATGAGTGATGGGTTTCACCGCTGCAGAATCATCTTGTGACTGAATCTTTATTTTCCAGCGGTTGGGTTGCAGGAAATGATGCAGGACTTTGCTGTGTACATGATGTAAGAAATTCAATTAAGGTGCTGCGCTTTGTGAACAATACATCAAGCCGGCAGTGACGAGAACGACATAAAGGTCCTTCATACACGAAGCATGCTCTCAGCAAGGCTGGTCGCACTTCTATTTATTGAGCGGCTACAGCAGACTCTCTGTGGACGCCAGTTTGACAAACTCCATCAGAACCTGCTGGCAGCAAACAAGTGACAGGCAAGGTCCCAGTGGTCCATTCCACAGAGACTTTTATTCAAGAGCTGTTGCCTCAGATGAATGAGCACTTTAAGCTCCTGTTAGAAATCTGAAGCACGTATAACAAGCATTATTTTGTAAATAATAACACAAATTTAAAGTCAAAGTTGATTATGAAGATCAATATTTCAGCTTTTTGTCATTAGATAACTCATTTTGCTATATATTTCTAATTTTTGGTGTTTTTTGGAAATGTACTGTATCATTTCTGAAGTAGTGCCCTCCCTTCCCAAAGAATGACCAACACGCATGCGTTTTGACCACTGAACACGCCCGTAAGCCTCAGCGCCCAGCAGACACCCAACCCGCAAGCTCCGGCTAGGAGCCCAGTCCACCCCTCCATACTCCGGAAGTATCAGCACACTTACATCGGGAGGTTGACTGAAAATGTATCCCGACCCGGTAGTGTACATCTCGCGCAGGCTCACGGCAGAAATCAGGGATATTGGTCTCAAAAGGTTGATGACCGCTGCTTTAAAGACCACCGAGTTTCCCCGAAGACTTTGGTGAGGTGGCTGAGCATCTCAGGCAGGAGCCAGGAAGGCGCCTCAGGGTATGCTTGTTTCAAGTTAATGGCCCTGTAATTGTGTGTTATCTCCGTTGTGAACAAGCACAAATATGTTGCAGTACTTATCCAACATGGAGTGGAACATATTCCATTCCTAAACAAACAGAAAGTGAAAATGTAGCCGTCTCAAACTACCCTGCTTTCTGAGACAAATTAAGCCAGTTTGGACTTTGCTCAGGAAGCTATGAGGCAATATGAGAATCTGGGAAGTGAATACTTCTGGGTGTTTTATGCGACGCCAGTGGAATATTTTGTTCCCGGCACAGTGAAGTAAGTGGTGATATGTTTGTTAAACCCAGCGGCTCAGCAGCCAATAACAAACAGCTAAGCAGGCCTTTGACTGACAGCCTCAACCATCTGCAATGTGCTGTCAAGTCATTTCTTTCAACCACAAAGAATAATAAATCATGCAGAGCCCTGCGGAAAACATAGTTTTCATCTCCAGTGACACAAAAACATGACGGGAACAAGGAAAAAAAAAAACAACAAAAACACAAAATCAGACAACCTCCTTCCTTTGTGCATCAATTTTCATGTTTTTGACCACTGAGACTTGACTTATCATTTTGGACCTTTGTCAGAAAGTTGCCATTTGTGACTCATGACAATGTGATCACTGAATGAGAGCCTCCAAAATAAAAGAGCCACACATCATCAGCTTAAATGTCAGTGTGGTATTTGGTTGTGACAAGGAGCCTGACATTTACTTGTCCACACTAAATAAAGGAAGGTATACAGAAGCTGCTCAATAAATTAGAATATCATAAAAAAGTTGACGTAGTTCACTCATTCTACGTGAAACAGTGAAATTAATTATTTGGATGCATCGATCACAGATTGATATATTCTTTTAATCTTGATGATTTTAACAGAGAGCTAATGAACCCTCAAATTCAGTATGGCAGAAAATGAAAATGGCCGCACGGTGGCTGAGTGGTTAGCACATTGGCCACACAGTCAGGAGATCTGGAAGACCAGGGTTCAAATCTCCGTTGGGCATCTCTGTGTGGAGTTTGCATGTTCTCCCCGTGCGTGTGTGGGTTTTCTCCGGGTGCTCCAGTTTCCTCCCACATTCCAAAAACATGCATGTTAGGTTAATTGGGGACTCTAAATTATCCATTGGTATGAATGTGAGTGTGAATGGTTGTTTGTCTATATGTGCCCTGCGATTGACTGGCGACCAGTCCAGGGTGTACCCCGCCTCCCGCCCAAAGTCTGCTGGGATAGGCTCCAGCATCCCCGTGACCCTAATGAGGATAAGCGGTACAGAAAATGAATGAATGAATGAATGAGAAAATGAAAATATTGTGAAAAGTTTCAATACCAAAGACAGTTTCACTTACAAAACACTTTAAAAAGTCTTTAGATGGTCTCTCAGTCTAGTCCTGTAGGTGACACAATCAAGGGGAAAACTGCTGACTTGACAGATGGGCGAAAGACGATAACTGACACCTTGCACAAAGAAGGCAAGAAAACAAAAGGCCACTGCTAAAGAAGCTGGCTGTTCACAGAGCTCTGTGTGACTTGGCACCTGCCCACAGTGCCAAAACTACCAGTACCTGGTTTAAGGGCCATGATATCTCCGTCCTTAATTAGTCAGCAAACTCCGCTTTTATTGGTCATAAGTAATATTAAAATTTTCTGAAATAGCCTATTTGGGATTTTCAATATTTAATTTATATTCTAATTTATTGAGCAGCACCTGTAAGCATGCATGAAACGTGGGCATGATGTCTGCTAGAATAAGTAAGATGGATGTGGACTGCTGGAAGGATACGCAGCTGTGAGGATGTTTGAACTCTCTGCCGGGACAAGAAGATCTTCATGTGCTTCATGAGGAGCATCAGGCCTCTACGTGCATCTTCTTGGAGGAGCTTGAGGGAGGCGCCATACCTGGAGGGGAAAAATAAACACACACCTTCGTTTGACCTGCTGAGTTAATCAATATTCATACTTTCCGCTGCAGGACAAACTGAATGGAATCTTCCCTACGTTTGGGGGGGTTAACTCTCTTTGCTGCATCTCATAACAAAGACAACATAAGCATATTTGCGAGTCATCATTCATATTCCGTTGCAAGGTGGCCCAGTGGTTAGCATGTTGGCCACACAGTCAGGAGATCTGGAAAATTCTCTGTTTGAATTTCTGTTGGGCCACTCAAAAAAGATGTATGTTAGGTTAATTGACCATAGGTATGCTGGCAACCCTTCCATGGTGTACCCTGCATCCTGCAAAAAAGGTGCACCCCCACAGCTGGGGAAAAGCGCCATACACATTCCCGCAAAGTATCCGATTTGTGGTAAAAATAACGAAACAAAACAAAAAAAACATTTCACATTGAAATGGCCAAAAACAACACAAAGTGAGGCTTGCCAGCCACAACACACCAACATGCTTGCGTCTGACGAATCCTGCAGTGCACTAAACACAACATTTTTAGTTTCACTTTACTGCCAAAATGTTCTCCTCAGGGGTGTGGTGGTGGGGACGGCGTGGCATCATTAAAGATGCAGAGGAGCAGTGTGACAACAGTAATGTCGGTCACGGCGGCTGCAGGAGTGAGTTCATTAACACGCTTTATCATGCTGGGAGCACGAGAGCAGCGACACGGCGGCAGTGGAAGACACGTTGACAACACAGCACATCATTAGTGCATGTGAAAAGCATTCGGGCTTATGCTGTTGTGTACATCAAATCAAATTGTGCACCTCCTTGGAGACTTTTACTGTTTCCAAATAGCACTAAAAAAGTGTACAATACTTGCATGGTATCTGGGGGATGGCTACTATACAGTATGCTGGGATCCACTCACAGCATTAAAGTGTGTAAAGACTAAATATCATGTAAATGCAATTGTTCTCTGTTTACCGATCGATCTACGTTCCCACCCTCACCTATGGTCATGAGTTATGGGTCATGACCGAAAGAATGAGATGGCGGATACAAGCGGCGGAAATGAGTTTCCTTCGTAGGGTGGCTGGACTCACCCTAAGAGATAGGGTGAGGAGCTCGGCCATCCGGGAGGAGCTCAGAGTAGAGCCGCTGCTCCTTCACATGGAGAGGAGCCAGTCGAGGTGGCTCGGGCATCTAGTCCGGATGCCTCCCGGGCGCCTCCCTGGTGAGGTGTTTCGGGCATGCCCAGCCGGGAGAAGGCCCCCGGGAAGACCTAGGACACGCTGGAGGGACTATGTCTCACAGCTGGCCTGGGAACGTCTTGGTGTCTTCCCGGTGGAGATGGAAGAGGTCGCCGGGGACCGGGAAGTCTGGACTTCGCTACTAAAACTGCTGCCCCCGCGACCCGGACCCGGATAAGTGGAGGAAAATGGATGGATGGATGTAATTGAGTATTTACATTGGCTAATAATAGCATAAGCATAAAGGTGCAACTGCTTGTGTAAAAAACACATTTTCCAACTTGTCTAAACGTCACTTTGTAGATGTCAGTCAGCTGACGTTAAGCTCTCCTCCAGATTCCCAGTTGCTCCCTCATGGCTAAGACTATGCGGTGAACGGAAGTCTCAATCTACACCCAGAGATGCAATTATCTGATTACAGATAAACAAACTCAGCGGTAACATGCCTGTATCTGTTACAATAAGGTATTCATTTACTGGTAGCAGATGCTCATGCAGAATTGTTTGATGGCATCCTGAAGTCCACTACAGAAATGCATGTTTTCTACACTTCTGTTTGTTAGCCTGTAGTTTCATGATAAATTCCATTTTTTTTTAGTATGTTGCCTTGACTTTGTCTGCGTTGACTGACTTTTGCATAATCAATTTCATTTCTTGTATATCCGGAATGTTTGATAGCAAGTCCTAACTGGACGTAATACATGAACTGTGCGTTTAATGAACGTTATATAACTACTAAGGTATTAGGTTATGGTATTGGTATTAACTATTGAGGAATTATGTGCAATTATCTCTACATCTATGTGAAAATGAATTGAAATGAATTACTGAATGATAATTTATTACCTGTACACAAACTGTATATCATTTAAAATGTACCAGTTAGATTTTATGTTAAGCTATGTATACATACATTATGTATACGTTTTATTGGAAGTGATGGATCATGTCGGCTTAGCTGCTTAAAAGGTGTGTTCACCCCGATACACATCTGGAATGTACAAAAATACTCATATTTACAAATATAGTACAAAAAAATGTCTCCATATATAATAAAAGGTAGATCGTAGGCTGAAAAAGTTTGAGAAAGTTAAAAAAATACCTCAAACAGATGTCCATCCCGAGGATTTCCACATGTGATAAGACAACGCCATCCACACGCTCCTCCTCTTCTGTAAAACAATTAAAGGACATGTAAGGAAATACATAAAGCTTGAGGCAAAACACGTGATAACTCCCGATCTGGGGTACCTAAAGGTAGGCCCTGCGGCATAAATATGTAGTAAGGAAAAATTAATACTAATAACACTATATACCGTATTATTCTGGGAAATGGAGAGTCCAAACACAGCATTGCTGACATGTATTTATAGAGAATGACTGCTAAATAACCCGCCATGGGGCAAGATAAAGTTGCGAGTGGCAGCAATTTGATCAAGGGGGCTAGAGACACACTATTGGAATCCATCTCATCAGGATGCACTGGAAGTCCGCAGCAACAATAAGCTCATTCTTCATTTAGAATTATTTCACATTGTTTTGTGCATGCATAATTATATTTGTTCACTCTAAAATTAATATTTGTGAGTCTGGACCAGATCCCTGTAAAAATGAGAAAACTGGGAAAAATGTTCCTATGTTTCAGTTTTCACTGACCTTATGGAACAGATTACTAACACAAATAGAGGTACCACTCTACTAATAATAGGCTTTGTCAGCTATAGTATAGAGCTTTGTTTTAATATTTGTGTTTTTGTAGCCTTTTTTTAATGAAATTTATGAAAATGGATTATGACTTTTAAACAGGCGGCTTTCGCTGGAAAACATCTGGACCATTTTGACACAAGATGGGGTGGTGCTGGGAAGAATAGGAAGAATGAGCAGCGTGGGAAAGCTCTTCATCCTGTGACTTCATCTGGACTCCAAACGTTCCCTTCGGCGAGATAACGGAACAGAGCACACCATCAGTCCCACCGGCCAGTCTTACTTAGCACCATTAACTGGCAGCGGCCATAAAAGCATATTAGTTTCTGCGGAGTTACAGCTGTAATTGTGTGGAGAGAGCACGGCGATGAAGGGCGATAACGGCGTGGGGGCTGACAGTTTGTTTTGAAAAATGCCTCCATTGAATCCTGGCTGTGGAGAGAAGTGAACATTATTAGTACTACTCTGATTTGTTTGTGTGGCACTGGGAAGGAAGACGCTCATCTGTTAGGTGCCCCTGCACGTCTCCATTGAAACTTCCATAATTTCAGCTATTGTTCCGTGTAGGCTCCCAACAGCGCCGATGCAACATCACCGCTACATTTTGTTCTCGCTGCCCTTTTGTCACCAACATCTACTTTGCAGCAAGTATTATTAATATCGTAAAAAGAGGCTGTGAACGTAGAGGCAAGGAAATAATAATTGGTTAATGCTCTATAAGTCACTCTGCCCAACCTCAGATTCAGGAAGAGCAGCATGGTTTTCGGGTCTTTGAAGGTACGTGGGAGTTTGCCCAACTAGTGCCCAAGTGTTTTGCAGACATGGAGAAGGCATTTGACCATGTCCCTTGAGGAATACCATGAAGAGAGTACTCGCCTAATTATTAGTTATTTTAAGAGGAACAATGCATTTGTTAGATTTGAAGAGCTATGAGGTGACGGAGATCTAGAAATTGACATGAGTGAAACATCGCCGCGTGGGCACGAGCAATCTGAAAGAGTACCCATTCAGGACTAAGTGTGTGTAGTTTGGGACGCGTACTATTAGGATGCAAAGCCGTGCTCGACTTTTTGTGCAGGCCACGTGAATTTCAAGTGTGGGGCGCCCTCATCAGCGAGGAGCGTGAAGGCTGAGGAGACGCGGGACACCGCGCTGATGTGACAGAGGTTAATGCTTGCCAAATGAGTCTGCTCACACCACACAATGAGAGCGCTCTCAAGAAGGGCCGAGGCTTCAGGCGACGTCTGTCCAACACACACACACACACGCACACACACAGTGTGTGACAGAATTCAACAGGAGCCCGGTTGGCTTCTCATCTCCTCAGAGGTTATTTGACAGGATTGATTAGAAGTGCTGAATTTAGTCCTGCGCGTGCATATGTGTGTGCGTGCGAGCGTGCACAGCTCCACACACCGGAGCGCCACTAAAGCGATGAAGGGGAGGGGAGAGGATGGCCATTGTTAACACTGCCATAAAAGGATTGTGAAAGTGGGACTTACTGCATGTTACTGAGAAGATATCTGGTTGGTCCCCAACAACTTCGTTAGTTATCAGATGCTCGTATATAGCAGTTAATTGGCTCCAGACCCCACAGTGATAATATTTCCACAATATAGGATTCAATGTTAATAAATTGAATAATTCAAAGTTAGAGCACAGTAAACTATGGCTTTCTAAATACAGTTTTTAACATTATGGCATCTTTACACTTGCGACACATTGCGACACTCTTATGCTGCAGGGACTAAACATGGCAAGCTAGTGGGCTAACCAGTTAGCCCACAAATTTTTTTCTTCTAAACTTAAGAAGCCAAAAACTTACCACTTCCACACGGAAGGGGAGGAAAACATTTTTCACCTTATCATGCTTTGTGTCATTACTGGCCAGAGTACTATGCATATCACTTGTGTTTCAACATGTTTTGACTAATAATAGACCATAGTCTACCATGAAACAGCAACGATTTATTCATTTCGGAAAAATTGTGATATTACAATGAACAACTGTGTCTGTTAATCATACAGCTACAGCCATTTAATATGCTTTGTTGAAAATTGACTGCTGGTTAATTTGTGCAGCCATTATTTTAAATGTGAAATATTACTGCAATTTTTTCACTTTTGTAGTTGAATACGTAATTGTATTAATTGATTTAATTAGTTAATGTATTAATAATTTCATTAGTGTTTCATTAATGTCTAAATTGTTCATCATGAATATTTATTTTTATTTTGGAATTTAAAAAAACCTGCATAAACTTTGCTGAAGCATAGCAAGTATGGAAGTACCTAATTAAGTGTCCACAACAAATAACACAAATTACACAATTAAAAACCTGAGCTCCTCACCTCAGATGCAATGAAAAGTTTTCCTCTGCTGGTCTACATCGTGTAATTTGTGCAAATTGCAGGGGGGGGGGGAATAAGAGTGAAACGTGCAATTAGTACCTCAGCACCGGTGGGAAACGTTACAGTTTCCATGCACGTGGAAGCTGGAGATGCACTAATTAGCGGTGGATGCTTTTTGGCAGCTCATGATCAGGTTGTTTAGCCCAGCGGCTCCCAAACACCAACCTGCTGACAGCCCTCACTTGTTTGATATGCTAACGCAACATGTTTTAACCTGGGGGGCAATAAAACGAGAAGGAATAACAAACCGTTTTTATGTGTGCGAAGAGGCATGACCGTCATGCAGAGTTGATTTCAATTACATAATTCTTCCAGCTGTGATGCTCTGCTCACCTGCACCTCCATCGCTGGCTTTCCTTTCTGAACCCACAAACAATTAGCACAGCCTGCAGAACTTAAAGCAGGACAGCCTGATTTTTTTTCTAAACGGCGTCTGCTTATCGTGCAGCGGCAGCCAGGGAGAGAGCAGCATTCACGTTGGCGTCTCGAAAACGTCAAGTCTCCACTACTGACTTTGCTGAGCCACCGGCCGCCGCTTAGCAACCTTTCTTACACGCGAGTTGTCGAAAAGACAGCCCAGAGCATATTCGCCGCTCCGCACTGACCTTTGTGCTGAGGCGGAGAGAAGACGCGCTCTTCTGAAGACTTGGACAGATGGACCACAGCCTTCTCCACAAGGTCGGCCAGCACTGCGCACAAAAGCCAACGAGGCACAAGACACCATCAACACACAAAGGCAGAAAAACAAGCTTGGAAGACATCGGATAATAACAAGTAGAGCACAAGTTAGCTGTAATTACCTTGACTGCTTACACCGGGGTTGTGCAAACCTACATAAAAATGGATACATTTTGTACATTAAAGATGCTAAAAGCAACCCAGACCCAAATGTGTTGGATTCCTTTTTTATTCGTAGAATATTTTTGTAGTTAGAGCACAGACTTTCTAAATGCGTTTTTTAACATTATTAGAGCCCTCTAAACATGAAACAACATCCATATAGCCAATGTTCCATTTGTATCACCCAATATAGTAAATATAATCAGAGAACATAAGACATATTGGGCATTAATAATTCCTTGTGTGTGTACTTCCATTGTCCATTGCGACTTTAAATGGCTTTACACACGTATTAGCCAATATACTGTAGTCAACATAATAAGTCATTTAAAACGTAGACAAAATTCCTGCTCAAGCAGTGGCACAGTACATGGGGACCCTAAGGAACCTTTGTGACGAGTCCAATGCCTGTCTTACCAAAAAAGTACTGACACCTCGTGGCCAATGTAGAATCAAATACGACATATCCACCCGGGTCCACTCTCATTCACACACGTACTCCGTCTTGCTGCGGCTAACCTCCCTTCCTCTCCTTTCCAGGGCAAACCTCCACACCTTCAAGCTTCTAATATTAGGCCTTTATTGCCGTAATATTTTGACTCTATTCCAATATCACTTTTTCCTCAACTCCATTTTGCCAAACTTTCTTTTGTTTTGTCTGTTTCTCATAATACCAACAAAAATTGACATATTTTTACTTTAATAAGTCAACTGTCTGCTTCTAAAATGACTAAATGAATGGTTTTTTTTCTCGTTATTCTGATAAAATTGAACTTCTTTTGTTAAAATACGTCTTTTTATTTCACTCAATATTTTGATTTTTTTCCCATAAAATTACAGCAACTTTTAGCTACTTTTTAGATAAATTTTCTTTTTGTAATTTTAGGCCTTTATTCCCAAAGTATTTTGACTTTATTCCTATAATAGTATAACCTTTCCCCCAACCTAATACGCCATTAATGTCAATTTTATTTAGTTTTGTTTTCCATTGTTACGTCTTTTTTTTTTAACTGCATGCTACTAAAAGTACGTTATTTTCCCTCATGGGAAAATATTAAGATTTTTTTTTTATAAAATTCCAAAACAAATTTCTCTCAATATTTGGATTTTTTTTTCATTAAATTACAGCTCTTTTTTTCAATGTTTGCTGTTGTTCATGTCCCTCATATAGAGGGTTGTGTCAGGATGGGCATCCGAGGTAAAACCTTTGCCAAATCCATCCGTCCATCCATTTTCTATACCGCTTATCCTCATTAGGGTCGCGGGCTTTGCCAAATCCAAACATGCGAATCAAACAGAAGAAAAAGATTTGCTAGCCGAAAGGAAAAGAAGATTCACAATAAGAATGCTTCCTACAATTTGGATACGTCTAACTGCACTTTTAGCATGCATTTGTACAAAGGCGTGCAAGTAAAAACCCTCCTTCAAAATAGACGCCTGGTACTCCCCTTTATACGGTTCCTGCCTCTACAAATTGTAACAACTCTAATCTTAATTGTCCACCCCAACTTTTTAATTAAACTTTGCGTATGTCCGGTGAGCCGTTGGCGAAAGCATAAAAGTCGGGGCAAGCTAACAAGGTATTGAGTGCAAACATACTCCACTGGGTTTGCTGATGGAGGATGGCATAATGGTCCATCACGTAAAAGAAGTGCCGAGCATTGTGGCAACAAACAGCAAGCGGATGCTCAATAAATTGTGGAGGAAGCGGCCCTAATTGATTCCTCGTTAGAGGTAAGTGCTGCAGTTTCCTCCAATGAGGAGTCCTTAAAACGTCTGTGCCTAATGACGGGCTGCATAAAAGCTAAGGGAGGCGCGTGATAAATCGTCATCAGGGCCCTTAAATGGAGAGAGCGAAGACGAGGACGGCGTGCTGATGAAGACGAGGAGCCTGTGCACACTCGATGCATTTATGACAAGACGACTCCGCCTCGATTGTGACTTGTTTTTGTCCCGCTGAGTCACGCTTGAATTTACTCCCACGTAGACGAAGGAAGCAGGCGTGACATTTCAAAGCGCCGACGATTGTGTGCGTGTGTGTGTGTGTGCGTGTGTGTGTGTGTGTGAGGAGCACACCAAAACTTTTCTATTGATTTCTGTCTGCCACTGGTCACATTTCTCAACCCATCGTCAGCAAACTTTCAACAACTTAATGTTCAACGGCAGAACAAAAGGCCTACTGATTTTGAAGGGTCTCCCACCTAATTATCTGCAATATGATGGGTGATGTTCCACGGTGAATGGCAAAAATCTGGCAAAATTAACCGACACACCCGAGAACATGTCGATAATCGGCCACATTTTTTTCACAAATTGTATAGCATAATAATGTGAGTAGATCATAAAAAAAGCAATAAACTTGAATTTCTCAAACGTATTTAGCAAAGTAATTATTGCAGATGCAATTTTTCAAAACTTTCATTTTAATACCATTATTTGACAGGATGCTCTAACTAGCTTCTTTATCAAAAGTCACTCCCGAATTAGGGTTTAATTCTATTCTTAATTCTAGGCAAACATTTATTTTAAAACACTTGCACACTGCGTAAAGAACTCAAATGCACTAAAATGAGTGATTTCAAAAAACAGCACAGGCAGTTGGTTTCATTTAGCCCTTTCATCAGTTATTGTTATACATATTAAAATATTATAATACGGAAAGTGTACAAAAGTATTCAAGTTGATGCAAAACTGATGGAGGTTTTGCTTCTTCCTACTCCTTTTTGGACATGTGGAAGTGTTCTCTTTGACATATTCCGATATAACCGGTACGGATGTTCAAAATAAATTCAACCGAATTCAGTTATCACGGTCGGGTCTGGAACCTGTTAACCGCCGTAAAACAGAAATGACTGCATTACCGACTTAGGGTGAATGTGACCAAAAATCTGTAAGTTTGCGAGGCGCCGTCTGCAGCCAAGCATCAAATGGTTTATCATCTATTTCGAGATCCATCCATTTTCTATGCCGCTTACCCTCCTTACGGTTTCGGGTATGCTGGAGCCTATCCCAGCTGACTTTGGGCAGGAGGCGGGGTACACCCCGGACTGGTCACCAGCCAATCGCAGGGCAGATATTCATACCTATGGACAATTTAGAGTCACCAATTAAGCTAACATGCATGTTTTTGGAATGTGGGAGTACCCGGAGAATACCCACACACGCACGAGGAGAACATGCAAACTCGAACCCTGAACCTCCTGACTGTGAGGCCAACATGCTACCCGCTCAGCCACCTTGCAGCCTCTATTTAGAGATCATTTTCATAAATTCAATTTCACTTTTTAGAGATAATTCCATGTTCATAGGAACCCTATTGATTTGAAAACTTGTATTATTTGAAAAAAAGTGTCTATGCTTAGGGAAGAAAGAACTTACCCGTACTACTCAGGGGGTTTTGCCCACTGGTCAGAACTTTGCGGTAATGTTTGCGACAAGTCTCCATCCAGTTCTCCTCTGCCTTTGTGGTCAAGAAGGCCCTCAACTCAGGTTCTGTCCAACAGTAGATGAAGTGGGGGGGAAGTGGAGTATTGGTAACTTTTCCCCCAGCCCCAGCCAGTCATGTACCAGGAAAAACATGAGGGATGGAAACTCACCCAGTGGGTTGTGTTGGGGGTTTGGTGGGTCTGGTGTGTAGCAGGATGGTGGAGGCAAGGATGAGAACATGGGCCACGGATAAGGATCATCTCCCTTTGCATCAAACATGAAGGAGAAGTCAATCTTCTCAGCTCTTCGTGTTTTAAAACATCTGATGAGATGACTGAAATCACGTTTTTGAGTGCTGTGTTATTTAGTTACTTTGCATCAAGGAACGAGCGATTGTTAAAGGCTCCGCCCCATACTGCTGCTTAACGATTCCGTCAGCCTCCGTTTAAATTGTTATGTCAGGCGGTAAAATCTAATGTTCTAACAGAACAGCACGAGTAATGTCTGCTCTAATACACGTATCGCAGGAAACGACTGTAAAAACCCCAGTTTCCGTCTTTTAAAAGGCCTCATCACAGCGGTTGTACAGCTCCTGGACAGTGCACACCATATTTGGATCGCAATCATCTTGGAAATATTCGATTATTGTGGACACCTGGAGGTCCTGTCCAAGAACTCACTGTCCTGCAGACGAGGGTGGTGACGAGCGAGCTGCCTGCATCAAATATGTGAGTATATAACACGTCATGGCGCTGAAAACATCATTTTTTGGGTCATTTTGTTGTCATGCTGTGTATGCTGAGTTGCGTGGCTGGAGCAGGACAAGCTGTCTGCCTGCCCAACACCCATAAAAGTCTAAAAAGCTGTAAGATTCCGCCCCAATAAAGCGGAGAAAAAAAAACATAACATAACATATGCTGGCCAGCTCTGAATAGCCAATCGCTATTCAGAGCTGGCCATCAGAAATTTTGAACATGGTCCCAGGTTTGGAACGTCTAGTTGCATCCAAAAAGGAAACTTTTAGAATACCTCCAATCCAGTGGTTCCCAAACTTTTCTTTAGACATTTGTATCCTAAAGTCTTGGACCCCCTACTCCTGCACACTGCTGCTTGTGTTTATTTATAAAATTGGCGAAAAAAAACAAAACTTTCCTAATTTAAACAAATTATTGTTTACATTATAGTTTTAGCTATTATATTTAATTAGTCAATAATTAATCATATTAATTTCTGTATTTTATTAACGTAATTATTCAAAAGAGAACTGCATTTTGGGGGGGAATTTTGCCTATCATCCACAATCCTTATATTAGACATGAACACACGTCTTTCTGTTTTCTGTGCCTTCTAAAGATATAAAAACAGCTAATAGGAAAATGAGACGCACCTGTGCTGCCTTCTGAAAATCCCCCCAAAAAGTCCACAACTTTCCTCCATCATGGACAACCAGCATCATTCGATGCATAGCATCATCTCCCAACTGCAGAGCAGTTTCAGGGGCAGATTACTATCACTGTCCTGCTCCACTGAAAGACTGAGGAGATCATTCCTCCCCCACACCATGCGGCTTTTTGACAAAATGAAGGGGGAGCGATAAAAACACAACAGGACTGAACGTTTTACCTAATAATATATGACATTATTACGTACTAATATTAATTATTACTGCACTATAAATTGGAAGTGAACAGAATTATCTTACAGTACAATTTGTTGCATGTATGTAAGTATGCTCGGAAATCGCAGAAAACGTGAATTCAACTTTAGTTACGTGGTGTCTTTGAATGCAGCCCTCCAGAGGTCATAATAACACGGTTAAAGTGGTGTACTACTATTAAAGAAATGTGTGTTAGGTATATAGATTTGGGCTTTATATGCAATATATATATATATATATATATATATATATATGATATTACTAGGATATTACTTATATATAGGATATTTATTACAAGCACCTTAATAAAAAGCATTACCTAGATTTTCAGTCATCTTTTAGCTTGATTTAGTTTTCAGTTCATTTGGAGTCGTTAAGACATAGAAGTATACAGTACATAATCATCTCCTGATATTTTATTTCAAAACAAACAGTAAAAATTGGCATTTTTCAGATATAGTTGTAAATGGTGATTAATCATGATTAACTATCTTGAAAACAGTGATTAATCTGTTTAACATGTGTAATCATTTGACAGCCCTAATTGTCATTATCATTTAAAGATTTTTCTAAACAAACATACTTTTCTTAACAACTTCTTTTAAATAAGGTTCTCACAAAGAGGCATTCAAGCACACTATGTAACTGTGTGCTGTTTTCATTTTAATCCTATGTGTAGCACTTAGTCTATTTGTTTTTTTCCTCTATTTTGTGCTGCTCGTGATCCTGCTCGTAAACTTTCGCACCAAATCACAGCTTCTTGTCGCACAGGAGGAATAAACAAGAAAGCTGTGAAGTGTGAAGGAGACAATCTCTAAAGGCATCCGCATGCCCTGCTTTCCTTTAAAAATAAGTCATATCCTTTCTGTGACCTCTTCTTAAATGAAACCCTGTTTTTCTGTTCACTGACTTCCCGATTCCTGTGACTACAGCTCAAGTGTCATTTGTGATTAAAAAAAAAAAGAAACAAAAAATTATCATTTCTAGTCGTAGCTTTATTTGCAGAGGCACATTGAGATGTTTTATATGTCAAAGTCTGACCTCCTGCAGGGCTCGAGGGGGAAGACTCCTCTCAGACGGGCCTCCGACCAGAACGACGCGAACCAGCACGTGGTTCCTCTCCACCGACAGGCTGTCTACGATGCAGCTCCTGAGAAGGTTTTGAAAGACTGGATGTCGACTGGAAGTGAGGAACATGACCGTCCGCACCCAAACAGAACCACGTCGCTCAGTTTCCCAAATTGACCGAAGCCTCAGCACACTCCAGCTTTGAAAAGCTGCCTCTGAAAAGTGCAATGAGGCCGCAAATGACTGCCGCTCCAGTGCATTATCATTGCAAGGGGAAGCGTCGTGTTAACGCTCCTCATCGGATCCGTGGATATCCCAATACTACTGCAGTTTAAGCTTGAATGGTAACTGCTTTCGTGCCAGTCGCCGAAGCAATTTGGACTCCAAATTGGCAATAAAAGGAGACGACGCCGTCTTGCGCAGCGCTCGGTGCGAAGGTTTGCATGCAATTGTCAAAAATGATTATCCTTTCTAAGTACATGAATTCAAACCCAATGGGAGGCAGTTCGGCTTAGAATTTTTTTTTTGTGGAAACAAACGACAGCATATTTGGGATCATCGAGGGTGGGTGTTGGAAAATGAAAAAGAGGGTGATGGTGGGGGGTCACCTATGGATGGAGGTGTTAGGGTCTGTTGTTTGGCCCCTGTTTTGTTACCTTGGTGACCTGTCACCCTTAGCCTATCCAGTATTTCGTAGCTCTTGATTTTTGGTCCTGCCTACTATTTAGGCAGACTATTTATTAAAGTGCAGGGGTGGGCAAATATCAGGCCCGCCAAGTGTCTTAATCCAACCCGGCGGGCATTTCCAAAGTCTGTAACATGGAAACTGTAGCCGGAAACATGACCTGCAGTGCTATTGCGGCACGCGTGGGTCCCAAATGAGTCAGATGCAATCTGTAGCTTATACAAAGGCCATCCAAACACCAAGTAACCTACTTAAGGCACCGTGCGGGCACGCAAACAAATATCTACATGCAATACCCATGCCAAAGAAACCACTCCTATATTCCTGCCGCAAAGCAAGCTGTGTAGCTTGGGGTAATCTTTTTCACATTTTGCTGTGTTTGTTGCATTTTTGCTAAATGTGTTGAGGTTGTCTTTTTGTTTCATTACACCGTGAGGAAGTATGTCGACTTTTTTGATGCCACCCAATGTTGCCCGCGAGTCATAAAGTTTGCCCCTGTCCTCGCACCTTGTGGCACAGCCCTGGGACTCTTCTTCCTTGTATATTGTAAAAAATCAACTGCTTGTACTGTTTCTTGAAATCACTCATTGTAGAGCATTGTTTCAGTTCTTTACCTAATCCATTCCATAGTTTGATTCCACAAAGCGAAGTACTAAAGTTTTTTAGTGTTGTTGAAAATTTTGTTATTAGCTGTTGTGGTGTACTTTCTCCAGAAAAAAAGAGCAGTGGTAACATCTGCAAATAGTCACTTTGCAGATTTGTTAATGTATAGGTTAAAAAATTTTGGTCCCAGTATTGACCCTTGCAGTACACCACATCATATTTTTAAATTTGTAGATGTATATTCTCCTAGTTTGACATATTGGTGATGTTTATCCCCACTTTTGAATACTAAAACTACTTTAGCTGTTTATTTTGTCTGGGAATTTACTCGCCTGGAATGATTAATTGCTGATGTACATCAGCTGATGTACATCTCATTTAAAACCATTTTTACCTTTTCCATTTTGATTCCATCACAATCAGTTGATGTCTTTGCTTTACACTTATGTAGAACATCAATGAGGTGAGGAACAGTGAGAAGTGAAATGACGTTTTTAGCATTTACAGAAAGTGTGCAATAATTATTTAAACAAAATTAGGCATGTGCATACATTTGGGCACCCTTGCTGTTTTATTGATTTGAATACCTTTAACACTAATTATTGGAAAACAAAATTTGTCTCGTAAGCTTATTGACCCTTGACCTACATACACAGGCGAAGCCAATCATGAGAAGGGTAATTAAGTTGGCCAACTGCAAGTTGTTCTCCTCTTTGCATCTTGTGGACATGGGAGCTTCAAAACAACTGTCAAATTACCTTAAAACAAAGATTGTTCAACATCATGGTTTGGGGAAAGGATACAAAAAGCTAGCTCAGAGATTCCAACTGTCAGTTTCCACTGTGAGGAACATAATGAGAAAATGGAAGACCGCAATCACAGTTCTGGTTAAGGCCTGTAGTGGCTGGCCCAAAAAAATCTCAGACAAGCAGAGGCGACGGATGATGAAAACAGTCAAACTCCACCCACAGACCAGCTCCAAAGACCTACAACATAATGTTGCTGCGGATGGTGTCACTGTGCATCTATTCAGCACACTTTGAACAAGGGAATGCTGTGTGGGAATGTAACGCGGAAGAAGGCAATTCTTCTGAAATTCTCAGGATTGAATGAAAGTGCTCGGCAGTGAGACGACTCCTGTGTGAGGTTTTGTTCATCTTTATCAGAGATGAGAGTTGTTCACAGAGGTAGGTGCTTCCAAACATAGAGAGCATTTGAGCAGCCTGTGCACGGAGTTGGGGCATTGTGTCGGGAAGGAACTGTGGGAACAACGCAGCACCGACAGCGTCATACTTGGACTTGAGCGTGTCATCACACTGGAGCTCCATTTGGAGGTTGGTTGCAGCACTTGCAACGTCAACTGCAAATGGATTGCTAAGTAGTCCAAATCTGTATTTCTGGGCTTCAACGTCTGCAAATTGTCGGGAAAACGCTGCATTAAGTGCACTTAGTTTTTCAGCAAATTCTGCACAGTGCAACACGGGGGGGGAAATCTGCTCTTTCATAATTTGACAGCACGGAAAATGAGCCACGTTTCCATGCAGCATCTGGTTGTAAAAGCCCTCACTGCACTGTACAGGTCTGTAATGACGTGGCCACGCCCCTGAAGCTGCAGGTTTGAGGGATTGAGATTGCTCACTGTGTCACAGAGGAAAGCCAGCTCACACTGAAACTTTTTGTCCCTGAGTTCTGTTGTGTCTTTACTTTTCATTCATTCATTTTCTATGCCGCTTATCCTCATTAGGGTCGCAGGTATGCTGGAGCCTATCCCAGCAGACTTTGGGCGAGAGGCGGGGTACACCCTGGACTGGTCGCCAGTCAATCGCAGGGCACATATAGACAAACAAAGACATACAAACATTCACACTTGTTCTCCAAAATCAAACATATTTCCTCACGCAACTCAAAGTATCTCTGCAGTACTTGTCCTCGACTAAGCCATCGCACCTCTGTGTGATACGACAAGTCTTCGTATCCTGCAACTAACTCCTCCAGAAAAGACTTGAATTGGCGGTGATTCAAGCCTTTGGCTCTTATGAAGTTAACTACTCCAGTTACGCTGCTCATAATATGATCCATTTTCAAGGCTTTGCCACACAAGGCTTCCTGGTGAATTAAGCAGTGGTGAACTGTAACCTCACCTGCATGATTCTCCCACATCTTCTCCCAAATCTGTCCCCACTAATCCATTTTTCTGACCGTTCATCGCGGGTGCACCATCTGTAGTCAGTCCTACAAGTTTGTCCAAAGGCAGCATCAATTCATTGAGACATTTGGACACCTCCTTGAAGATTTCCTTTCCAGTGGCTGTGCCATGCCATCCTTCCATCCATCCATCCATTTTCCTCCGCTTATCCGGGTTGGGGTCGCGGGGGCAGCAGCTTCAGTAGGGAAATCCAGACTTCCCGGTCCCCAGCGACCTCTTCCAGCTCCATCGGGAGGACACCAAGGCGTTCCCAAGCCAGCTGTGAGACATAGTCCCTCCAGCCTTCTCCCAACTGGGCATGCCCGAAACACCTCACCAGGGAGGCGCCCGGGAGGCGCCCGGGAGGCGCCCGGGAGGCATCCGGACTAGATGCCCGAGCCACCTCAACTGGCTCCTTTCGATGTGAAGGAGCAGCGGCTCTACTCTGAGCTCCTCCCGGATGGCCGAGCTTCTCACCCTATCTCTTAGGGTGAGTCCAGCCACCCTACGGAGGAAACTCATTTCCGCCGCTTGTATCCGCGATCTCATTCTTTCGGTCATGATCCATAACTCAAGACCATAGGTGAGGGTGGGAACGTAGATCGATCGGTAAACAGAGAGCTTTCCCGGCTCAGCTCTCTCTTCACCACGACGGTCCGGTACAGCGACCGCATTACTGCAGACGCTGCACCGATCCGTCTGTCGATCTCACGCTCCAACCTTCCCTCACTCGTGAACAAGAACCCGAGATACTTGAACTCCCCCACCTGAGGCAAGACCTCACTCCCAACCCGGAGGGTACAGTCCACCCGTTTCCGACTGAGAACCATGGCCTCGGATTTGGAGGTGCTGAGTCTCATCCCAGAAGCTTCACACTCAGCTGCAAACCGCTCCAGTAAACGCTGAAGGTCACAGCCTGATGAGGCCATAAGGACCACATCGTCTGCAAATAGCAGAGACGAGATCCTAAGGTCACCAAGCTGGACTCCCTCAACACCTTGACTGCGCCTAGAAATTCTGTCCATGAAGATTATGAACAGAATCGGTGACAAAGGGCAGCCTTGGCGGAGGCCAACGTTCACCGGAAACAAGCTCGACTTACTGCTGGCAATGCGAACCAGGCTCCTGCTTCGATTGTACAAGGACCGAATGGCACGTAGTAGCGGGCCACCAATCCCGTACTCCCGGAGCGCCCCCCACAGGACACCACGAGGGACACGGTCGAATACCTTTTCCAGGTCTACAAAGCACATGTAGACCAGTTGGGCAAACTCCCACATACCCTTGAGTACCCTTGCAAGGGTGTAGAGCTGGTCCAGTGTTCCGCGACCGGGACGAAAACCACATTGCAGCTCCTCTAACCGAGGTTCGACTAACGGTTGTACCCTTCTCTCCAGCACCTTGGAGTAGACTTTCCCAGGAAGGCTGAGGAGTGTGATCCCTCTATAGTTGGAACACACCCTCCGGTCACCCTTTTTAAAAATGGGTACCACCACCCCGGTCTGCCAGTCCAGAGGTACTGTTCCCGACTTCCATGCAATGTTGTAGAGGCGTGTCAACCAACACCGTCCCTCAACATCCAGAGCCTTGTGCCATGCATGGATTTTAATCCCAAAAGTTCCTCTGTGACGGAAAGTTTCAAGTCCACTCCACGTATGAATATCGATAACTGGGCAGTGTCTGATGAATCGCTGCTCTCGTCTACGGCAAGCGAGTAGGTTATAAACTGTCTACTCTGAGCATACACCGCTTAACAAACTCTCCCTCAATAAAGGGCCGGGCTGATTTGGCGATCCCTGCGGCCACAATAAAACTGCCCTTTACAGCAGCTTCACTCGCGGATTTTGCTTTGGTGAACATAATTTGCTGTGAAACCAAACTTCTTTTCATCTCCTCCACCTTCTGGCGCTTTAGATTTTCACTCAAATCATTATACTTGTGCCGGTGCTTCGTTTCATAGTGTCGTCGTATGTTATATTCTTTAATTATGGACACGGTTGCTCCCCACACACAGGACAAACAGGTTTGTCTTTTAATATGATGAACATATAATCCTGTCTTGAAAGCTCCGGTTATCTGTCTTTCGTTTAGCCATTCTTCGTATGGCGTGTCTTACATCTGAGAGTGGCGGCAGGTTCCAGATGCTAATAAACAGAAGGGGCGGGGCTGACGGACCGCCAACTCATTTGCAAAGCAGTCTGGGATTTGTAGTATCGGGGGTATACAGGCGATACAGGCGCATTGGTCGGCGGGCCAGATGTAATACAAATTTGATATGCTCTCGCGGGCCAAATATAATTATATAACGGGCCAAATTTGGCCCGCAGGCCTGAGTCTGACATGTATGTTCTATACAGTGTGGAAGGGCCAGATTATGAGGTTGGTGGCTTTCATTTCTGTGCCACTCCCTTACTTTAGGACGTCAATGTATGGCGACCAGCAATTAGCAACGACTGCTCAGTACCATTTTTTGGGGATGTAAGAATTGTGTATATAAAGAATAAGGCAGCAATGGGAAGATTTTTTGTTTTCTGGGAGCAAAAGACCTACCTCACAGTTTCTCCTCTTGACAATTCACAGTTTGTTGAATAGAGCCAAAATTTGTCCAATTACTGATTACTGATTGCTGATCACCATTACCATGGAACCAGTTGATGGGGGTGTGTCTTTATGCAGCACTGCGTGGTGACAGGGGATGGACATGACCCCTGACCAAACAAAAGTAGTTTGGCCAAGAGGGGAAGAATGCGGATTTACCCTGCTGACAACTTAATACTTATGGAGTATTTCATTAAAAGAAACTTACAATGCCATTTTAAAAGGACAGGGTCCATTTAAGCCTATGTGAATGCTATTCTACTGACAATGTTTGAGGTACAGGAGGTCATAGATCACATGTACAGGTCTAGCCAGTGAAGAATCAGATCCAGAATGTGGCAGGTGATGCATGTGTACACATGGCCTTTGAGCATTTGTGAACCTTTCAAGAGTCAAAAACCACAAAGCAACTATCAGCCTCTGCAGCTTAAACCCTTGAAATGTTTCACAAAGCCTCAGGCAACAAAGCGGCGAGCCCGCTGAGCAGTTGGCATTTACGCTTCAAGTGTTCCGGCAGGTCAGCGCAACCCTTCACACGTGCAACCTTTCAAAAAGCCACAACAGGTCAGAGTTTTGCACCCAATCCACTAGCCGAGCCCCCTTACCTGCCGCTGCCGTCCTGGTTGGTCACATTCTCCCGCTGGCTTTCAAGCAGCATGGAGCAGATGCCGTACTGGCTCTCCAGCAGCAGGAAGGAGTCCAGACTGGAGCACAGCACACTGAGCAGCCTGCAACAACATAGAACAAGTGCTGGCAGAGAGCGGTGGACCAGTAAAGCAGCAGCACAAACTCATTCAAACGCTGTAGTTAAGTGTCAGGAAGGGTACTATCACGCCGACAACCCCCCCCACCACCGCACCTCCCTCTTCCTTGTCTACTTCCTCCAAAGAATGTCTGCAAGAAGCGGATTAGTGAACCCAATTTTCCCCAGCAGCTTCACTTGCAAGCTTTGTAAAAGTGGGAATCCCCGCGAGAAGCCTTCACGGTTCATTTTCAAATGCTGGTAATGATGCCGGTCTTAAGCATTCTGCTGAGACTCTGCAGAGGCAAAGTAATAAAAAGAAGACGCGGAAGCTTCGTACCTTACAAGGCCAAACACTAAACGGTATGATGGAAAAAATGTGACAGGCTTTATCTAGCTAATCTACGTGCATGTCCCACGGTGATATAGGCACATTTGCGACACTACACCTAATAGGCAGCTCAAGAAGAAACACAGTTAAATAAATTTACCAATGATACGAATCGTGCAATGGAGCTCGGTAGCTGCTGCAGGTGTTGCTAATATTGTGTCCAGCTCCTCCTCCTCCTCCTCCAAGCGTCTGCCATGTTTGCTGATATGCAGGACAGCTGCTTGGACTCAAGCGTGACTGACAACAAGTCTCATTCACTGTGACAGCCGCCAAGTGAGAGGCTTCTAGCTTGTCAGGGCCAGCGGCTTCTCACTGGTTGAAACAAGCAAAGCTGTTACCAGTTTGTCTGATAAGGTCCTTGCTGGGGCTGGGAGGCTTCAGAAGTCTGCGGCCATTCTCTGGTACAGTCAAACAAGGCTTTTCATATACGATTTGGTTTTCCTAAGTCGGCTTACACAGCATGAATTTTTTCAATTAAATCTGACTGTAAAATAACCCGCCATGGCGCCAACGAAAGTTGCGCGTAATAAGAAAAAGTTCAAATGTAGATACTAATAATACAATCAAACCTCGGTTGTTCGGGGGAACAATACAAAATAAAAGACAGGATGGAAAACCAGACTGTGACACTCTCTTTATTAAATGTATCTTTGTAAAACAGGAAAGCAAAGTTAAAAAAAAATATTCAGAGACGTGTATGTGACATATTTGCCAGTAGGTGGATGGTGCCAGACCTTTATTAAATAGTTAAATATAAATGTAGATATTTTCTGCACATAAAACTAGCATTATTCTATATAAATGTATGTTTAGACTACATTAAATAGGATTTACATGGTTTTGTATGCCTCAATTATGTGCAACTAGGCCTGTCACAATGATCAATAAATAAATTAACCACGCAATCGTTTCGCCGGCCTTGATATATTGACATGTGTTTCATTTCCTCCTCTCTCTCTACCAAACAAGTTGGATGACAAGAGTGTGCATCTGTCTCAACACCCGGGCATGCTGGTTCTGTAGCGGAATGAACGAAGTGAGTGAACCCTCCTGTCGGTCAGTCGGTCTCTTTGTGCTGGCGGGTGGAGATGGGGCTGCTAGCGAGTGCCCATATAGGCGTTGAGTGTTGCAAGTGAGGAGTAAAGCTCTGTTTACACTTGCACGCATTTTGCCTCTGCATTTGTTTTACAATTTGCCGTGACAACGCATGTCATTTATTTATGTATGAACGGCACGCCTGAAAAGCGTGAAGAGTAGTTTCTCCACCGTTCGGGTTTGGTTCAGACATAAATTATGGACTTGGCAAGCAATTTGTGACCCAAGATGGTACACATTGGCAGGAACTGACCACAACTTCACAGAGATTAACTGAGAGCTATAAGTGTGGAAACGTTTATAAAGCCGTTTCTGAAGCTTTGAGACTGCAGCAAACCACCGTGAGAGCAATTAGCCACGAATGGCAAAAACATGGAACAGTGGTGAACCTTCTCAGGAGTGGCCGGCCAACCAAAATGACCTCAATAGCACCTTGACAACTAATTGGGAGGTCACAAAAGACCCCACTAACGACATCCAAAAAACTGCAGCCCTCACTTGCCTCGGTTAAGGTTCATGCTAATCACTGCGAAATAAGAAAGACACACCACACAAGAATATCATACCAACAGTAAAATATGGTGGTGGTAGTGTGATGGTCTGGGGGTGTTTTATTATTTCAGGACCTGGAAGGCTTGCTGTGATGAATGTAACCACAAATTCTGTTGTCTACCAAAAAATCCAGAATAAGAATGTCTGGCAATCTTTTGGTGACCTCAAGCTGAAACCAACTTGGGTTCTGCAGCAGGACAATGATCCAAAACACACCAACAAGTCCACCTCTGAAACGCTGAAGAAAAACCAAACGAAGACTTTGTAGTGGCCTAGTCAAAGTCCTGACCTGAATCCTATTGGGATGCTGTTGCCTGCCCTTAAAAAGGAGCTTCATGCTGGAAAAGCCTCCAATGTGACTGAATGACAACAATTCTGCAAAAATGGGCGCTGTAGGAGTCTCGCTTGAATGCAGTTGTTGCTGTAGTTATTAGCTATAGGAAAATGTGAAAAATGTATATTCCTAACAATGTTTGTGCTGGAAAACATGGACAAAATTTACATTCTGCAACAACACACACACACTCCTTGTGTGCATTAATCCATCACCAGCGGGAGGGTGTAGCCAAGGCGCCCAATCAATGCAGGCAGGGCGAGTGCTGGTTGCCATGGCAGCAAAGGGTGCTGCCAGGATGGAGAGAAGAGGTAAAGGCATGTTGGCTCTTCATCAAGTGGGTTACTTTTATTGGGACACTTGAACACTGATGCTGAAGATAGTGATTTAGCTTGTACCAAACCCACGTATTAAAGAGACACTGAAGATGCATGCTCTCGAGCAAGGCAATCTGGGAAGAACTTGATGTGTGGCTCGTTGTAGATAATCAGTGTATAAAATTTAGTTGCCAGGCAGATTTCATCACTGCTGAGGTGCCTTGCTTAAGGGAATCCCTAATTGTCTTGTAAGCAGTCGATCTTCAAAATAACTTAGGGGTGTCCGAAATGCCACCTGGGAGATATTTCCAGCCTGCGGCATATTCTAAAAATATAATTTAATAAGATACAAACAGCAAAAACTGAAAAATATGCAGCCGTTTTAGAAGAACACAGCCAAAGCATTAAGAAAAAAAATTGCTCCCCTTGTGGGATAAATGATAAGATTTTTCATAGCAAGGTGTCAAATGCATAAGCTAATCCAATAAATTTCCTTCATAAGAAATAATGTAAATCCAATTAATCTGTTCCCGCGACCCTAATGAGGATAAGCGATATAGAAAATGGATGGATGGAATTAATCTCTTCCAGGAAGCCAAAAATGTCAACTTTTGTTTATAGTTTTACATGCAGTCCACAAAATGTTGCTCCATTTCTCTTTAAGGCCAGTTGATGTGTTCTTTGACAAATTGTAACCTCTTCTGCACATGCCTTTTTTTAACTGAGGGACTTTGCGGGGGATTCTTGTAAATAGATTAGCTTCACACAGACGTCTTCTAACTGTCTCAGTACTTACAGGTAACTCCAGATTGTCTTTGATCATCCTTGAGCTGATCCTGGGCCGAGCCTTTACCATTCTGGTTATTCTTCCATCGATTTTGATAGTTGTCTTCCGTTTTCTGCCACGTGTCTCTAGTTTTTCTCACCATTTTGAGGCATTGGAGATCATATCAGCTGAACAGCCAAAAGCTTTTTGCACCTCGACATAAGTTTTCCCCTCTCCAATCAACTTTTTAAAGTACACTATCCTTCTGAACAATTGTATATTGTACGCTAACCAGAAAATGTACGCAAATCTTGGCGTAAATCTTCACAATTCACCGAAAAAACACACTAATCAGTACTCAAAACTCACCGTACTCGTGCGCCACAGTTTGCATGATGATTTTTGCCTAAATTTCTGCTATAAAACACGCTTTTCGTAAGATATTGCACAAACTGTCACACATCAGTCCGTTTTCTCTGTACTGTATTGTTTCAGGATATTAAGTTGCCCGACGTAGCACCCTACGCATTGCTGACTCACTGACTCACATTTTAATTGAGCACGGCTGCTAAAAAACCCGCCATGGGGCCAAAAACATCTGCAAGTGGCAGAAATTTGATGCAGAAGGTGAGAAACACTTGAACTGAATCTTATAAGGATGTACAGGAAGTCCACTTTGACTTATTTCACATGGTTTTCTGCACGTAAAAGAGAATTATTCTCTATAAAATTTATTTTTTGTTCATATTTTTTGTGTCTTAAATGGATTCATTGCATTTACATGAATTCCTACAGGAAAACTTTGTTTACTTACTTTTTGGTTTTTGTTTGACCTTGTAGAATGAAATAATAACAAACGCTGTGGTTCTGTGTTGTTATAAGATTATTTCAAATACACTGAATGTCTGTGATAATTCAGTGACAAAATCCTAAACCAGGAAAATCAATATTTGGGAAAAAAGGGGTAAATTGAAGACAATAGAGGTCTATTAGTATCTGCTTGTGCGTATGTAAAGACAAGTGCTGACTCCGTGTGTGCTCCATTTGTGGAAGCTGACATTTTGGAGCAGAACAAAACATTCCAGGAGAAGTTATTTATTCTCCATAATGTGGAACGTGACAGATGTACACCTGAGCAAATTATGGACGATGAGGACCTTAATTCCTGCTCCAGCGCTGTGGTCATACACACACACACCCACACACAATGTCAAGCTTATTTCTTTTTCCAAGTAATGCTTTTCGTTTTATGCAGCATATTTTTAAAGAGTATACGGAATAAAGAGTCATGTCAGGGTTTTATAACACTGCCAGAGGCTGAGGTGTGTGTATTTATGTGTGTGTGTGTGTGTGTGTGTATTATGAGGCCATCTTCAATTGGGGGGATTTCTATGAAAGCACCTCACCACTTAATGCGCTCATGTCCCAGTCGAGCCATACCGCCGCTGTGATTGTTATCGTTATTATTATTATTATTATGAATGTGCGACTGAGTCGCGCTCACCTCAGGCCGAATGTGTGCGACTGCTCGTAGTGGAAGAGGGCGTGGATCTTGGCGGCGGAATTGGCAGCGATAAGCCTGTCAATCACGTCCTGCGGAGCACAGGGAGAGGCTGTCAAAACTGTCAACTTATTTACAACGTTTAAGCTGGAAACTGTGTGCGTGATGAAGTTAGCATGCATTGCTGATAGAGAGGTCAAATAGCCGGTGCAAACATGCCCTCAAAAGGACACAAGAGGAACTGCATGCACCAGGAACGCGCGTGTGTGTGCCTGTATCAGCATGCTTGCAGAGCGTGTTTATGTGGGGGTCGACTCACTGGTACAGAGCTTGGCACCTCTCTCAGTGTGTATTCAGTCTTGTTGGCTAAAGCCTGTCCGGCCAGCAGCTGCCACATGGACTGGGAGGAGGAGAGCACGTTGACCAGGGACAGGAAGGACTGCAGACACAAGGCGCCCCAGCCAGTCAAACACACACACACACACACACAGAAGCGGGTCAAAGGCACAACAAAGATCAGACTTCAGATAGGAGCATTGTACTGTAAAGCAGCCAGTGGCACACATATTAACACAGCACTAGCTGCCTGTATTCAGTACACACACACTGGGTACCTTGAGGCAGGTCCTGTCGATTGGATCCAAAGGAGTGGGCTTGGGGCGAACCACCTTGGCATCCTCACTGCCGTACTCCAGAGCCGACCAGAGTTCCAGCACCAGGGCCCGCACAAAGCCTGGAACACAACGACACAATACCACATGACCTACATTTTCCAAATATTTCAATGTTCTTTTTAAATAATCTTTTCTTTTTTTGTAATATATTCCCATAATATTTTGACTTTATTTTCATAATAAAAAACATTTCCCAAAACTAATTTTCAAAAAATAAAAAATAAATTTTTTTTTCCTCATACTATAACATAAGATTTTTTCTTTTAAAAATTTCAAATACAGACTACTAAAATGACATTATGTTTCCTCAGAAGTTTTCATTTATACTTGCAAAATTTTTTGTCTACATATTTTAACTTTATTCTCATAAAATTGAGCCTGATGAGGATAAGCACCATAGAAAATGGATGGACCTTACAAAAAACATGTATTTAATATTGAAATTTTCTGCTACTGAAATGATGCTACTTTTCCTCATAATATCACGGCGGGCATCTCACGAAAGTGCAACTTTTTCTCATTCGATTACAACTGTTTTTGTCTCAAAATTGTAACAGCATTCTTGGAAAATTACTGCTGACTTTTTGCCGTCGTTTTTCTTTGTTGTTGTTAAATATTATTTTTAGAATGTGCTGCGGGCCGATAAAAAAACCACAGCTGATTGCAAATGGCCCCTGGACACACTTTGGACCCCCCTGTTCTGATCCAATATGTGTTCATGCATGATGTGCTGAATGGACCCAGTTATTAAATACCAAATATTAAAATTGAAATTTTAATATTGGGCACTGAATGGGCCCAGTTAACTGACTGTATTAGTTAGTTTCACACTTAGACGGACGTTTGTGCCACATACAAATGCAGCTTTCTAACTTGTTGATAGTAAATCAAGTTATTTTAGTTGACTATTATGACATCAATGACTAGTTCTGCAACAGTGTAAGTGTCCATATTGCCACGCGATCACTGCGGGATGCTGACCAGTCAAAAACACGGTTGGCTTGCAGCCTCGGCACATCCCAGCTGCAGTGTGTGCCGTACCTGAGCGGTGCAGAGCCGCCGCGCCTGCCGCTGTTGCCGCCACCTGCGTCAGCATGACGCCATAGCCAAACTTCTCACAACGGCTCACCTACGTCACGCAAAGAAGGGGAGGAAAAAAAAAGTCAGGGGAATCCCATTCATTTGAACTCCGTAGACATGAGAGAGAAAGTCATGTCAAAACGGCGCGGGACCCCACTTACACGTCAACGTTTGAGGGAGTGCTTCATTGACTAAAAATGGACCTGAAAATAATTATGCTCCCTAATTAAAGTGCAAAACAAACAAGGGAAGCAATTACAAGAGTGAGTAAACAATGGCGGTAAATTGAGTGCACGCGGGGATGCTCTCGAGGTACGCTAGAAATTAGCATTAGCCAGCGACACCCTGCAGGAATACTAAAGAGGAGAGACAACATCCACACTTAGCATGGAAATACTTGTGCTACAGCAGTGGGCCGCAATAAACCTTTTATCCTAATTAACTTGCAATATTATATTGAACATAATTAATTGGGGGGCGGACGCACGGTGATCGAGTGGGAAGCACATTGGCCTCACAGTCAGGAGGTTCAGGGTTCGAATCTCCATTGGGCATCTCTGTGTGGGGTTTGCATGTTCTCCCCGTGCGTGCGTGGGTTTTCTCCGGGTACTCCGGTTTCCTCCCACATTCCAAAAACATGCGTGTTAGGTTAATTGGTGATTCTAAATTGTCTATAGGTATAAATGTGAGTATGAATGGTTGTATGTCTTTGTTTGTCTATATGTGCACTGCGATTGACTGGCGACCAGTCCAGGGTGTACCCCGCCTCCCGCCCAAAGTCAGCTGGGATAGGCTCCAGCATACCCGTGACCCTAATGAGGATAAGCGGTATAGAAAATGAATGAATGAATGAATAATTAGGGGGCTGACTGGGTAGGATGTTGGCCTCGCGGTCAGGAGATCAGAGTTCGAATCTCCATTGGGCATCTCTGTGTGGCGTTTGCATCTTCTCTTTGTCCCAATGGGGAGAGGTGAAGCGCTGGCATTCGCTAGCTGTGTGAATACTTTCTTCCCACCTGTCGCGTGTAAAATACGATCTGATGTCAATTTCAGGCTGTTTGCGCGTCATTTTGTGACATGAAAAGGTTTGTCTGAATGGCAGAAATACCACAACCTTGTCAGGACATTCTAATAGGGTAGCACTGTATATGCAAATGAGCTGACATCTGCAGTGACACACAATGACAACTTCGGAGTATTTTCAGCTAATTTGTATCCTTTTTTCTGTCAATATGCAGACAACTACAAAATTGGCACTGATTTGATGATTTTTTTGTGCACAGATATTTATTTGCATGCTCACATAGCTTACTTTGTGCGTCGGTTGTATTTGCATCGCTTTTTTGACCAAGCTACAGATTGCATCTGACTATTTTGCCTACACAATTGCACTGCAACTCATGTTTCCAGCTACAGTTTTGATGTTAAACGTTTTAAAAAGAATTGGGGAAATGCTTGGCAGGCCTGATGCAGCCCGCAGGCCGCAGTTTGTCGACTCTTGGGCTATGGGGTAGCGGGAATGTTTTCACTACGCCATGCAGGGACGGCCTTTTTTAAGAATAAACTAAAAATAATCATCAAATTAACGTGATGCTTTCTCCTCGGTGATGTTGAGTATTAGTTGATTGTTTTTCATTTTTATTCACGTACCCCTACGACAATTGGGGTCTCCCTGGGGTATGTGGAACACCACTTAGTGAACCTAGGTGTTACGGGACAGAAGAAGCCTTGACAGCCGTCGTGCATCTCTCGAGTTGGATTTCAAGGAAAGTGCTTGTGATTTACGACTTTATCAAGTGAAGATGAAGCTGTTTTCATCCATAAAAGCTGCCCTTTCACTGAACTGCATCAGCAATAAAAAAAAAAAGCTAAACGTTACAGATTTCTGTAGGGATGGTGCCAAAAGCTCACTTATATGTTAACTCATACCGACCACTTTACAACAGCGTGACTCAGCAATTGGAAAGTTTACATCAGGTCCTGCAAAGTCAGCAAAATTTGTGCTACCTCGTTGTGTACCTACGCCAAGGACATGTTTTCTCCGACGTGTGTTTACGAGGCATTAATATTCTTCCGGAAAAATGCTGCTGCACCTCGGCGAGAATGCACACATGGATGGTGTCTTTCCACAAAGGATGGTTTACCTGGAGCTTTTTGTTGAAGCGGGAGAACATGTACGAGATGCACTCCTGCAGGGCTCCAGTTTGCTGAAGCAGCAGCAGGCCTCTGGGTGTGGCAGCAAAGTTCAACAGGCTGTCCAACAATGTCTCCTCCCACATGAGCCTGCCCCCAAGACAAAAGAGCAACAACAATGAAAAGCCTCTAGTGGTGTGCTCTTGCTCTGTTCCATGTTTGCTGACAGACATCATCGCCTTCTAGGAGGCCTGCGTTTTAATTGCTTGCTGCTGTCAATACAGGAAAGTGCACATAATTACATCAGTTAGAGTAGTGTTCAAAATACTAGCAGTGCAATGTGACCAACCAGACGATTCACTGTTAGTATTTTTTATTGCTGCATGGCAAACAAGTTACAGTAGGTGCAGTAGATTCTCAGAAAACAAACAAGACCCAGCATTCATGATATGCACGCTCTTAAGGCTGTGCATTCGGGCAATTAGTTGAAAGGGGCGTTGATCAGTGATCAATGTAGTGAAAAAGCAGCTGTGAGTCAGGTGGTCCCTATTTAAGGAGGAAACCAGCCTTTGTTGAACATCATTTCTCTTTGAAAGCCTTAGGAAAATGGCAATACATTGTTCAGAAGAACAGTGTACTTTGATTAAAAAGTTAATTGGCAAGGGGAAAACTGAAGAGGCGCAAAACATGTTTGGCCGTTCAGCTAAAATTATCTCCAATGCCTTAAATTGGAGCGCAAAACCAGAGACACGTGGCAGAAAATAGAAGACAACTATCAAAATGGATTGAAGAATACCCAGGATGGCTAAGGCTCAGTCAATGATCAGCTCCAGGATGATCAAAGACAGTCTGGAGTTACCCGTAAGTACTGTGACACATCTATGTGAAGCTAATCTATTTACAAGACTCCTCCACAAAGTCCCTCTGTCAAAAAAAAGGCTTGTACAGAGGAGATTACAATTTGCCAAAGAACACATCAACTGGCCCAAAGAAAAAGTGAGGAACATTATCTGACAAGAGTAAAAATGGTGTTGAGTCTATTTATCCCATAGCAGGGATTATGGATCAGTTTGCATATGTCAGAGGAGGTCATGTTCCCTTATGATGAAGAGGTGATACCCTTGAAATGGCTGTTTCAGCAAGACAATTACCCCAAACACACTAGTAAACCAGCAACATCTTGGTTCAGAACCAAGAAAATGAATTTTATGTAAAGGCCAGCCCAATCCCCGGACCTTCATCCAATGGAGAACTTGTGGGGTGACATCAAAAATGCTGTTTCTAAAGCAAAACCAAGAAATGTTGAAGAATTGTAGAATGTTGTTAAAGAATGTTGGAGGGGAATAACAGCTGAAAGATGCCACACAGATGTGAAGCACTTCTAAAAAACTAAATATTAGTTTAGTCCTTCACAAGAAATCCTAGAAAGAAAAAAGTTTGTACAAAATAATTATGAGTTTGTAAACAGCAAACAGCAGCATACACTGCTATTTTTTTTACACCCCCTTTCTGTCCAATTACACAGCATTAAGAGCGTGCATATCATGAATGCTGGGTGTTTTCTGAGAATCTACTAGACCTACAGGTAACTTGTTTGCCATGTAGCAATAAAAATATTCTAAAAACAGGGATTTGGTTAGTCACATTGGACTGCTATTACTTTAATCACTACTGTAGGTAGTTAATAAGCGCGATAAAGCTGCTCACTGGACGTGCACAGCTATTCCAGGCAAAGTGGGAGGTTTCACGAGTCTTTACAGTCAGTGAGATAATTCAGGCACAATGGATTTTATGCACCCCGGCTATCATCAATCATCCTCAATACTGCCTTTAAATGTCAACATAAGATAGTCGGCCACAACATGAGGTCAGTCTATTCTGATGGGACCCAATAAATGGAAGATAACAAAACGACACCGGCATTCGTTCGTGCAATAAATATTATTGCGCTCATTACTACGATAAATAATAATACCATACAAGAAAAAATGTTTAATAATACTGAGAAGGTGTAACCATTAAGAAATTTCTGATAGATCTCTTAAAAGACTATATAAGATATGATTTAAAGGACGTGCACAGGCATGTGTTTTGTCTTACATGTGCGGCATTTCCTGCGTGGACGTTTCAGGGTTGTTTCCAGGCACCGGGGTCGGAACCCTTTCGGACAGGGAGTTGGTCTAGACATATAAAAAGGCAAGTGTTGTGATAATGAACTACAGTATATCACCATTGATCATGTCACATTAAATCAGGGGTGTACACCTTTCCATCCAGGGTCACTTACCGAAAAACATTTTTGCAAAAACGTTTTGCAAAGCAACACGTGCTACATGCTAGGAAGTTTCAAGAAAAACAATACACCTTAACTTTGTGATCCAAGTAAAAAAGGCTATATTAGTTCGCAGTTTTTGCCCCATTTTTGCTGTTGTTGTTTTCATAATGTTCCAAATATTGCACATTTCTTTTCAATATTGGTGAATTTTCTTCTTCTAATGTTATAACTTTGTTTGAATTAATATTTTGACTTTGTTCCAAAAATATGTTTAATGTTCCAACATTTTCTTTGTTTCTCATAATCATTTTTCGTTAACATTTCACTTTGATACCAGAATGACATTCTTTTTGCTTCACATTATAAGTTTATTATTTTATAATTATGGCTTTTTTTCTATTCCATATTTTAATTTCTTTTTTTTCATTTCTGCTGTTTTTCTTCTTGTAATTATGACTTTATTCCCATAATATTTTGACTTTACTCTTGTTACATTGTAACTTTTTTCACAACCTAATTACAACTTAATTCATTTTTTTGTTTTTTCTCTTGATATTTTGACTTTATTTTGGTGAAATTGCAGCTGATTTTCAAACCTTTGCGGTTATTTTTCTTTTTCTTGTTAAATTATATTTTTAAACTGTGCCGCTAGCCAATACAAAAACAGTCATGATCCACAAATGGCCCCAGGGCCGCACTGTTGACACCCTGGCATTAAGGCAATCATGATAAAGCTACTGATTCATCCCACCCATATAATTGTGTCACACAGAACACCATCCCTGTTAACATTTGCAATTGAAAATAAGGATAATTTTCTGGAAAATGAGGGAAAATCTGGTCTTCCGCTAATAGAATTTCCACCAGCAAAAGAGGGGGGGTTGTTGTAAAGGATGCGTTATACTGATGTTGCCATGTTGGCTGGAATCTGAGCTTCTCCAGAGGATTTTCACAGGAAAAATACCAGAAACTATTAAAAACGGGAGCCGTGTTTAGCGATAGGTGATGGACTCCTGCAGTATGCATCTTGACTGGCACGTGTGTGGGTTTCCTATACAAAGTAAGCAAACATGACACGAAGGAAGTGCAGGAAGGAGGACCTTTCTCCAGGCAGCAGCTGCAGCTTTGTGCAGCCCGTACGGTTGCAGGACCTGCAGCCCCTCGCAAGTCTTGTACATCTGCCTGCACACAAAGATGAAGGCCGCGCACAGTGCACGCAGCGTGTCAGCTTCGCCCTGCGATGATAGCTCCTCATCTAGCAGCCTCAGGGTGAACCGAACCACTACGTCTGCGGCAGAGGTTCTGCAGGTAGGAGACAGAAGGCAATAGTAATACACGTCCTAAACAAAAAATAATCTCAGAGTCAATTTTCTGACTGGTTAATGCTGTTTTAGACACTCGGGTGTCATTCTGGTGCCTCACAGTGTGTTTCCTGATGTAAAATTCATCACGTTGAAGGCATCTCACAGGAGGCTCGTGTACAAACAATTGCAAGGCTGGGCTACGTTGAGTGACAGCTACTTCACTCCAGAAAGCCCTGCTGTAGGGAATCACAGGAGTGCCAATATGAGAAGGAAATACATGTGGAAGTATAAGGAGAATCAATAACACAAAAATATATAAATATGGTCATATTCCATTTGTCATTGCTTTCTCGTTCAGAGAAAAATGGGCAACAGTCCCAGGACGGTAACAAATAATGAAAACCGTAAATGAAAATGTACCTGATGATAGTTCCGGCTTCAATATATTGCCATGTTCATGTGCGTCTGTTTTTCTCATCTTTCGCCTCCAAACAGGAAGGCAGAGAGTTTACTCTGTGCATTGGTTTCAACACCTTTGCATATTTCTTCCATAGAACAACGGCATGAATGGAGTGAGCCCTTTTGTCCTACAGTCATAGAGTCTCAGAGTGCAAAAGAGTGTAACATAGTGGAAATTAAATGAGTGGATTGGCATATAGATATTTTGATTGTACTCTTTGTAAAAGTAAAATCTTGTCTCGTCTCGTTCTTGTGATCCGAATCATGTGTATTATCTCGTCTCGCGACACCCCAGTCAACAATAAAGGATTTATAAACGACTGACGACGGAATCCCACCCCCTCCACAAAAAGCTAGCTTTTCATAGCTGTCTCGGGCAAGGAAGGAAACTTTCCCCTGGCTTCAGATAAGCTTTTATTTATAACGGGACAGCAAAACAGAGCAGTTGGTCACAACCAGTTTAGCATGAGCTAGCATCGTCTCACCGCTACTCTCTAATACCCGGCCCCACCACATACGGCTCCCCGGTTCATAGCGGTTTCAGCCAATACCTATAAAATGAAGTTAGAACTTTTATTCCTGTACGTTTTTACTCTTGTAATAATGACGATCTTTTCTCGTAAATATACAACATCATTGTTGTCAATTTACGACTTCATTCTTGAAATTTTGATGATTTTAATGCTTCATTTAACAGGCATTACCCGAGACAGCTATAAACACAGGGGGCTTGTGTGACTCTTGACCTGGGTCAGAGGTTAAATTACGACTTTTATTCTTGTGACACCATGAGTCGGATTGTTGTATTAAGTGATGATCATCTCAGTAAGTCCTGATTTTTAGGTTTTGTTTTTAATTTATTGTGACACATGACGTAACGATGAAGTTAACAATACTCCAACACATGCCGACATACACGGGCCCGTTTTTCACAGAAAGGACCACTAAAGCTCTCAAATTTTACGTCGACAACGGGTTTCACTGTTAGAGCAAGTGTGAGCAGAACCCGGAGGAACTGTTGGCAGCGAGCAAAAGCACTACCCTGATATATGACTGTACAGTGTTGTTGTCTGACCTCTCGCCATGCGCGACAAGCAGGTTCCTCTCATACAGGAAGAGGGCTAGTCCTCTGTCTGTGTTCACCATACGAGCCAGGACGTCGGCAATGAGAGGTAGTGTGGACTCGGGGCTCCTTAATTTGGCCTGAAAACAATACACAGACACACAGTCAGCCAGAAACTTTGGTGGAGGGGACCATATTATGGCCTCCTACTTGACTTGACAATTATGTATTAGCGACGGTACCCGGGGCATCCCACAAAAGATGGTCAGAGGCACTTCAGCTTGTTTAAAGGAATAGCTCTTTAATTGGCCGAGCATTAGCCAGCTTGTTACACAATAAAATGAACAAGAGGGTTGCCAGAGAACACCATCTAAAATCATCGTGCCAACATAAAAATGACAGCGTAACATGTGACAGGTAAGGAAACACACGTAGAACTACAGCCGCTCCTCATTTCTCGCGGTTAATTGGTTCCAAACGCGACGGGGATAATTGAAGTGGCGTGTGGTAGGATTCCATATTAATACATAACATTTTTTTGTGGTTAAAGCTTGCAAAACCTGTTTATGACTTTCTATATACAGGTTTTCAACATTATTAGACCCCCGTGGGCATGAAATAACACCCCTATGTCACTTTTGCAATCCTCTTACTCTTTGTATCACATTGCACCGGCTAATAGTATTTTTTTGCGTCAATCAATCACACTGTAAAATAAATCTAATACGGTGAATCTGAAACCAACTTGGTGTGTTTTGTTGCGACAATGAAAAACATACTACTTTTGTGGGACTGATAAACATCAACTACATAAACTCTTAACACGCAACGAGCATATTTTTACAAAAACAGCGAAACAAGGCATGCTGGGAAGCTGGAAGCACTCCCAGCCACCATGCGATACATTGCATATTTCTTTTTATGTTTGAAGTTTTTCGTGGAATACTTGTGGAGAGACGAGTGGAGTGCCAAAAATATAAGAGGCGGGACAAAAAAAAAACGCAGTCCCCCACGTGGCGTTTGTCACCTGGTTGCCGCCGAGCAGAGCAATGACGGGCGCCAGCAGCGTCTCGATGACGGCCGTCTGGAGGAGACACTCGTCGGCGCACTCGGTCCTCTCGCACATCATCCACAGCGTCGACATCACCAGGCTGCTGGGCGACAGCGAGTCTGACAAAACGTTTCAAACATCAACAACATGCTTGCACTAATAGTGTATGAATTTCTCCAGTAAACACATCAATGCTTGATGTAGGAGCTATTATTATATTCTCATGATGTTCCCCGCAAATGTTCAAGTCAATCTGCGACTACGCCATGACAAAGTAAAGGGCGGCGGTCTTGTGCATGAGAAAGAAACGGGCAATAATAAGGCAAGCTCTGCCAGGTGACGAAGAGAGATGTGGTGTTGTGTGACTCCGTACAAGGTTACCAGATAAAGATAGGCGTGAGGATTGTTTGCTACACGGAACAAGACAAACCTTAGTGTTCCCTCATTCACTCGCTGATTGAACACTTTGACCTATTTCATATCCATGAGTGTATGGGTGTGTGTGCGCACCTGTGTGTAAGGCATCGGTGCACAAAGGCTCGGGGTGTCGGTAGATGATGTTTATGAGGATGACAAGCATGTCTGTCAGGCTGACTGGATCTGAAATAAGGAAAATCATGTACACACATACTTGAACTTTTACAAGGAAAGATGGTCACGGTCACACGCGAGTCAGCAGCAATTTTGATCAGGGGCATCAAACTTGTTTTCACCGCGTCGCCGTCAGAGGGCCACCTGCAACTGTGAAAACAGTCATGATAGCATGACACTTTGGATTATTATCGTTTTTACTTTGTGCTGTTTTACCATCAAACAAACATAGGAAAAGTCTAATGATAATGAAAAAGTGTTCAGAATAGATATTTATTTAAAAAAATAAAATAAAATAAAAATTATCACTTAAAGTTGAATTTAACAATAAAAAAAAGAATGTTCTATCAATGACTTACACTTGTTATACGCTGTATCAAAGCCTCTCAAAGTGCTTACACTGAGGTCCTAATTGTTCATTCCGCCACACTTGATGATGGTAAGCCACCATGTAGCCACAGCTGCCCTGGGGCAATGTGGGTGAAGTGCCTTGCCTTAGTGCACAAGGAAAGTTTTTATTTCCTCCCACTGTGGCACCTGGTGTTCCTCTGAGGTCTCCCATCCAAGTACTGACCAGGCCCTGGCCTCCTTAGCTTCTGAGATCTGACGGGATCAGGCTTTGACAGAATCTTGGCCACAATCAAAGTTTAAATTATCTGTCTTAGAAGATTTTAGAAGAAGTGTCATTCATTCATTCATTTTCTATGCCGCTTATCCTCATTAGGGTCGCGGGTATGCTGGAGCCTATCCCAGCTGACTTTGGGCGGGAGGCGGGGTACACCCTGGACTGGTCGCCAGCCAATCGCAGGGCACATATAGACAAACAAACAAACATTCACGCTCACATTCATACCGATGGACAATTTAGTGTCGCCAATTAACCTAACATGCATGTTTTTGGAATGTGGGAGGAAACCGGAGTACCCGGAGAAAACCCACACACGAACGGGGAGAACATGCAAACTCCACACAGAGATGCCCAACGGAGATTCAAACCCTGAACCTCCTGACTGTGAGGCCAACGTGCTACCCAGTCAGCCACCGTGCGGCCCACTAAGTACTGTATTTCCTGGATATTTAACATGTTTTTAAACGTTAATTTACAGAGACTGACATAAACCACGGAGTAGAATTACCATCGACAGCCGCGAGAGGACGCACCGAGCCTGTGATTCTGTAATGTGGAATGAGAGCGGGAGATCGGTGAACTTGCTAAGCCGGACTTGCTGTCTTGTTATGTTAACTGTTAATTTGTTATCTTACCAGACACGTATTCAGCCTGTTGTTCTGTGTGCTATGGTAAAGTTGAATAACTTTCCAGGTCTAAAGTCTATGTCAATTGTGACACATTCATCCATTCATTTTATATTCTGCTTATCTTCATTAGGGTCGCGGGTATGCTGGAGCCTATCGAGTGTGAGTCAGTTTAGTACATATTTTGCCAGTTTCACACCTTACGCCTAATGGCGTTGTCATTACAGACAAGAGGAAAGAACAGTTGCGTAACAGAGCACAGCGATACTTCTACCAGATATGATCTAAACAGCCTCATTTATGAAGCAGTGACTGGAGATAATGAGTCTTCACATATCATTCTCAGTAGATATTACTCCGGTTAGATAAGTTCAGCAATGATTAAAAGGGGGGAGGGCGGCACAGCTGTAAATACTCTAGATTATTTTTAATGTGCACAAGATAATAAAACACATGCATGCATCATGTGTTTATGATTGCACGTAACAAGAAGCGCATCTTGCAACACGCATCTTGTTTGGCGACAGTCGTACCTTTGCGTGACCACGCGGTGACGGGAAAGAGCTTCCTCCCGTTAGAGTAGAGCAGGACTTTCCCCAAGATGCACAGTGAATGGACAACCAGGGCGTATTGTAGCTCTTTTGCAGTGTAGACGCTCCTCTGGTCTGAGCCTGCAACATGAACATGTTTCAGACATGCTTTAAGGAAAAGTGCACTTTTTTTGGAATTCTGCACATCGCCACAATCCTTACGTGATTACATGAACACATACTTCTTTCTCTGTCTGTGCGTTCTAAAAACAGCTATAAAGAGGCAGCTAAGAAAACACATTATTGGACGCACCTGTTTGGCCAATAAAGCCTTCTGAAAAAAACGCCAACAACACTCCATTTACTAATGTGACCTGCATATTAACCAAGCTACTGCAACATTGTTATTATTATTTATTGTTATAAACCATGTTACGCCAAAGAAGTACTTAAGTGGCGTAGTGACACCTCACCACACCACACCTGCTGGCTACCAGCCGGGTAGCGACAGGCTTAACCCCACACTCACAATGGCTCAAGCCAGTACATATTGGAGCTGCCGACACTGCTGCTTTGTTTTGTTTTTTGAGTTTGGAAAAGTTAATGCTAATGTAGCTACGTGACATCAATGCACCCGGGAAGGAAGTGCTTAAATGCAAAAAAAGACCAAAATAATGCAAAATACTGTATTTCCATGAATGTGCCTGTTAGTATATTAAACTATATATCCTATTCATGTTAATAAAAAAAATATATCAATAAGCAAATAAGAATTCGAATAATGACATTGTACAATCCTTTGATCTTAAGAAGCTCGTAAGTAGAGCTTTAAAATTTAAAAAGAAGAAATGGGGGAGACAAAAAATGCTTGGAGTACGCTATTTAATGCAAACAAGCATTAAGGTGAAATAGGCTGTTGATGAGCAACAGTTTAAGGCCATAACTCAAAAAAAATACTAAACTTGAAATTAAATGCTGAAAAACGGAGTGAGTAATAAGCAAAATGTGCCATTCTTTGTAAAAAATTAGTCTGGGCATGCCAGTGTTTCCAGGAGGCTAGTGGGAATGTTGCTCCAGGTGGTGAAGATGGCTTCACATAGGACATCCACTGTCTAAAACTGATTTCCATCTTTGTAAACTTCCCTTGCCATCCATCCCCAAATGTTCTCCATTGGATTTAGATGAGGGGAAGTGCAGTGTTGTCCTGAGGGCCTTCAGTCATGAGGAATGCCCCCTGCAGCATCTCCGCATAGCCGGCTGTTGTTCGACACCCCTGCACAACCTGCAATGCCGCTGTTCCATTGAATGTTCATTATGGCGCCACCTCCACTCCGTGTCGAAAGATCCGTGTGGATCTCCCAACTGGTCTTTGCAGAGTAAATAAGTTTAAAATGTAAAAAGTGTTGAAGTATAAAACAGAAAAGCACTGAGAGAGCGCGCCCTCAATCTTTATTGTGATTCACACCAAAATAATAATTAAACATCTTTGGATCAGTCTTTGGTATTTTGTAGAACCTGTTGGAAACTTGTCCTGTATTTTGTCCCCAAGTGCTCTTTCTGTGGAGTTATATGAACAAATAATCTCGCGATGCACAAAAATTCCTGAATCCAAACTGTGATCCAGATCACCCCCAAAATGTATTCAGTTCTTCCGTATGCCATTGCTGAATTATTCCTGAAAGTTTTTTCATAAACTGTCATGTTATTTTGAACACTGAGCTTTGAACTCTGAGCTGTGCTTGGCGGAGGGAATATTCCATTCCATTAAATTTTCCTCCGGGAAGCAGTTTCAGTAGAGAAGTCTAGACTTCTCGGTCTGCAGCCACCTCTTCCAGCTCCACAGGGAGGACACCAAGGGGTTCCCAGGCCAGCTGTGAGACATAGTCCCTCCAGTGTGTCCTAGGTCTTCCTCGGGGCCTTCTCCCGGCTGGGCACGCCCGAAACACCTCACCAGGGAAGCGCCCGGGAGGCATCCGGACTAGATGCCCGAGCAACCTCAACTGGCTCCTCTCGATGTGAAGGAGCAGCCGCTCTACTCTGAGCTCCACCCGGATGGCCAAGCTCCTCACCCTATCTCTTAAGGTGAGTCCAGTCACCCTCCGGAGGAAACTCATTTCCGCCGATTGTATCCACGATCTCATTCTTTCGGTCATGATTCATAACCCATGACCATAGGTGAGGGTGGGAACGTAGATCGATCGGTATACAGAGAGCTTTGCCTTCCGGCTCAGCTCTCTCTTCACCACGACGGTCCGGTACAGCGCCTGCATTACTGCAGATGCTGCACCGAGCCGTCTGTCGATCTCACGCTCCAACCTTCCCTCACTTGTGAAATAGACCCCGAGATATTTGAACTCCTCCACCTGAGGCAAGACCTCACTCTCAACCTGTAGGGTACAGTCCACCCGTTTCCGACTGAGAACCATGGCCTCGGATTTGGAGGTGCTGAGTCTCATCCCAGAAGCTTCACACTCAGCTGCAAACCGCTCCAGTAAACGCTGAAGGTCACAGCCTGATGAGGCCATAAGGACCACATCGTCTGCAAATAGCAGAGACGAGATCCTAAGGTCACCAAGCTGGACTCCCTCAACACCTTGACTGCGCCTAGAAATTCTGTCCATGAAGATTATGAACAGAATCGGTGACAAAGGGCAGCCTTGGCGGAGGCCAACGTTCACCGGAAACAAGCTCGACTTACTGCTGGCAATGCGAACCAGGCTCCTGCTTCGATTGTACAAGGACCGAATGGCACGTAGTAGCGGACCATCAATCCCGTACTCCCGGAGCACCCCCCACAGGACACCACGAGGGACACGGTCGAATGCCTTTTCCAGGTCTACAAAGCACATGTAGACTGGTTGGGCAAACTCCCACATACCCTCGAGTACCCTTGCAAGGGTGTAGAGCTGGTCCAGTGTTCCGCGACCGGGACGAAAACCACATTGCAGCTCCTCTAACCGAGGTTCGACTAACGGTCGTACCCTTCTCTCCAGCACCCTGGAGTAGACTTTCCCAGGAAGGCTGAGGAGTGTGATCCCCCTATAGTTGGAACACACCCTCCGGTCACCCTTTTTAAAAATGGGGACCACCACCCCGGTCTGCCAGTCCAGAGGTACTGTTCCTGACTTCCATGCAATGTTGTAGAGGCGTGTCAACCAACACAGTCCTCCAACATCCAGAGCCTTGAGAAATTCTGAGCGGAACTCGTCTACCCCCGGAGCCTTGCCACTGGGGAGTGATTTGACTACCCCAATTACCTCAGCCACGGTGATAGAACTGTCCACGTACGTATCCTCAGACTCTGCTTCCTCTATGGAAGGCATGTCAGTGGGATTGAGAAGGGCCTCGAAGTATTCCTTCCACCGACCAACTATATCCACAGTCGTGGTCAGCAAGCCCCCGTCCGCACTGTAAACAGTGTGAACTGGGGGCTGCTTCCCCTTTCTGAGGTGTCGGACGGTTTGCCAGAACCTCTTCGAGGCCGACCGAAAGTCGTGCTCCATAGCCTCACCGAACTCCTCCCACACCCGAGTTTTTGCCTCGACCACCGCCGAAGCCGCGTGCCGCTTGGCCTGCCGGTACCTGTCAGCTGCTTCGGGAGTCCCGCAAGCCATCCATGCTCGATAGGACTCCTTTTTCAGCTTGACGGCAGCCCTAACCCCCGGTGTCCACCATCGGGTTCGGGGCTTGCCACCACGACTGGCACCGACCACCTTGCGGCCGCAACCACAACTGGCTGCCTCAGCAATAGAGGCACGGAATACGGCCCATTCGGACTCAATATCCCGGTCCTCCCTCGAGATGCAGGCGAAGCTCTGCCGGAGATGAGAGTTGAAGACTCGACGAACGGGAGATTCTGCCAGACGTTCCCAGCACACCCTCACTACGCGTTTGGGTCTGCCAGGTCTGTCCGGCATCCTTCCCCGCCATCTAATCCAACTCATCACCAGGTGGTGGTCAGTTGACAGCTCAGCCCCTCTCTTCACCCGCGTGTCCAGAACATACGGACGCAGGTCTGATGATACGACCACAAAGTCGATCATAGACCTGCGACCTAGGGTGTCCTGGTGCCAAGTGCACTTATGGGCATCCTTATGTTCGAACATGGTGTTCGTTATGGACAAACTGTAATTCGCACAGAAGTCCAGCAACAACACACCGCACGGGTTCAGGTCAGGGAGGCCGTTCCTCCCAACCACGCCCCTCCAAGTCACACTGTCATTGCCCACATGGGCGTTGAAGTCTCCCAGTAGAACTATGGAGTCACCAGCTGGGGTGCTCTCCAGCACCCCTCTGATAGACTCCAAGAAGGCTGGGTACTCTGAACTGCCGTTCGGCGCATACGCACAAACCACAGTCAGGACCCTTTCCCCAGCCCTAAGGCGTAGGGAAATAACCCTCTCGTTTACTGGGGATGACTCCAACACAGAGGCACCAAGCCGGGGGGCTATTAATAAGCCCACACCAGCTCGCCGCCTCTCCCCTGCAGCAACTCCAGAGAAGAACAAGGTCCAGCCCCTCTCAAGGAATTTGGTTCCAGAGCCCAAACTGTGGGTTGAGGTGAGTCCGACTATATCTAGTCGGAATGTCTCCGCCTCTTCCACAAGCTCGGGCTCCTTCCCCACCAGAGAAGTGACATTCCATGTCTCAAGAACCAGATTTGGCCGCCGAAGACCAGGTCGCCCAGACACCCGCCCTCGACCACTGCCCAAATCGCAATGCACTGGACCCTTATGCCTGCCCCTGCAGGTGGTGGATCTGCGGGGGGGAGTTCCCGTGTGGCTTCTTTGGGCTAGGCCCGGCCAGGCCCCACGGGTGAAGACCTGGCTACCAGGGGCTCGCCTGCGAGCCCCTCCCCCAGGCCTGGTTCCAGGTTGAGGCCCCGGTATCCCACGTCCGGGCGAGGTGCAGTCACTCCTCATGTTGTTCGTCATATTTGTCTTCTGAACCAGGCTCCTGCTTCGATTGTACAAGGACCGAATGGCACGTATTATTTTGCCACCAATCCCATACTCCCGGAGCACCCCCCACAGGACACCATAAGGGAAGCGGTCGAATGCCTTTTCCAAGTCCACAAAGCACATGGAGAGGTAATACACTGTAAATATTATGTACTGCAGAAATAAACATTGGGAATGATTTCCTTGTAGTCGAGACCATGTCATCTTCAATGTTTATCCAGTTCCCTGATGTCTTTGACAACAAAGTATGCCAAATGTGCGACTCCCTCAAATGGCCATGCACTGAACTATCTGCATCCTTACACGGTTGAGTGCTGTTCAGTCCCACCTGTGTGGTGCTGCTGCTGCTGCTGCTCCTCCTCCTCAGACTGGAGATGAGTGAAAGACTGGCCGGATTCCAGATAGAGGATGCACTGCTGCACAGATGCCTCCATCTAAAAAGTCAGTCAATTGACAGTTAATTTCGAGGCTGTTCAGAGAGAGGTTCCTCTTGAAAAGGCAGACAGGGAGTTGAGGGATTTAGGAATCACAAACTTTTTCCGCTCTGTCTGCCAGTTTGACATGTGAATTATACGCATGTATTCAGGCCAAGAGCTGACAGAATTACAAATGAATGCATCCCAGCATCATAGCATATCGTCACAATCCCCACAAACCATGCGTTTATTATTTATATACAGTATTATATTTTTATATACTAACAAACCCGCGACCCTAATGAGGATAAGCGGCATAAAAAATGAATGAATATACTAACAACACACATACTACACATATGTTACACGATTTGTATTTAGAGGTAATTGTAGAGGACTGCACACTTTTAGGAAGAGTTATGTACTGGGACCACCAGCAAGTAGAAAAAAACTGCAAGTAAATCTAAAGTGTTTGTTTTTGACACACGGCTCGCACTTCCCCCGCCAAACCCTCTGCAAGCTTGACGTTTTCCTCAGATATAAATTTCGATTTGCAATAAAAGTGACTATTGGAATTATTAGATTAGCATTAGCGACGCAGTCCATGTTTAAGCCCACAGTATGCCTCACACACTTACTAAACGCATTTTAAGTATAAAATGCGTAGCTGACCTGTCACAGCACACAATTGTGGTGCGTTCAAAGACAGCAGAACTAAGCGCAAAATTCCAACACTTAATGAAAGAACATGATCACACAACAACATCCAAAGATCTGCAGGCCTCGCTTGCCTCAGTTAAAGTCAGTGTTCATGACTCCACCATAAGAAAGACATTAAATGCCCCACCAGCCGGACATTGGAGGTGATCTCCAGCCAGTATGCGTGACTCACCAAACTCTTGTATTTGTTCTGCAAGAGTCTGAGAACTACGGTCCTGCTGTAGGAGCCATGCTGAGAAACAAGAGAAATAGAATCAGTGAGAACAACAAATAAACTTCCACAAAACCAAATTTGTCATTTCCGATGCAGCACGTACCATCCACTTTTTGAACCAAGAGGCGTCCACATCCAGGAGTGCCTGGAGGTAAATGGGCTGCAAGATTTTCTCATGAGCCTGCGAGCCGGGTTCACAACGGAGACACAAAAGAGAAAAGGTGCTCTCGACTATTTCCTCCATGTACCTGAAGACGAGCAAAAACAATGGTAATATTCTTGTAACAGAGGAATATCGACAAACGGCCAGATGGGCGTCACTCACTTCTCCGGATGGCGGATCCAGAAAGCGATCACCTCCTTTTGAAAGTCGTTCATCAGACGCATCTGAGGAGGCGAGCACGAAGAGGAAAGCATGCCACATATTTTCCCAGGGATCACGCCACGTCATGATGACAAGCATATACCTGTTTGAGGAGTGAGCTGATCTCAGGTCTGTTGATGTCCAAGCCAGCAGGGACGCTCGGCAAGCTCAACTTGAGGGACAGAAAAATGGACTCCATGCTTTTAGCTGTGCAGGAGGAGGAACATATTTTAGTGCGACGGTGCATCATAAATATTTTAAACATGCGTCTCAGTAATTTGACTGACAATCATTTCTCTCCAGCCCTGCGGGTGGCAGTCATGTGCGTCAAAATCTGTTACAAACAGAAGTTTTTTTCACCACAGCGCCATCTGTTGGATCTAGTGGGCCACTGGCCCCACCCCTTTGTGCCTGGCACAAGCAGACAACAGTGAAAATAACTCCTTAAACTATTACAGGGGAGCTATTACAGGGGTGTCCAAAGTGCACAATCTAAAAATATAATTTAACCAGAAACCCACAGAATTAAAAAAAAAAACAGCAAAACTGGAAAAATCAGCAGTAATATTACAATAATAAAATTAAAATATTAAAAGAAAAAAGTATAATATTATGAGGCAAAAAAACATCATTTTAGTAGCAGAGTTAAAATACATAAAGAAAAAAAGTTTTTTTTAGTTATGTTATTGTTACGAGCAAACAAAATTAAATAAAGTTGTATTTTGTATTCAAAAAATTAGCATAGAGAAAAGGTATTATGTTATTTGAATAAAATCACAGCATTATGGGAATAAACTCACAATATTATGAAAAGAAAATGTACAAAAAAAATGTATTTAAGTTATAAAGTAAAAGTCCACCCATCCATTTTCTCGGTATCGGGGGTCGGGTCTCGGGGGCAGCAACCTAAGCAAAGAAGCCCAGACTTCGCTTTCCCCGGCCACTTCGTTCAGTTCCTCCCGGCAGATCCCGAGGCGTTCCCAGGCCACCTGAGAAACATAGTCTCTCCAACGTGTCCTGGGTCTTCCCCAAGTTCTCCTACCGGTCGGACGTGCCCTGAACACCTCCCCAGGAAGGCGTCCGGGAGGCATCCTAACCAGATGCCCGAGGCACCTCATCTGGCTCCTCTCAATGCGGAGGAGCAGCGGTTCTACTCCGAGTCTCTCCCGGATGACAGTCCTTCTCGCCATATCTCTAAACTACTAAAACTACTACTACTGCGGTACTATTAATATGCTTTTTTCACCTGTATGGCAAAGCTGAGATCCAGTTTTTTCTTTGAAATACTGGATGTACAACTTCCACTTGGACACCCCTGATCTATTACTTTTAAGAGTTGCTCGAGATTGGCTTTCATATCAATACAACCATATCGTCCAACACTATTCCCTCAAACTAATGCAGTGTAATGAACATATGATGCTTGTTTTACTGCAATGCCACTGGATGTATTTCCCACAAAAACCATGTTTGTGCAAAATCAAACAAACACCTCAAGATGCACTACAGGTTACAGACAAAGTGTCTCAACAAAAGAGTCCTAAACGCAAACACGAATAGTCAACTTTTGTAACATATCATATTCTTCACAGCAATGATTGAACTAGGGGGGGACTGTTTCTGAATAGAAATGATGATAGCATCCTACCTAAGCAGGTGTAGATTTCCCGAGAGACATTCAGAGGCGAGGAGGAGAAGCTTTTTGCAAAGAAGTGAAGAACAAGATGCTGCAGAAAAAGATGGTGGCATTAGTAATCATTGCTAAGTATTAGTTATTGGCTTTGAATGCATAGAATGACGACAACACAGTCCTTAATAAGACACCCTCAGCATATAGTAAAAATGAAATAAATATTTTCTGGCAATACAGTACTACCCAATAAATTAGCATGTCCTAAAAAGGGTAGTTTGGGTCGTATTGTATATTATTAGATATCTGCTCTGTCACCTATAACACGGAGCTCCGATAGGGATGCTTTGTTCAGACAGCTTAGCATTTAGTCATCCCTTCTTTATGGCGCTAAATTGGTTCCAGATCCGACCGCAAAAAAATGAATTTCAATATCGACTGTCAATAAATTGAATATTTTTGTAGTTAGAGCATAGAAAAGCTGTTTGATTTTCTTAATACAGTTTTTTACATTATTAGAGCCCTGTCGACATGAACTAACACCCCTAAAGTCACCTTTCCACTCCTATTATTCATCGTTTACGACACATGATGCACGCGGCTAGCTGGCAAGCTGGCGAGATAACAAGCTAGCAAACTACCCAGTTAGAATCTAATTTAATTCTTCTAAACGTAAGAAGCCCAAGCCATGGAGTGTTAAAGTAATGTCTCAACGTTTTGTGTCATTACTGCTGCCTAGTGACTAGAATACAATATATCACTCGTATTTCAATGAGTAATAATTGACCATAGTGTACCACAATACAACTGTATTTCTCTACATTGGTTTGTTTTTAGCCTCTTTAATGCACAAAACGTATCGAAGTGGCCTCCATCCTTCAAAGCTCTGTATGCTGCTCTCCGATTTAAGACCTAATCAATCATCAGTAAGTGGAGTCTCTAATTAAAGAATGAGGTCTGCCCTGCGATTGGCTGGCGACCAGTCCAGGGTGTACCCCGCCTCTCGCCCGAAGTCAGCTGGGATAGGCTCCAGCATACCCGCGACCCTCATGAGGATAAGCGGTATAGAAAATGAATGAATGAAGGTGACAAGCTGGCTCACGCTGAGATCGGTTTCGGGCTCGATCAGAGCTGCACACAGGTTCTGGCGTAGGTGGGCCCAGCTCTCACAGCTCAGAACGTCAGACGGAGGAGCGCAACAGAGCGCCTGCAGAGCCTCCCTGCGCACCTACACGCACAAACATAAAGTTCATCTTCAATATGTACCAACAGAAGTGCTGACACTTCACCCTGAGTGTGGCATCGGGTCAATCATCATCATCCTCACCTCCGTGGGTTGACTTGCATCCAGTTTCTCCGCCAAAGCCTGCAGCTGCTCTTGTCTAATACAAGCGTAACTCTGAAAAATTAACAAAAGAAAGTTTCAGCAATGCCGGGTGCGGCGGCTCTAACTGATTTATGGCTGCATCAGTGACCTGGTTGAAGGAGGAATCGTTGTCCGAGCAGTCATCAGCATAGTGGTTGTGCTGCCTCTCCCTTTGTTGCATCTCCTCCTTCCTCAGCTGGTCCTCTTCAAATCTGCTGATTAAAGACTCCACCGCCACCATCATGGTAGCTTTCAAAGTCTGCATCATCTGCTGGTACCTGAGAATGACAAAGAGTCTAATTTCGTAGACCAGGACCCATGCCAATGGGCGTTTTTTAGGCGCATCTTGCAATATCGTGCCACGCGCAACTTGACGTTAGTACGTCTTTGTCCCTCCTACCGGTGCAAGTGGCATTGAGGGAGGAGAGGAGGCGTGACTGGGTTTAACACCGCCAGGTCAAATAAAATCTTGCCCAATGAAATGAGCTCCTCTCCTCACAGTTAAATGCGCGGCCGGCGAAGCGCACTGCGAGTTTCGTTAAATATGGATGAAGACAGCGGAAGATGGACAAACTTCTCGCGGTGGCCGAATATATGGTCACGCGAGCAGACGTCCACGGGCTGATGATGCAAAAGTGGCCTGGGAGGAGATTACAAGTGTCGTAAATCAAGTTTGCCTGATGTACTGAAAACCGTTGCCCTGTGAAAAAAAACAGTTCAATGATGTCAGAAGAAGGCAAAACAAAAACTATCAGAGCACCGGAAGCACACGATGGCCGCCGGTAAGGTAAGCATTTTTTCCCCACTAATAAAGACACTCATTTAGTAACCTGTATTTGTAATATGAATATGTAACATAATATGTATACCTGTATGTAATACAAATAAACAAAAACTATGCATAATGGGGTTGAAATCGGAAGCAACTGTGCGTAAAAGACGCATTGCCAAGCTGCTGGTCTGGCCCTTGTCACTTGTGTTTGCATGTGAGATGAACTTTATTACCCAATTCATTATCATCATTTTTGCAACTCTCCCTTGCACAATCAAAGATGTCAATACGTTTGATTAACCGTTTATTTACAATTAACCACATCCATGTCAGGTCCACTGGCAGAGGCGGGACAGTCAATATAGATGAAAATGTATGTGCTGATTCAGAAAGTTACTTTAAACGGAGGTTGTCGTGATTATTAAATGCATTCAAACGTGCCAGACATTGTGTAAACCGGCCTGTGGGGTTTTGGTGAGGTGTGCGCCAATCAGCCAAATTACCACTAGACCGGCTGCGCTTCGCCTTGCGCCGAGAGTAGACCAGGTTGGAGCCGTCGAGCTTTCAGCTACGTCAGGCTGAATCAGTTGGCACCTCCCCCTGCTGCGCGCCTCGGCCTACCAAATGATCAAATTGGCTGCGCACTGTGTTACGCAAGACGAACGTACTACTGTGCAGCCTGCGCCGAGCTGCGCAACCCCCATAATTAGAGCCCAAAGTCAATAGCTCCCTCAATTATACCTGTCTGTGCGTCAGAGTTTGACTCACTGTGCAGATGCTCTGCTCCCGCTGGTCACTGAGTGGATCAGCGTGTCATGACAAGAGTCGATGTGTTGTCCATCTTTACCGGTCAACTTCCTGATCTCCTCATCCACCACGCTCCCCAGGGAAGTCTCCACACAGCGATGCAGATACTTGACAAACTCATAGCTGGAAGAGCAACAGTCAGACGGAACGTGATGGAGCGTGTTGAAGAAATGCCTATTTTGTGACTATGCCGCACAAGTGTCCTGAGCTCACTTGTGGAAGTTCCTGTCGGTCTCCTCCAGGTGAAGAAGGATCTCCTCAGCACTTTGAGACGAAGGAGCGCCAGAGAGCCGGTCGCTGATGCTGCCAAGGAGCTGCTTGAGCAGAGCCTGCATCTGCCCCTCATAATCGGCAGACATCTCTGCAAGTGTCAAAACAGCATCACCAGACATATCAGATATCGATTAGGTGATTATTGCTGATATCGGCCTGCTTGGCTTAGTCTGTGCTGCTATTGCCACTGCTGTATTGTAGTAATCCAATCTAATTATTGAATTGGTTATTATGAAAGCTCCTGGGATAGGCTCCAGCATCCCCGCGACCCTAATGAGGATAAGCGGTATAGAAAATGAATGAATGAATGAATGAGATGACACACTGACCTGCCCCCGTTAGCCTGACTAGCCTAGCCATGTACATGTCAACACGCTAACCTAGCTAAACACAAACATGCTACCCGTTAGCTTCCGCCGCAGATGAAAAGGAACCACGACTACTGCGACAAAACATCCCAAAACGATATAAATTAGCCACGATTACTGCGTTTAGACGTACCTGCGCTTTGGATGCCTTTTATTTAACTAGGCAGTATTTTCCGTCAGCCGCCGTCCGCTGTATCCATGGAAACGGCTACTAGCCGCGGTGCATTATGGGACAGCATAACAAACTCCGCGTTGCCTTCAGATGAAGATGATTATCACTTCTTATAAGACACTTTTATTACACTCACATAACAGTTTGGAATCATCTATGCATACATAAATCCTTTTTCCGAGCCGCTTATCCTCACGGGGGTAGAGGGGCTATGCTGGAGCCTATCCCGGCTGACATGGGGCGGGAGGCGGGGTACACCCTGGACTGGTCGCCAGTCAATCGCATGGCACATATAAACAAACATTCACACTCACATTTATACCGATGGACAATGTAGAGGCGCCAATTACCCGAACATAGGATTACATTACATTAACATTTAATGTTTTGAACATTTGCCATTTTATTTGACATTTATGTTGTCATTACAAGCGCTGTAACACAAAAAAACAATATTTGTCACGATGCCTTGAACGCAACACTAATCCCTCCCAACACGTTATCACGTGACTCTTTGTTTGGCTCCCTCTTCCGGGTTTCATTCAGCCAATTCAAACGGCTCCAAAAGTTTGGGTTTTTTATTTATTTATTTATTCATTTAAGATAATCGCAAACATAAATCCTACAGGACAATTTTAATGCCGTCGTTTTGTCAGGCGAATCTTGACGCTGCGTTGACGGAGTAGGCGTGTGCTAGCACAGCATTCACACCGGGGGAGCATGGCGGCGGTGGACAGCTTCCACTTGCTGTACAGGGAAATTTCCCGATCGTGCAGTTTTTACTACGAGACGCTGGCCGTGGTGGGTGCTGTGTACACGGCCAGCAGGGCTGTCATCCTGCTCAGAGACTGCTGCGTGTTGGTCAGGGTGCATTTCCTACCCAGGGTTATTCCAAGCAGGAAGCTCACCCAACGATATGGCGACTGGGCTGTCATGTATGGTAAGGCAGATCAAGATCAATACATCACTTTCTACCTGCAAATCCATATAATCCTCATTCCTGTCAGGTGTGTCCGAGCCCGTGACCCAAGCCTATGCAGAGGAGCTGGCCAAGCAGGGCCTGAGCATAATTTTTGTCACCCAGGACCGCGCTGCTGTGGGAGACTTCCCGACACATCTCTCCCAAAGCTACGGCGTGGAAGTCCTCCTCGTCTGCGCCGACCTCTGCTGGGACGTGTCGGCCGGCGAGCCCGTCAGAGAAGCTCTGAGGGGTAAAAAGATCGGTTTCCTGGTCAACTGTGTGGACGAGTTGAGCGCTTCACCCCAGAGCCTGATTGAGACGCCTGAACAGAGACTGATGGACGCGGTGGCGAGGAACCTGGCGGCCGCCACATTGCTGACCCGCCTGGTGCTGCCGGGCATGGTGGAGCGCAGCAGAGGAGCCGTGGTCAATATCTCCTCCGGCGCTTGCTGCCGGCCGCTACCCGGAAGAGCGACGCTCGCCGCCGCCACTGTGAGAATTCGTCGCTGTTGGCGTCTAGTTTGGCGGGAAGAGTCCACGCATTTTTATGTTAGTGATCATCTGCTTTTCAGGGCTACTTGGATCACTTCTCCCGAGCTCTCCACGCGGAGTACGCCGGCCGAGGCATCTTTGCTCAAAGTCTGACTCCACTCCAGGTCCGTTTCACCTTGCATTATTCCAAAAAGCATGTCCGAAGTATGACCACGTTTTTCATCACTTGTTGCGCGTCTAGATCGCCTCCAGTAAGCGTCAGCCGCCATCTTCCACGGAAGGCTGGTTTGCACCAACGCCAGAGGTCTACGCTCGCCATGCCATCTCCACCCTGGGCGTGTCCAACAGAACCACAGGCTACTGGCCACACACGCTCCAGGTCACTACAATCGGTCCATGTCGTGTTGGTGTTGTTCTCGGCTGCGTGACGTCTGCTTTTCCTCTTTTCCTTCCAGTATGGACTCATGAGGTGGATCCCAGAGTGGATTTGGGTTCTGGGGTCGCAGATGTTCATCGGTTGGAGTTAAAATGGGACTTTTCCTCCTCCCGCTTCCTGGATTTTACTTCTGCAGATGTGTGATCCGGTTATAAATATGTGCATTGTGTGGATGTAGTGCTTAAAACCCCATCGGTGTGGTACGTGACCGTCACCGCATCAAACACACACGGTTTTGCTTGCACGGGGTTTCTGTCAATCATTTACGTGTCGAGACATCAACTAGAGTTTATCCAACAAACCCCCACCTCGCCAGCTGAGACTGTTTGTGCACACGTCTGCTGTCATCAATGCAGGCCAACATGCTGTCCAACGCAATTTAAGTTATTAGATGAACTGTTTGGACGGAATAAAGTATTTCAAACAACAGCTCCACTGTGTTGATTATTGAGCTGGGTGGGAGGGTCATGCCAAAAACAATAGAGGGGTGGAATGGATTCCTTGACGATGAAAACATAAGAGTTGGAAAGGCTTGTGTAATGCTAACATCTGCATGCTAACACCTAGCATAACAGCGCTAAGTATTTCTATAGTTGCCTATCTCTGAAAATGTTAAATGTTAGCATAATTGTTAGCATGCTAACACCTAGCGTGATACCGCTAAGTGTCTGCTTAAGTTAATATTCATGAAAATTGTGACAAATGTTAGTATGCTCAGGTTAGCATGCTAGCATTGCTAACAGTGTAAGGTTACCATGCTAGCACCTAGTATAATAGTGTTTACCTAAGAAAATGGAGAAAATTGCTAGTGCATTAATGTTAGCGCTCTGGTAATGTTAACATGCTAATATTAGCATGTTAACACCTAGCATAATATTGCTAATGGTTTATGTACTCCATGTGTATACACATGAAAATAGCAAAAAATGCTAGTATGCTAACATTGGTATGCTAACACGTACCATAACAGCGCTAAGTGTTTCTATAAGTGCCATCTCTGAAAATGTTAAATAAATGTTAGCATAATTGTTAGCATGCTAACACCTAGCAGGATACCGCTAAGTGTCTGCTTTAAGTTCATATTCATGAAAATTGTGACAAATGTAAGTATGCTCATGCTAGCATTGCTAACAGTGTAAGGTTACCATGCTAGCACCTAGTATAATAGTGTTTACCTAAGAAAATGGAGAAAATTGCTAGTATATTAATGTTAGCGCTCTGGTAGTTAACATGCTAATATTAGCATGGTAACACCTAGCATAATATTGCTAATGGTTTATATACTACATATGTGTACACATGACAATAGCAAAAAATGCTAGTATGCTAACATCGGTATGCTAACACCTACCACAACAGCGCTAAGTGTTTCTATAAGTGCCATCTCTGAAAATGTTAAATACATTTTAGCATAATTGTTAGCATGCTAACACCTAGCAGGATACCGCTAAGCGTCTGCTTTAAGTTTATATTCATGAAAATTGTGACAAATGTAACTATGCTCATGTTAGCATGCTAGCATTGCTAACAGTGCAAGGTTACCATGCTAGCACCTAGTATAATTGTGTTTACCTAAGAAAATGGAGAAAATTGCTAGTACTTTATTGTTAGCGCTCTGGTAATGTTAACATGCTAATATTAGCATGGTAACACCTAGCATAATATTGCTAATGGTTTATATACTCCATGTGTATACACATGAAAATAGCAAAAAATGCTAGTATGCTAACATCAGTATGCTAACACCTACCACAACAGCACTAAGTGTTTCTATAAGTGCCATCTCTGAAAATGTTAAATAAATGTTAGCATAATTGTTAGCATGCTAACACCTAGCAGGATACCGCTAAGTGTCCTCTTAAGTTCATATTCATGAAAATTGTGACAAATGTAGTATGCTCATGTTAGCATGCTAGCATTGCTAACAGTGTAAGGTTACCATGCTAGCACCTAGTATAATAGTGTTTACCTAAGAAAATGGAGAAAATTGCTAGTATATTAATGTTAGCGCTCTGGTAATGTTAACATGCTAATATTAGCATGGTAACACCTAGTATAATATTGCTAATGGTTTATATACTCCATGTGTATACACATGACAATAGCAAAAAATGCTAGTATGCTAACATCGGTATGCTAACACCTACCACAACAGCGCTAGGTGTTTCTATAAGTGCCATCTCTGAAAATGTAAAATAAATGTTAGTATAATTGTTAGCATGCTAACACCTAGCGTGATACCGCTAAGTGTCTGCTTAAGTTCATAGTCATGAAAATTGTGACAAATGTAAGTATGCTCATGTTAACATGCTAGCATTGCTAACACTGTAAGGTTACCATGCTAGCACCTAGTATAAGAAAATTGAGAAAATTGCTAGTATATTAAAGTTAGCGCTCTAGTAATGCTAACATGTTAACACCTAGCATAATATTGCTAATGGTTTATATACTGTCTGTGTTTACACATGAAAATAGCAAAAAATGCTAGTATGCTAACATTAGCATGCCAACACCTAACCCATACATATATTTCAGTTATGATCATGACAAACTCTGTAGCATTTTCTCCCCCACCTTGCGTCCTTACAAAAAAGATGAAACGCCCCTCAAGGATTTCGCTTCCAGACAAAACAAGGCGGTTCCGGGCGTCCCACGTCGCTTGAATGTTTGTCGTGCATCGGACAGAACCTTGCTATAAGACGGCCTCGGGAACAATGACAGAACTTCTCGCTCACTCTCTGCTGCGGTGGTCCTGCTGAGGCGTCTTTCGTCTTTCTTCGACCTCTGATTCTTACCTTGCTTTTCCAGGTAAGTCGGATTCTACGCTGGTTGCCACGGATACGGGAGGAGCTCAAGAAGATAAAGCTCCATTTTTTTGGAGGTATTCGCGGAACGACGATTGTTGCGCTCGTGCAGCTGCATTGTTTCAATACTGACGGCTGTTTCTAAAATTTGCAATCATGCTGGTAGCTAAATAAGCGAAATCATTTTGGCAACGANGACAATAGCAAAAAATGCTAGTATGCTAACATCGGTATGCTAACACCTACCACAACAGCGCTAGGTGTTTCTATAAGTGCCATCTCTGAAAATGTAAAATAAATGTTAGTATAATTGTTAGCATGCTAACACCTAGCGTGATACCGCTAAGTGTCTGCTTAAGTTCATAGTCATGAAAATTGTGACAAATGTAAGTATGCTCATGTTAACATGCTAGCATTGCTAACACTGTAAGGTTACCATGCTAGCACCTAGTATAAGAAAATTGAGAAAATTGCTAGTATATTAAAGTTAGCGCTCTAGTAATGCTAACATGTTAACACCTAGCATAATATTGCTAATGGTTTATATACTGTCTGTGTTTACACATGAAAATAGCAAAAAATGCTAGTATGCTAACATTAGCATGCCAACACCTAACCCATACATATATTTCAGTTATGATCATGACAAACTCTGTAGCATTTTCTCCCCCACCTTGCGTCCTTACAAAAAAGATGAAACGCCCCTCAAGGATTTCGCTTCCAGACAAAACAAGGCGGTTCCGGGCGTCCCACGTCGCTTGAATGTTTGTCGTGCATCGGACAGAACCTTGCTATAAGACGGCCTCGGGAACAATGACAGAACTTCTCGCTCACTCTCTGCTGCGGTGGTCCTGCTGAGGCGTCTTTCGTCTTTCTTCGACCTCTGATTCTTACCTTGCTTTTCCAGGTAAGTCGGATTCTACGCTGGTTGCCACGGATACGGGAGGAGCTCAAGAAGATAAAGCTCCATTTTTTTGGAGGTATTCGCGGAACGACGATTGTTGCGCTCGTGCAGCTGCATTGTTTCAATACTGACGGCTGTTTCTAAAATTTGCAATCATGCTGGTAGCTAAATAAGCGAAATCATTTTGGCAACGAAGCCCATGCAGGAGCTCGTTTCTGCTAGTGTGTGCATCTCAGCCAAGGTTAAGGTGTCGTTTGCTAGCAGATAAGCATGTTTTTTTTGGACGCATCTTCTGCAGCTGTGGCCCCTATCAGTCTAGTTCATGGCCTCCAAAATGCAACACACACCCACATGACCTTTGTTATGGTTAACAAAATGACAAATAAGAGGACCACAACACTTCATGTTGCGTAATATTCTCTCTGCTAAACTTCAGCGGCAGGTAAAACTGCTTGCATTATGGGCGAGTCGGGCAGTGCCCCACCAGATGCAGCAGGGGGCACTAAGTTGCATCGTTCTTTTGGTGCTGAAATACTTTTTCTTATGATCCTTTATTGATGTGTTTGTAGTCTGTATGTGACTTTGACTGACTGTGTTCCAGCCGACTCTCCCTATCCTTTCTCTTCTGTTTATCCCTCTACAGCAAGAGCAGCGAGATTACAGGCATAATCCAGTCTTTTATTTCCATTACAGTTTTCATGTATTTGTGCTGCTTTCATTTTGGAGTTTTTACACTTTATTTATAGGCTTATTTCATAGGTCGATCAAACCGCCCATTTACTCCAAATGAAACCAAAATAGTCCCATTCGTTTGTGCTATGTTTGTGCTGTATTGTGCACTAAAATGAACCTTTGTGCTGCTTTTGTTTTTGAGTTATTAGAGTCTATTTCACAGGTCAAACAAAGTTTACCCAGCCCCCCATTTACTCCAAATGAAACCAAAATAGACCCATTCGTTTGTGCTATGTTTGTGCTGTATTGTGTACTAAAATGAACCTTTGTGCTGCTTTTGTTTTTGAGTTATTAGAGTCTATTTCACAGGTCAAACAAAGTTCACCCGACCGCCCATTCACTCCAAATGAAACCAACAAAAATCCCATTCGTTTGTGCAGCTTTTGTGCTGTTTTGTGCACTAAAAGGAACCTTTGTGGTGCTTTCGGTTTTGAGTTATTAGAGTTTATTTTATAGGTCAAACAAAGTTCACCCAGCCCCCCATTTACTCCAAATGAAACCAAAATAGTCCCATTTGTTTGTGCTACGTTTGTGCTGTTTTGTGCAGTAACGTGAACCTTTGTGCTGCTTTCATTTTTGAGTTATTAGAGTTTATTTTATACGTCAACCAAAGTTCACCCAGCCCCCTATTTACTCCAAATGAAACCAAAATAGTCCCATTCATTTGTGCTGTTTTGTGCACTAAAGTGAACATTTGTGCTGCTTTCGTTTTTGAGTTATTATAATTTATTTTATAGGTCAACCAAAGTTCACCCAGCCCCCCATTTACTCCAAATAAAACAAAAATAGTCTCATTTGTTTATGCTGCGTTTGTGCTGTTTTGTGCGCTAAAATGAATGTTTGTGCCGTTTTTTTGTTTTTGAGTTGTTAGAGTTTAACTTCAGTTGACCTATAAAATAATATAAAATATTAAAATTTTATAAAATAAACGCCACTCAGGACGTCTTTCTGGATTTGCAGGAAGCGCGATAAGCGGTGAATGAAATGGGCGAATGGGATCTGCTGGGCCGCCTGCTGGACAAAGTGCAGAGCCATTCCACCGTGATTGGAAAAGTCTGGCTGACAGTTCTGTTTGTCTTCCGCATTCTGGTCCTGAGCACCGGCGCCGAGAAGGTCAGCTCACATCCTTCAGGAGTCTAGATAGATGACCTTGCTGACGGTAAAGGCCGTGATGTGGGGGTTTTGTGGCGCAGGTATGGGGAGACGAGCAGTCCGACTTTGTTTGCAACACCCGGCAGCCCGGCTGTGAGAACGTCTGCTACGACTTCGCCTTCCCCATCTCCCACGTGCGCTTTTGGGCTTTGCAGATTGTCGCCGTGGCCACACCCACGCTGCTGTACCTTGGCTACGTCCTCCACGTCATCCACATCGAGAAGAAGGTACACAGATTTGCATTCCTCACAATAGCATCCGTTGGAATGCCGGTCTGGCGGTGCGCGTCTGACCAGGCTGCTGTCTGTCAAGGTGAAGGAGAGGTTGAAGAAGCAGGCTGAGATGGACGATCAAGCCATGTTGTTCCTGAGGCGCAGCTACAAAATTCCAAAGTACACAAAGAGCAGCGGCAAGGTGAACATCCGCGGCCGCCTGCTCCGCAGCTACATCCTCCACCTGGTGGCCAAGATATGCCTGGAGGTCTTGTTCATCGTGGGCCAGTACGTCCTGTACGGCTTCACCCTGGACCCCCGCTACGTGTGCTCCCGCTTGCCGTGCCCCCACCAGGTGGACTGCTTCCTGTCCAGACCTACCGAGAAGTCGGTCATCATCTGGTTCATGCTGGCGGCGGCGCTGCTGTCGCTGACGCTCAGCGTGGTGGAGCTGCTCTACCTGTGCGGCAAGGCTGCCAAGGAGTGCATGACCAGAAGGCGGGACTACACCATCACGCCCGTCACCCCCCCGGCCTCGCACAGGAAGGCCTACACGCTGAGGGACGAGGTCACGCAGAATCGAGTCAACCTGGAGCTGGAGGGGCGCAAGATTGGCGTCGCTGGAGGAGTCAAAGAGCTGGCTGGAAAAGTTTTGCCTAGCAACACGGGGGAGGTGCATATCTAAAAGTGTGTGTGTGTGTGGGGGGGGGGGGGGTTCAGCCTCCTGCCAAATAGTGCTCCATAGCGACTGACTGTATGACGATATGACTTTGTTTTGTAGATAAATGTAATCATTGGGCACACCTTGCAATCTTATATCAATAAAGTTTCATATTCATACCATATCTTCTTGTTTGACCTTTTACCCCATGTGCTTTCTTAATCAGTTGCATACAAAAATGTTTGTTTGTTCATTAGGGACAAATTTGCAATGCAATAGAATATTTCATCACTGTACAATAAAAAACGTCCAATTATTGAATTTTGGGGGGAAGAACGACAAAACTGTCTTGTCTTTGTTTTGCAGATCAAACAAACAAACCGCTTGAATCGGGGACTGAATTCATTCGGATCACTCGTTACAGAGCCCGTGCAAACAACCATTTCAGCTGCTGTGTGGTAGATGCTCGGCGAGCACCAGTGAGTCAATGTTCATGTTGTACCCATGGGTCAGTGTATCTAGAGTCTTCGTGGAGTACCCATGAGTCAGTGAAAAGTTTTGTGGTTTACTGGTAAGTCAGTGAAACTTGAGTATTTGTGGCCCAGCTGTGAGTCTGGGAATCTAGAGTCTTCATAGAGTACCCGTGAGTCTGGGAATTGGTCAGTCCACAAATCTTGAGTCTTCATCGCGCATGCATAGAGCAGTGAAACATGAGTTTTTGGTGAGCACTGGTGAGTCAGTGAATCTCGAGTTTTCATAGAGTACGTGTGAGTCTCTGACTCAGATGTGACCCAGATCCAACGGTCGAATCGACATCAGAACCAGACAATGAATTAAACATCGGCAAATGTGTTGCTCAACAGGACCGTTGGTTAAAAAGTGACCAAATTTTGATTGTCAAATCAATGTGACCAAACACCGTTGCAAACATTTCAGTAAAAACAGTAGCCGTCCAAGAAATCCCTAGATTGTGTCATCGTCTAATTTGCATATGATGTAACGGAAACTGAAAACTGTGACTGATTTTGGGCTGGACGGACCTATCAACAGCACCTGCTGCTGCTCAGTGAGAAGAGAAAATGCTTTCACAATACCAGAAAACTCCCCAGCAAAGCCACAAAAAGTCGCTGGATTTGTCTCTAGTCGCATTGGAGAAAATATGTAGTCAACGGGGGTTTATAGATCAACCAAAGTTCACC
>QODF01000058.1:4714635-4725158 GCA_024372805.1 Oostethus manadensis
CCCCCCCCATTTACTCCAAATGAAACCGAAATAGTCCCATTCGTTTGTGCTGTTTTGTGCACTAAAATGAACATTTGTGCTGCTTTCATTTTTGAGTTATTATAATTTATTTTACAGGTCAAACAAAGTTCACCCGACCGCCCATTCACTCCAAATGAAACCAACAAAAATCCCATTCGTTTGTGCAGCTTTTGTGCTGTTTTGTGCACTAAAAGGAACCTTTGTGGTGCTTTCGGTTTTGAGTTATTAGTGTTTATTTTATAGGTCAACCAAAGTTCACCCAGCCCCCTCATTTAATCCAAATGAAACCAAAATGAGGGCCGGGGGGTGTTGGGTGAACTTCGGTTGTCCCATTCGTTTGTGATGCGTTTGTGCTGTTTTGTGCACTAAAATGAACGTTTGTTTGTTATGGAACATTAGTTGAAAAGTTACCAAAACTGGAAGGTCAAATGAAAACACCTGAGCGAATGTATGTGTTGTTTGAACTTTGTGTGACCTGTTTGACCTTTTTCAACAAGTTGTCAAAGTTGTTTGAGGAAGTAATAAAATTACTATTGTAATAAATGCCATAAACAAGATAAACATAGTAACTGTTGATAATGTATATTATGTAATATAAATTTGGGCGTATTTGGCAAAACGTGTTTTTATTTGCTTGTAGTGTGGATGATGATGTGTAATATTTGCGCCGCTGTCCCAAAATGGCGAGTCTATGGATCCTTTTTAAATCCACTACGTGACGAACTGAAAGATTAAACTCCCGGGGAGAAGGTTTGTGGCGCTGTCAATCATTACTGGACTCTCACTGATGGTGCAAAGTGCCACGGTGGCGAAGGGATGCGTGTTGCACAATGTGACCTCTCATCACTGCACCTCACACTCCTTACCCTTCTCACCCTCCACCCCGCTTCAAGGTCCAGTTCAGTCAGCGCGTGGACGCCACCAGAGACAGTCCGCCCGGTCCCGGAGACGACAGGTAAGATGAGAGCGGAATAGCGGACGTGTTGTTATGCTTGGTGATGAAGCACTTTTGTAAGTCTGGAGAGTTTCAGCTGAAATTGACGTGTTTTTGTTGTGTTCTTTTCATGTTTTCACCTTGTTTACATAATAACACGCACCGCAGTGGGACAGCTGCCGTCCTTCCCTCCAAACACCTTGACCCGTCATGTTTTCGGCACTGGCGCTGATACTACGATACAAGAACAATTATGATCGCATACTTTTTCATACTTTACTACAGGATACCGTACGGACACTCTGAAGGGCTCTTGCAAAGCCCTTGTTGCTGGGCAGATTTGTTGTGTGGAACCATCCAATTATTCTGCACCACCAAGCAGGGTTGCCACCATGGGGAAAAATCACATACTGGGATTACATAATGGAGCAGCTGTACCATTACACACACCTTGCAGAAAGTGGGCTGGTTCGAACTGGTTTTCCATTGAGAGTTATTTTGTGTCCATTATGTCCTCTTTTTTCATGACAGATTTTCACATTTGAACATCAGCACCAAAGATGGGAGACTGGGGGTTCTTATCAACCTTACTGGACAAGGTCCAGTCCCACTCAACAGTTATCGGAAAGATCTGGATGACGGTGCTCTTCCTGTTCCGGATCATGGTACTGGGCGCCGGCGCCGAGAGCGTGTGGGGAGACGAGCAGTCGGACTTCGTGTGCAACACCCAGCAGCCCGGTTGCGAGAACGTGTGCTACGACTGGACCTTCCCCATCTCGCACATCCGCTTCTGGGTCCTCCAGATCATCTTTGTGTCCACGCCCACGTTGGTGTACCTGGGCCATGCCGTGCACGTCATCCACCAGGAGAACAAGCTGAGGGAGCAGCTGGTCAGCCACGGCCGGCCGTGCCTCACCAAGTCGCCCAAGTACACGGACGAGAAAGGCAACGTGAAGGTAAAGGGGAAGCTTCTGGGTAGCTACCTGACCCAGCTGGTCTTCAAGATCATCATCGAGGCGGCCTTCATCACGGGCCAGTACTACCTGTACGGCTTCGTCATGGTGCCCATGTTCCCCTGCTCCAGGGCGCCGTGCCCCTTCACGGTGGAGTGCTACATGTCACGACCCACCGAAAAGACCATCTTCATCATCTTCATGCTGGCCGTGGCCTGCATCTCCCTGCTCCTCAACGTGGTCGAGGTCTTCTACCTCCTGTGCACCAGATGCAAGTCCAGGTCTCGCGGCCGCAGGTTCACCCCCGCTCAGATTGCCGCCGAGCTGCCCCCGCCCCGGTTCTTCGGCACTGACGACGCCCTGCAACAGAACAACAAGAACCTGGAGCTGGAGACCACCCAGAGCCTGGGAGGAAGTCTGGATGGAGCCAAGGAGGAGAAGCGCCTGCTAGGCGGCCATTAGAACTGTTAGCTTGTAGAGTGTGAATCTGTTTGGACCTTTGGTTCTGGATGTTTTTTCTCGCAATGTTCCTGAGGGAAACTTTGCTTTGCTTTGACAAATTTACTTTGTACTTTTGAAGAAATGCAAATCAATTGATGTGCAATTAGATATTTATGTGTGTTTGCCGATTCTGTTTAACTTATTGCTCACAGTAATGATGACCACGATGATAAGGCGGAAACCTTTCTTCTGTCTTTTTTTAAAGCATTTTTCTATGCTGTTGGTTTTGACAAATGATTAAAGTTTGATACAAAAAAACCTTCCTTGATATTCCATCATGGTATGATGACTCACACACAAAAGATCAGTAGTTACTGAGGAACTAATGAAAAACTAATGACTTAGGAACATCAATTTAGAGTAGTTACTGAAAAACTAATAATGCGTAACCAATGAGTATAGTAGTAACCTGAGCATTTTGTAGTAGTAGCAGCAGTAGGAGTGTATTTGTAGAAACAGTATTTGTATAAGTAGTAGTAATTACAGTATTTTATTTTTTTCTTAATTTCTTCCCTTCTTCACTTACAAATAATTTACTTTATTTAACATTTCTGGAATGACTAATAATGCCACTGCTCTTGTTATTAATATGCGTATTACGATTATTATTATTATCATTATTACTAGTAATTGTAGTAGTAGTACTAGTGCACCTGAAAGGCATCACGGGCCCACTGCTGGATCCCCTGCAGTTTGCCTACCGGCCAAACAGGTGTGTTGAGGATGCGGTGAACTTGGGTCTACACTACACCCTAAAGCACCTCGACTCTGCAGGGACCAATGCCAGGATCCTGTTCGTGGACATTAGTTCTGCCTTTAGCACCACAGTCCCGGACAACCTCCTTCAGAAGCTCACCCAACTCACTGTGTCCCCCTCCATCTGTCAGTGGATTAACTGCTTCATGACTGACGGAGGATGGAGCAGGTGAGCCTGGGGAGCACCATATCCAGCTCACGGTCCATCAGCATTGGTGCTCCCCAGGGGTGTGTCCCGCCCCCTCTGCTCTTCTCCCACTACACAAACACTGTGTATACTGTGGACTCACTCAAGTTCCTGGGCACCACCATCTCCCGGGACCTGAAGTGGTCCCTTCACATAGACACGATGCGGAAGAAGGCACTGCAAAGGATGTACTTTTTGAGACTGCTCAAGAAGTTCAACCTGCCTAAGGAACTGCTAACAACCTTCTAACAAGCCATAGTACAGTCTGTTTTCTGCTCCTCTGTCACAGTTTGGTTTGGCTCTGCTAACAAACTGGACAAGAGCAGACTGCAACGGACAATCAGGTCTGCAGAGCAAATCATTGACACCCGCCCGCCCTCCTTAGAGGAACTGCACAGGTCCATAGCCAAGAAGAGGGCAGGCAACTTCTCTGCGGACCGCTCACACCCCGCCCCCCACAAACTGTTTCAATTCCTCCGCTCCGGTAGGCGACACAGAGCACTGGGCGAAGAAACAACAGTTTCTTCGACAGCCAGGGCGAAGAAAAACAGTTTCTTCGACAGCCAGGGCGAAGAAACAACAGTTTCTTCGACAGCCAGTTTCTTCGCCCTGGCTGTCAAAGAAACTGTTTTTCTTCGCCCTGGCTGTCAAACTCTTGAACTCTTAACACCCCCTCTGCTATTTTGTACCCATAAGCATTTGCACTACATACTCTTTGGACATTACACTGTGAATTGTATTGTAACCTGCAATATTTTCCAATATTATATTCCAATATTGTATTTATTTGTTAAAGTACAAATTATTTACATCAATTGAAGTTTCCGGAAAGACCACTAATACGCCGTAGTTTTAATAGTGTTGCTACTACTACTATGACAAGTACTACTAACGACAGTAGTATTGTAGTATTAATATCTATACGGTATTATTACTACATTTACTAATTTATTGACTTCATTTAAAGTAGTTTGTGGGACGACTTCTAATAATAATATTATTATGAGTAGTAGTAGCAGTTGTTGTAGTACTACTGATAGTATTTCTATGAGTTATAGAAATACCAATATTTGAGTAATTTCTTAAATTACCAATTATATACTTGATTGAAAAAGGTCTCTGGAACAACTACTACGACGACTTATAATTGATTACTACCATCGCTGTAGTAGTATGAATAGTAATCATAGTAGTATTACTACTTTCATTAATAAACCTACTAATAATATTATTATTAGTAGTAGTAGTGGTAGTAATTACTAGTAAAAAGTACATAAACGGTAATTTACGTATTTGTTTATGAAATCAATAGTTGTTGTTTATTGATAGATTGATATAGATAGGTTCTTCAACTGACTATTACAATCAATAACTATTGTTAGTGGTAGAAGTAGTATTATTAACATCATTTACATATATGGGAAAGGTCATTCCAAAAAGCTATACATTTCCACCAGCAGGGGGCGATATGCGGCAGGAAGTTACAGCAGTTACACCTTTTTACCATTAGGGGCGCCACTGAGAAACTAAAGAAGCTGAAATAAATAGTAGATTTCAGTTCACAGTCTGATCGTGTCGCTGAAAGACATTACTCATCTGTTTTAAACTTTAATACAAATAACATTTTCTTTCATTTATAAGCAATCATTTAGGAAAGTTTCATAAATGACTACTACTATTAGTAGTAGTAGAAGTATTGTTTTTATTGCTGTATTATTGTTGGTATTGTATGTAGACATAAATCTACATGATTGTCTTCCCCCTAAGTCATCAATAAATGATGATTGCAGGTGGAATTAGTGTTGCAATCATTGGCGTACTTTCAGGGAGGGGATACGTCGATTAGATTATTTTTGCAGTTATGTAATGAGCCATCAAAAGGCGTAACTCAGCGCAGCAAAACACAAACGCAGCGCCGTCATGGCGTCTGACACGTGGCGCAAAAGCCCTGAAAAGGACAATCATTAACCGAACCGATCTTGTCGTTCGCCAGCCCCAAAAATGTGTGTGTGCGGCATAAATGTATCATTTGCAGGGACAACGTGACCCACGCACGACTTGCGCAATTTCATCATCTAAAGTTCAAGGTAGCGGCTTTGCTCGCTTCCATCGTCGCAGAGAACAAACAGCCGGACTGCAAACACCACCGCTTCTCCCGCCGCAAGGTAACCACCGTGTTGATCGTGTGGTGTCATTTTCTTCCTGGACACATTTTGATCTAAATAACAAAGCTGAAAAGCGTGTCATTGTGTTTTATGTTATTACATACGCGTGCATGCTTTTGCATGTATATTCATGTTTTTAATGGCATGTATCGGCCATTAGTTTGAGAAAAATGTTATAAACGAACGCATTCATTCGTTAGCTGACGGATTCGATGCTGTTATAGTGTCGTCGAGAGCTTTAGCACGCTAAAATAATTTCCCATGAAAAAATAAAAGTGAATAAGGAAAATTCTGATCTTCCACAATCATTTTTTCAGATTTCTCCTTTACTTTTAATGACTTATTTGTCTTTAACATATTTTTTATTTTATATAAACACTTTTGGAATATGCGTTTTCGTATAAAAGACAAAAACTTTGTTTTGTGGGTTAAAGCTGGTCGGTCCGCCATTGCCTAGAAAAAGACGTTGAAAATTTGGGTTAACAAAAAAACAGACTCCTTTTATTTTTCCAGGAGAAAAGAAAGAAAAGCAACTAAGGAAAACATTTTAAGGATTTTTTTTTTAGTTTTTAGTTGCTTGTTTGTTATTTTGAAATATTCGTATCTGAGATATTGTTTCATTGGTGATCAACATGAACGACATACAAGTAGTGCCGAATGAATTTGCATGGTTTGTGTTTGGTCGTCACCACCAGCGCACGTTGAAAGATGGGCGAGTGGGGCTTTTTGGCATCCCTGCTGGACAAAGTGCAGTCGCACTCCACCGTCATCGGGAAGGTGTGGCTCAGCGTTCTCTTCATCTTCCGAATCATGATCCTGGGAGCCGGCGCCGAGAAGGTCTGCTTTCACAGCTTCTACTTTAACATAGACTGCCCCTGGTGGCCATGGGGTGAAACTGCACCCTTGGTAGACCACAGAAGGCAGGCGAAAAAGCCACAATACTGTATACACTAACCCCTTGCTCATTGTGATGCACCGGTTCCAAACCCGTCATAAGTGAACTTTGATGTAGGATTGGATTGTAGGATTCGAAATGGAATATTTTGGCTGTTGGAGCACAGAAAACCTGTTTTCAACCTTCTAAACACGTTTCTTTTTACAAGATTAGAGACCTCTAGACAGAAAATTAACACTCCTATGGTCACATCTACACTCCTATTACTAAATAACTAGTAATTCATAATAATGAATGAAACATATACAACATAGATTTGTTATGTAACTCCTGTACAATATATTGTCTCTTCAATGTAGCATTACTGACAGTGACCAGTGTGGAAAACTACATAGCATCACATTGTCTTTAAAGGCATCTTCTGAATGCCTTATACTTGCCAGAAGGCAAGTGCTTTTTTGTCACACTCCTCCTTCTTGCCTATGCATATTGTAGCTCTACTTAAAACAATTCTAGCAATTTTGCATCTGCTCTTAAGATTTTGATCAGGTCTGTATTTGTATTTCACGCCATTTAGCTTTTTTTTGCTTGAAAATGCTTCACTTGGGTAAAAAAATACGTACATTTGCTTAAAGACATAGCTGTACGCATGTTTACATATACTGTATACATACATATATGTAATATATACAGTATATACATATCTATGAATACATATATAGATATATGTATATATATATATATACATATACAGTATATACATATTTAGCAATATGCTAAGCATATACAGTATATATATACACATTTGTACATACTGTATATGTAACATATACAGTATATACCTACTATACATATACATCCATATACTGTACATATGTACATATTTAGCAATTTGCTAAGCATATATATATATACACACATTTTTACATCTATACATACAAAAATGTAATATACTATATATACAATTTCCTTAAAGAGGTAAATATACACATATTTACATACATAAATATACTATATATACCATATACTGTATGTATATGGATACTTAGCAATATGCTAAGCACAAATATACTATATATATACCCATTTTTACATATATCATATATACATAAATATATGTAATATTTATACATAAAATTTGTTTAAAGAGATACATATATACACACATATATCCATATACTATATAGATATACATAATTAGCAATATGCTAAGCACATATATATATACATTTTTACACGTATATACATATACATACATATATTGTTCATGCATAAATGTGTGCATAAATATGAGATAGATATACCCATATTTACATAGCTACATACATACATGTAATATTTACACATACATATATATATATATATATATATATACACATATTTAGCAATATGCTAAGCACATATACTGTATATAAATACATATATGTAATATACATACATACAATTTGTTTAAAGAGATACATATATTCACATATATGTAATATATACAGTATATACATACATATATATCCATATATACAGTATGTAGGTATCTAACAATATGCTAAGCATGATCTTTGCCACCTGCGGTGCGTTGCTTTGCTGCCGCCTGGAGGCCTGGAGAGGAACAGCAGCATGTCCCACGTGACCCCTTTGTCGTGTTGAAATGTTGGTTTCAGGTGTGGGGCGACGAGCAGTCCAAGATGATCTGCAACACCAAGCAGCCGGGCTGCAAGAACGTGTGCTACGACCAGGCCTTCCCCATCTCCCACATCCGCTTCTGGGTGCTCCAGATCATCTTCGTGTCCACGCCCACGCTCATCTACCTGGGCCACGTCATGCACATCATCCACAAGGAGAACAAGCTGAGGGACTTGATGAGGAGCCCCGGCGGCAGCCCCCGCAAATTTCCCAAGTACTCCGACGAGAAGGGTCAGGTGAAGATCAAAGGCGACCTGCTGGGGAACTACATGACCACCATCTTCTTCCGCATCCTGCTGGAGACGGCCTTCATCATGGGCCAGTACTACCTGTACGGCTTCGTCATGGACCCCAGGATCGTGTGCCAGCGGGCGCCGTGCCCCTTCACCGTGGAGTGCTACATGTCGCGGCCCACCGAGAAGACCATCTTCATCATCTTCATGCTGGTCATGTCCTGCATATCCGTGCTGCTCAACGTGGTGGAGATCATCTACCTGGCGTGTTCGCGCAGCGCCAGGCGCAGGGCCAAAACAGGCGCCCTCTCCGCCCTGAATGGCGAGCGTTACACTAAAGCTTGATGACTGACGGCGTTTGAAGAACTTTTCAAATATTTTTGACTTCTATAAATGTTTTGACTTGTATAAAAAAATGTTATTTGTACTAAAGTTTAAAAACATATAAATAATGTCTTTCGGCGACACGATCAGACTGTGAACTGAAATCTACTATTTATTTCAGCTTCTTTAGTTTCTCAGTGGCGCCCCTAATGGTAAAAAGGTGTAACTGCTGTAACTTCGTGCCGCATATCGCCCCCTGCTGGTGGAAATGTATAGCTTTTTAGAATGACCTTTCGCATTGTTTTGAATTGGATTCACACAAAAGAGTGTGTTTTTATGACCTTTTAATTACACTTTTTTATGATGAGTTGTGCTGTTTATCATTTCTGTGTCTAGAATAACTACGTTGCCATTATATAAATATGTGACGTAGGGTTATATAAGGTTATACAGGTTTTTGCACGTTCGAGCCCTGTAGACATGAAATAACACCCCTATAGTCACTTTTACACTCTATTATTCTTTGTTAACATCACATTGCGCATTACTGCGGGGACAAAGATGGCGTAGTTTAGTTTAGGCCAAGAATATCTAAAATTTGCTGAAATATTTTGCTATTAATAGGCCATATTCAACCACAAATAGCAATCATTTGTTAAAATTTTTCACAACCACCCTAAAGAGAATATTCAAATCCATGAATTATATTAATAAGAATGATATTAAATATATTACAATAATATTATGTGTTTCTGCCTAAGTTACGCTTAAATACGTGTGTACTGTATTTACAATGAAACGCGGAGAAAAGAAATGCGCGAATAGGCGGCGTGGTAGTATTGTAGTACTGTGGCGTGGTATTACAGAGGGACGCAAAGATACAACGAGCGACTGTACATCTGGATTGCGCACGGTAAATAAGAAAAAACGCCACAACGGTGCATCTTTAATCATTTAATAAAGCCGTTGAAATCCTTTTAAAAAAAAAGTAGAGTGGATGTATTCATCGTATTACAAAAATATAACATGTCAAAATCAGCTGCTGACAAAAATGAAAACAAATGAGAGCTGGAATGCTTGAGAAGAACAAGGCGAACTCCATCATCTTCATGCATCTTCTCCATGTTCCGATTTCTAGAGTTTTGTCTGGCAGTGAATGTTTTCCATGGAGACCGTTTGCTTGCGGCTCTCGAAGGCCTCCACGGCCAGCGTGGGCTTCCTGTGCTCGTGGTACTCCACCACAGGGTAAGTGACGGCGGTGAGCAGCAGGACGGAGAGCAGGATGTAGAGCTTGTACTCCAGGCACAGGAAGGTGCTGTAGGCGAAGGCGATGACGAAACCCAGAGACTCCCACATGCGGTAGTTGGCGAAGGCCGCCTCTTTGTTGCGGGGGAAGAGGATGCCGTACAGAGCTGTGCGAAAAAACATCCGCTTATTAGCCAGAGATTTATGGTGAAGGTCGGGGAGCTTCTCACCGTTGGTTTGCGTCTGCCAGATAGCGTCCGCCATCCCCCACAGGGCAGGAAACACAAAGAAGACCCCCAACTGGTCCGGGTGAGGGCTCCAGTACAAGAGGGCGATGATGCAGGAAAAGTTGGCCACAGCAGCTACAAGTCAACCAGCGATAAAAGTAAAGACACGCAAACGGATACACTATACGGTATGATTGCATCAACGTCTTACCCAGGAAGAAGAGCGGCGCCCTCCCGGTGTAGCGAGCGAGTCTCCCGAAGAGGAAGGAGCAAAGGGAATTCGTCGCTCCAAAACACATCATCACAAAGCCCACGTAGTGGATTCCCAGCGCGCAGGTCACGTAGTTCTGCAAGGAGGCAGCACTCCATCAACTTTATTCACATCCACACGTACAACAACAC
>QODF01000058.1:4734916-4851551 GCA_024372805.1 Oostethus manadensis
GGGTGAGGAGCTCGGCCATCCGGGAGGAGCTCAGAGTAGAGCCGCTGCTCCTTCACATCGAGAGGAGCCAGTTGAGGTGGCTCGGGCATCTAGTCCGGATGCCTCCCGGGCGCCTCCCTGGTGAGGTGTTTCGGGCACGCCCAGTCGGGAGAAGGCCCCCGGGAAGACCTAGGACACGCTGGAGGGACTATGTCTCACAGCTGGCCTGGGAATGCCTTGGTGTCCTCCCGATGGAGCTGGAAGAGGTCGCTGGGGACCGGGAAGTCTGGACTTCCCTACTAAAGCTGCTGCCCCCGCGACCCGGACCCGGATAAGCGGTGGAAAATGGATGGAAATGGATGGAAATAATCAAATATTGCTGAGAAGCAGAACTATCAGTTCATATTTTATCAATGATGAATTCCATTTGACAAAATATTAAATGTTTTGTTCAGAAAATTAATTAGAAAATGGGAAATAAAACAAAAATAATAATATAATAATGCAATGAAAAAATAATGGATTCATACAAATGACTAATAACACAGACCATCATTTTTTAACACTTTAAATAATTTTTTTTAATGAATGATACATTACATTTAAAAAAACTCCATTTACAATTTAATCAAATATATTAAAACTATATTTTATTTGGAAAATATATCAGAAAAATGCAAATAAAATTAAAATAGTAACATCATAATAAAATAGTATGCAAAAATATATAATACAAATAATATAAAACAGATAATAATTCATGATACAAAAAAAACGGTCCGTTGAAATTATTAAAATGTATTAAATTGTATTTTTTTTAAATGCGTTTACTTTTACGATTGAAAATTCTATTTCAAAAATGAAAACTATATAAATAAAAACAATAAACTATTACTCTAATGATTTGTACAGATAATTTATAGCAAATAATGATTCAAAATACTGTACAAAATTAATAGAGTTTATTTAATTGAATTGATAAATTACATTTTTTTTAAATGCATTAACTTTTTCTGTTAAAAAATTCCGTTCAGAAAATGAACGAATACAATTTAATTGTTAAATTGATTAAAAAATATTATAATAAAATTAAAAATAATAAAATATGACTGTAATACAGCTCATTGAGCACAGAACAAAACCTCTTTCATTATTTACATTTGTTTCATGCTTTAATAAAATTTAAAAAATGAGCGTGATGATTAATACAGGTAACAGATATTGATGAATAATACATAAGCTTTTTTTATGTAATTGATGGTTAAACGTGACCCCGAGCTTCCAAAACACAAGAGCTATGAAGCTTGCGTTTACCTGCAGGCTCTGCAGACCCCCATAAGCCGTGAAGAGCGACAGGAAGCCGAGAGAGACCACAAACACGTTCTTGAAGTTGCGGCTGATCATGGCTGCTTGGCCAAAACTGACGGGAACAAGAAAGGCTTTGAAAAAGGGAAGATGAGTCTCTCGTCAGAGGAGATTCGCCGGTGCCTGCTGAGGATCTCGTGTGACTGGACTGTATATACTGTACAGGCAAAGTCCAAGTGTGACACACACACACACACTTACATATTATGACTCACCTTTGGGCGTCAATATGACCTCCTCAAAACCTTATAATGGCCTTCCTTCCCCGGGTTTCCTTGGGCTTCCAAGTGTTGGTTGCAATGACAATAAAGTTTACATTTAGGAGGGTATCGGTGGTCTTGGGGGGGGGGCTGTCACGGCTCCACCGGAGCGGTGGCAAAGGGCAAAGGTTTACGACTAGTTATTCCGAGGGCGTTCACCGCGTTTTTTTGTTTTGTTTTTTTGCTACAACGCCACCGCTTTGGCTATCATACGTGATAGCATCTCTGATACTAAACCTTTTCTACCAAAGTGAAATTCAAAAATAACCTCTCTGAATTTTCTTCTTCTTCTCCTTTCGGCGTATCCCACCTTCATGTCCTCTTCCACTACATCCATAAACCTCCTCTTTGGTCTTCCTCTGGGCTTCCTGCCTGGCAGTTCAAAACTCTGCATCCTTCTACCAACCTATCTCTCCTCTGGACCATCTCAGTCTCTGACTTTATCTCCAAAACCTCTAACATGTGCTGTCCCTCTGTTGTAATCATTCCTGATCCTGTCCATCCTGGTCACACCCAAAGAGAACCTCAGCATCTTCATCTCTGCTACCTCCAGCTTTTCCTCACTTTTCCCACTGTCTCTAAACCAAACAACATTGCCATCTACTCTACAAAAATGTGTCAGGACACCTAAGATATTATGTATATGACACATATGCGTTGCCATGGCGCCGTTATTAAAGCCCATGAGTTGGATTGACCTGAAACAAAAATAGAAAAAATAGAAAAAACAATCAGTGATTATACAATAATAAAGAGAATATAATAAACAATATTTAAAGAGAATGACATTGTAACGTTATGAGGAAAAAACATTCTAATGTTATGAAAATAAAGTGAAAATATTATGGGAATGTTGACAAAATTCTGAGGAGAAAATTTAAAATAATAAATAGTAAAACAAAAAACAAAGACAAAAACAACATCAGAAATTGAAAGAAAAGTTGTATTTTTACAATAAAAATGTATTATTATATATTATTATTTTAATTATGCAATTGTCATAGCAAAGAGTTGAAATATCTTTTTTAATAAGTTGTTTTTTTAACCTAAATTTTATGAAAAACAAACAAAATAATCAGTAGTTGTAAAAAAACAAATTCAAACAATAAAGTTGAAATGATTGGGAAAAAACAACTGCAGAAATGGAGAAAACACTAGAAATTTTACAAGAATAAATATTACAATAAAATTTTATTATTATAATATAATTCCATTCCATTCCATTTTCTTCCACTTATCCAGGTCCGGGTCGCGGGGGCAGCAGTTTCAGTAGGGGAGTCCAGACTTCCCGGTCCCCAGCGACCTCTTCCAGCTCCATTGGGAGGACACCAAGGCGTTCCCAGGCCAGCTGTGAGACATACTCCCTCCAGCGTGTCCTAGGTCTTCCCTTCTCCCGACTGGGCATGCCTGAAACACCTCACCAGGGAGGCGCCCAGGAGGCATCTGGACGAGATGCCCTCAACTGGCTACTCTCGATGTTAAGGACCAGCGGCTCTACTCTGAGCCCCTCCCGGATCCTCACCCTATCTCTTAGGGTGAGTCCAGCCACCCTACGAAGGAAACTCATTTCCGCCGCTTGTATCCGCGATCTCATTCTTTCGGTCTTGACCCATAACTCATGACCATAGGTGAGGGTGAGAACGTAGATCGATCGGTAAACAGAGAGCTTTGTTCTCCGGCTCAGCTCTCTCTTCACCACGACAGTCCGGTACAGCGACCGCATTACTGCAGATGCTGCACCGATCCGTCTGTCAATCTCACGCTCACAACCTTCCCTCACTCGTGAACAAGACCCCGAGATGCTTGACCTCCTCCACCTGAGGCAAGACCTCACTCCCAACCCGGAGGGTACAGTCCACCCGTTTCCGACTGAGAACCGACTGCAATCCGCTCCAGTAAACGCTGAAGGTCACGGCCCAATGAGGCCATAAGGACCACATCGTCTGCAAATAGCAGAGATGAGATCCTAAGGTCACCAAGCTGGACTCCCTCAACACCTTGACTGCGCCTAGAAATTCTGTCCATGAAGATTATGAACAGAATCGGTGACAAAGGGCAGCCTTGGCGGAGGCCAACGTTCACCGGAAACAAGCTCGACTTACTGCTGGCAATGCGAACCAGGCTCCTGCTTCGATTGTACAAGGACCGAATGGCACGTAGAAGCGGACCATCAATCCCGTACTCCCGGAGCACCCCCCACAGGACACCACGAGGGACACGGTCGAATGCCTTTTCCAGGTCCACAAAGCACATGTAGACTGGTTGGGCAAACTCCCACATACCCTCGAGTACCCTTGCAAGGGTGTAGAGCTGGTCCAGTGTTCCGCGACCGGGACGAAAACCACATTGCAGCTCCTCTAACCGAGGTTCGACTAACGGTCGTACCCTTCTCTCCAGCACCCTGGAGTAGACTTTCCCAGGAAGGCTGAGGAGTGTGATCCCCCTATAGTTGGAACACACCCTCCGGTCACCCTTTTTAAAAATGGGGACCACCACCCCGGTCTGCCAGTCCAGAGGTACTGTTCCTGACTTCCATGCAATGTTGTAGAGGCGTGTCAACCAACACAGTCCTCCAACATCCAGAGCCTTGAGAAATTCTGAGCGGAACTCGTCTACCCCCGGAGCCTTGCCACTGGGGAGTGATTTGACTACCCCAATTACCTCAGCCACGGTGATAGAACTGTCCACGTACGTATCCTCAGACTCTGCTTCCTCTATGGAAGGCATGTCAGTGGGATTGAGAAGGGCCTCGAAGTATTCCTTCCACCGACCAACTATATCCACAGTCGTGGTCAGCAAGCCCCCGTCCGCACTGTAAACAGTGTGAACTGGGGGCTGCTTCCCCTTTCTGAGGTGTCGGACGGTTTGCCAGAACCTCTTCGAGGCCGACCGAAAGTCGTGCTCCATAGCCTCACCGAACTCCTCCCACACCCGAGTTTTTGCCTCGACCACCGCCGAAGCCGCGTGCCGCTTGGCCTGCCGGTACCTGTCAGCTGCTTCGGGAGTCCCGCAAGCCATCCATGCTCGATAGGACTCCTTTTTCAGCTTGACGGCAGCCCTAACCCCCGGTGTCCACCATCGGGTTCGGGGCTTGCCACCACGACTGGCACCGACCACCTTGCGGCCGCAACCACAACTGGCTGCCTCAGCAATAGAGGCACGGAATACGGCCCATTCGGACTCAATATCCCGGTCCTCCCTCGAAATGCAGGCGAAGCTCTGCCGGAGATGAGAGTTGAAGACTCGACGAACGGGAGATTCTGCCAGACGTTCCCAGCACACCCTCACTACGCGNTGGTTGGGAGGAACGGCCTCTCTGACCTAAACCCGTGCGGTGTGTTTTTGCTGGACTTCTGTGCGAATCACAGTGTGTCCATAACAAACACCATGTTCCAACATAAGGATGTCCATAAGTGCACCCAGCACCAGGACACCCTATTGTATTATAATATTATTCTATAATATTATATTTATAATATACTATAATAATATTACGAGGAATATATAAAGAAATGTACAAAAACAAAGTAGAAACAAAATAACAGGGTTTGGTTTTGTCCACACGAATACTGGTTTTTTAAAAACGCATACTTTTCTACGCACATTGGCCTGTCATCCACATACAGACGTAGATTTCCATTCTTACAAAATGAGCTTTTGGAAAAGGTGAAGGATATACTGTACAGTACACACGTACAGTATATTGTGTGTATAAACAAACACCTACGTCTGCTTTACCTTGACAAAACAAAGTTGTTTTGCACTCTAAAGCTAAAAGGGTTATGACGCTCCTGCCAGAGATGGCGATTTGGGTCGAGACCAACTTGACAACTTTCACAAGCGTGTGGTTATTTCGGATGGATGGTGCGGGAATGTTGGCATGGCAAGGACATTGTGATTGCGTTTGACTGAACTCCTTTGCCTTTGTATATGCTGTCTTATACATTATATATGCAGTTTTGTATGTTATATATGCTGTCTTATATGTCATATATGTTATGTAAATATTGTCTTATATGTTATATATTACATACATTACACATACATAGGTATGCATGATGTCCTATATGTTCTATGTACCTGTTTTTTATACTTTATACATTATATATGCTGTTTTATATGTCATACTGTATGTGCATGTCTTATGTTATATATGTTGTCTAATATATGATATGTGCTGTCTAATATGTTACATATGCCTGTTGTATACATGTATGTTATATATGCTGTCTTATATGTTCTATGGGCCTGTTTTATATGCTGTCTTATACATTATATATGCTGGTTTATATGTTATATGTGCATGTCTTAGATGTTATATCTGTTGTCTGATATATTATAAGTGCTGTCTAATATGTTATATATGCTGTCTTATATGTCATATAGTGTATGCTTGTCTTATATGTTATACTGTATATGTCTGTTTTATATGTCATATATGCCTGTCTTATGTTATACTTTATATGCCTGTCCTATATGTGCTTGTTTTGTATATTTTATATGCCTGTCTTATGTTGTATGTGCCTGTCTTATCTGTTATTTGTGCCTGTCTTATGTCATATATGCTGTCATATATGTTACATGTATGTACTGTTTTATATGTTTTACTGTATATCCCTGTCTCATATGTTATACTGTATATGCCTGTCTTAAATATTATGTACGTCTGTTTTGTGCTGCATACTTACTGTCGACAGTAAGTATTACTGTCGTGGAGGCAATTAGACAAGAACAAATTTGCCGGACACAATTATTTCACCAATGATGGAGTTCTTTCTGGACTGATAAAAGGAACTACACTCCACACAATTGTAGTGATAATCAACATTTAATGATTCATTTAAAAAAAAACATGTTTCGTCCATTTTCTGTGTTATATTCAATGCATTTTGCTGACTGTCAAGGTGGAGTACCCCAAGGTTCCATACTTGAGCCTATTTCATTTTCATCATATATTAATGATTTACCATACGTTTGCAGAGATCTCAATACCATGTTTAATGCAGATGATGCCGTCATCCTTGCAAATGCAAAGTCTGACATGGAACACACAATAAAGTGACATTGGAAATCACCTGTATAGACGAGTGGCTTGCTAAACCATGTACTTTACTAAACTCTAAAAAAAACAACCGGCTACTAAAAAAGTATTTTTTACATGTATTTCATAAAGGAGATGAGCTGCACTTTGTAGATACATTTACATATGTTGGTGTTACTATGGTCACTACTTTAGCTTTTAAAAAGCATGTAGAAAATATCATATGATCGCCAGAAAATGCTGCTAAAATGTTTCTTCATTCCAAGATTTTTTTCTCATATTAAATACCATATTACTAACTAGTTGCTGACAAATTTGACAGCTTTAAAAATTATAGTCACTTTGAAAAAGGCTTTAAAGTTTGATAGAAAATGTGTTAGTTCCATCATTGTGTCTTCGTCCAGAAATACAATATAAGTTTTGAGAATTTTAGAACATTTAAACTAGCTTGTTCTATATATAGGGTTTTTATTAAGACTCCCTCCACCACCTTTGGATGAGGTTATTAAAGGGGACATTTTCCTCTTTTCTGACCTATGAATTTTGTTACAATGTTGTGTTCTCGTGCTAAACGATGCCCACATGTCAGTTAATGAGGTTTGTGCACGCTGTTTTTTTGAACCGATGTCACAAAACCAGGACTTCCTTATATGGGGAACATTAAATAATGGCTTCCAGGAAACGTTTGTTGGGGTGTGAGGGAAAGCTCATTTTCCTTTCCAACATTACCTTTCCAACGTTACTTGGTCGAGTCAGAAGAGACCCTACTGCCACTCTCAAACAGAAGAACCACATCTGTGACCATTCATTTTATGGTAATGCTTTATTTGTATCTATATATTGTTGGACTTTGTTCACGTGTTTTATTGTTTTATTTTATGTTCGTTGCGCTGTCATTGGTGTTTTCTTGTTGTGGCCTTCTTTGACCTGCCAGCAGTTGCGTCTCCTGGTCCTTCATTTTCTTCCCAGCCTTCATCGTGTGTTTATTCATTTATATGTAAATTCTACCCTCCATTCATAGGCGTTTTTAACAGAGAAAGTGGCGGGGATCCGGTAAAGTCCCTGGATTGGTTGAGAACAACGGAATGAAAAACCTGAAAAATGGTCAGATGGAGATTTATACTTCAAGGTTGCTGATTTGCTCATTTTACTGTCAGTCCAAAATGAATTTGATTGTCAGATCTGACAGATCATCCAATCATCATGCAGAAGCCGAGCGTCGCCATAGATCTCCAGAGACGTCGAGTTCCTGGGACAAAGTCCAGTTTTGCAAGGGAACAACCCATTCTATGATTCCCCATCCAAGTCAATAGATGCTCAGCGTCAGACTGTGTAAGTGCCGTGGTTCTGTGGGGATGAAGCTGATTCTGAGAAAAAGATGAAGGTCTTCATATTTTGTCAATGAAATGCTCACACAGCAGTACATATTTCACCACCACAGGAACTATTTATGCCATTTTACATGTAAGTGTTCATGAATATGCACTGTCCTTTTTACAAATTAAAAAAATATATATTTTTCTTTTTATGTAAAGTATAAAGTACAAAGAATTGTTTTAGTGGTCAAGCTTAAAAAAAATCAGAGGCTGATAGTTTGACACATTTGTGACTTTAAAGGTCATCTCAGTTTCTTACCTGTGTGAAGGCTCATGGGAAAAAATAGCGAGGAGACTTAGTTTCTCACGTAGTTTCTCACGCGTGCACATTTACTTCCTCCAGGCTGACTTTTCTCAGCCAGTCCTGCAAATCCCTCCTGGAATGTCAAACCCACATGAGAACCACAACTCATGTGGGCCCAGATGACTTTTTTTTTTTTTTTTTTTAAAGGCTTCATCCTGATCCTTGTTAGACTCAACACGCCGGCGGCCATCTTTGTTCAAAACCTCTGCTACTTTTTTGCACAGGAAGAGCAAGAGAAAACCTGAACGTGTCACACGAACACATTTTCATGTAAGAAAGAAAAGTTTTACAATATGCTAAACCGCTTTTATAAAAAAGGGTGAAAAACGTTGAGGGACCCACTGATGGCACACAAAGTGACCAAATGTCCTGCTTTCCCAGAACATTTCCTGTTTTAACTTCCTGTCGTGGCTGGGTTTTTTTTTTTTTTAGAAAGTGGTGAAAATATTCAGTTTTTTATTTTGTGCCATTTTATTTTGTTGTTTTTTCCAGTAAAACATGTTAAGTTATACCAAAAAATTCAAATTTTAATATATTGTATTTCCATCCATTTATATTCTTCTGCTTATCAGAGGTCGGATCGCGGGGGCGACATAATAATATAATTTTCTACAAATCTTATTAAATACAACAGTAATAATAATAATCTTGTTGCTGTTGTTATGTTATAATAATTATAAAACTGCAAAAAAAAATTAGAGGAACCCTTTTTAATCAGAGTTAAACTTCTGGGATATTGATGTGGTCAGTTAAGTAGCAGAGGGGGTTGTTAATCAGTTTCAGCTGTTTTGTTGTTCATGAAATCAACAACAGGAGCATCACAGTGTAATGAAGTTGAGGCGGAAGTCGTGTAGGAATCCATTTGCAGAAGTTTAGTACACACCAATCTTAGACGTAAGGCAGAGATCGTAAACGTGGTTGTAATAGATTGTTTGTATTAAAAGGTGAAGTTTAAAAAGTGGATATTTCTTCTAGTAAAAAAAAAAGGATGTAGGTCAACTCTTGAAGGGTTTAAATTGTGTAATGCTTTTAAAATGGTTAAAAATGTACCTGTAATCAGTGTAACAGGGATCAGAGCGATCGTTCGGGGATCAATTAGTTATGTCTGCTAAGGCTGAAAGGGGGAGCTCTAGGCCGCAGTGCTCTATTCTGGATGAGGCTGCCAGAGGGAAACATCGTGTCCGGCCATCCTCATTTATATTTCCCCCCCTTTCAGGGCTGTTACATGGTCACAGGCAAAAAGGTCAAAACACAAGTAATCAGTCCAAACAGCAAACAACCAAAGGGGTAATCCAAAAGGCAAAGATCAAGAAACAGGCGAGAAGTCATACATGTGGTCAATCAGAGAAAATGCAAACAAACGCTCGGTAAGACAGTAGAACTGGCAGCCAAACAGGAAGTGGGTGCAGAGGGGAGGAGGGAGTGGTACCAGTCAATATTCAGGTGAGGGCTCCCTCTGCTGGCGTGGTGCTACAGAATCCCCCTCCCTAGGAGCGCCTCCTGGCGCTCGACGAGGGCGTCTCCGCGGTCGTGGTGCCGGTCGATCCGGTCTGGCACGATGAAAGTCCGCAACGAGCAACGGATCAAGAATGTCGTGGGAAGCCTCCCATAATCTCTCCTCAGGTCCATAGCCCTCCCAGTCTACCAGATATTGGAGCTGACCACCTCGACACCTTGAGTCCAGCAACGTGTTCACTTTGTGAGGTCGGGGCACCATCAATTTTCAGCGGTGGCGGCGGCTGACAGTTCATAGCGTTGGGGTCAGCATCCGGGTAGACCGGTTTGAGGAGCGAGACATGGAAGGATGGGGAGATGCGGTAATTAGTAGGAAGCTCAAGCTGATACGTGACCTCAGTAATCTGTCTGATAATTTTAAATGGGCCAACATACCTGGGGCTGAGCTTCCTACTCGGTATCCGTAGCCTGAGGTCCCTCGTAGACAGCCAGACCCGATCTCCTGGTTGTTGGGGAGGGTGTGGGCGACGTCGTCTATTGGCCTGGAACTCTTGTGTTCGGATAGCTCTCTGTAGACGAACATGGGCACTGTCCCACACCCTCTCACCACGTCTAATCCAGTCGTCAACCGCAGGCACTGATGACGGTTCACCAGACCACGGGAACAAAGGCGGTTGGTTTTCCAAGAGACACTGAAAGGGGGTTATTCCAGTGGAAGAGTGAGTCAAGGAGTTCTGCGCATATTTAGGCCATGGAAGAAATTCTGCCCACCGGTTCTGTTCACGGTGACAGAAAGTCCTGAGATACCGTTCGATTTTTTGGTTCAATCGTTCAACTTGACCATTAAATTGGGGATGATATCCCGACGTGAGGCTAACATTGATGTCAAGTTGCTTGAAAAACGCTCTCCAAACCTGAGAGGTAAATTGGGTACCTCTGTCAGAAACAATATCCTCTAGCAGACCATAGATTCTAAAGACGTTTTGGAATAAAGATTGAGCCGTCTCCATTGCTGTGGGAAGACCTTTGAGGGGAATCAAACGGCAGGCTTTAGAGAAGCAATCTATGATGACCAGAATGGTGGTGAAACCGTTGGAGAGTGGTAAGTCTGTGATAAAGTCTATGGATAAGTGAGACCAAGGTCGCTGAGGAATGGGTAATGGTTGGAGAAGGCCGGAAGGCCTTCTCCAAATCCTTGGGGGTTTTGGATTGAGCACAAGTTTGACAGGACTGGACATAGGTTACTACATCTTTTGACATTGATGGCCACCAGAAGGAATTCTGTAATAGTTGGAGAGTACGCGAGATTCCCGGATGTCCTGAGCTCAGTGAGGTGTGAACCCATTGCATGACTCTGAGACGTAGTCCTTGAGGCACAAAGAGTTTGTTCATGGGGCAGTTTGCTGGTGGTGGTTCTTGTTGATGGGCTCGTTGGATCTCTTCCATAATATCCCAAGTTACTGCACCAATTATGACAGATGACGGAAGGATAGGTTCAGGTGTGACATCGTTAGTTGAAGAGTCGTGACGTCTGGATAGAGCATCAGCCTTACTGTTCTTGCTGCCAGGTCTGTAGGTAACAGTAAACTGGAAACGAGTGAAGAACAGAGACCAACGAGCTTGACGTGGGTTCAAGCGTTTCGCACTCTTGATGTATTCCAGGTTTTTGTGGTCTGTGATGACTTGAAATGGATGGACCGCTCCCTCAAGCCAATGCCTCCACTCTTCAATTACTGCTTTCATGGATAAGAGCACCTTATTACCTATATGATAGTTGCGTTCAGCAGATGTTAGTTTCCTTGAAAAAAAGGCACAAGGGTAGAGTTTGCCTGGTTGACCATGACGCTGGGAAAGAACAGCTCCTATTCCACAGTCGGAAGCATCTACTTTGATCACAAAGGAAAGATCAGGATTAGGGTGCTTGAGAATCGGGGCTGTAGTGAAACTGGTCTTGAGTTTGATTAAGGTTTGGGTAGCTACTTCGGTCCACTTGATTTTGGATGGTTTGCCTTTTAATAGTGATCTTAAGGGGGTCGCAATCAGGCTATAGTTACGAATAAAGCCCCTGTAGAAGTTTGCAAAGTCAAGAAATCTCTGAAGTTCTTTGACTGTAGTGGGTTGCGGCCATTCTGTGACTGCTCTGACCTTGGAGTCATCCATCTCGACGCCTAGATGACTGATGTTGTACCCAAGAAAGGATGTCTGCTTGACATGAAACTCACATTTCTCTGCTTTGATATACAAGTGGTTATTCAACAGGCGGGAGAGCACAGTCTTGACATGCTGGATGTGTTCAGATTCAGACGTAGAGTAAATTAAAATGTCATCAATGTATGCCACTACACACTGATTCAGAAGATCTCGGAAGATTTCATTGAAGAAGGACTGGAAAACTGCAGGGGCATTTGCAAGTCCATACGGCATGACCCAGTACTCATAGTGGCCCCTAGTGGTAAGAAAGGCAGTCTTCCACTCATCTCCTTCACAAATCCGGATCAGGTTGTAAGCACTTCTGAGGTCGAGTTTAGTATAGATCCTGGCCTCACGTAGTTGCTCTAAATCTGCAGGGACAAGTGGAAGAGGGTAGCGAAACTTGATGGTTACATTGTTCAAACCTCTGTAGTCTATACATGGCCGTAAGCCTCCATCTTTCTTTTCTACAAAGAAAAACTCTGCAGCAGCTGGTGAAGTGGAGGGACAAATAAATCCAGATTCCAGAGCTTCTTCTATGTACTCTTCCATGGCTTGGGTTTCGTTTCGGGACAGGGGGTAGACTTTGCTTTTGGGTGGCATGGCATTGGGTAACAACTCGACAGCGCAGTCCCATAGTCGGTGCGGTGGTAGCTTTGTGGCCTTGATTTTACTAAAAGCCTCACTAAATTCTTCATAACAGACAGGAATCCTAGAAGTTAGATTAGTGTTCAGCCTTTCAATACTGGTTGTCATACAGTGGTTGATGGTGGCAGAATGCATGCAATGGGTTTGGCAGAAATCCGACCACTGGGTTAACTCACCATGGTACCAGGAAAGGACTGGGTCAGGAACAGATAGCCAGGGGTGGACCAGGATAATGTCATGCCTGGGAGAGTCAATGATATAGAAGCCTCTTGATGGAAGAGTCCAATATGGAGCTGCAGTGGTGTTGTTTGTTGGTTGATGCCCTCTCCTATGAGTGTGTTGTTCACCGCACTGATCTTGATAGGTGGTACACAGGGTTGAGTAGGAATGTTGAACTTCTTAACAATGTCCTGGTGGATGAGATTCAGGGCAGCTCCAGAATCGATCAGCGCTGTGAAATCGATCAGAGTACTTTCGGTAGCTTACCGAACAGGAAGAGTTAATAATTTAGTCGGTAGAAAAGAGAATTGTTCCATACTCACCCGGGTGGTAATCTTGGTGTTCCTCCAAGCTTTGTGTGGGCAGGTTACACTATGATGTCCTGTTTCACCACAGTCGAAGCACAGGTTGAGTTGACGTCGTCGAGCTCTCTCTTCTTCAGTGAGTCTTGAGTAACCCAGTTGCATGGCCTCCTGGTTAGGCATGGGAGTGGGTGGAGAATGATGGCCGGGCTGGTATGTGATTGGAGCGCGAGCATGTGGTGGTGGAAAAGTTCTCTTATTGGGAGCATTCCGCATGAGATTATCAATCTTAATGGCGAGAGTTACATATTCAGTAAAGGTACAATCCTCTCCTTTGCAAGCCCGTTCAGCCTGTAGATCAAGGTTCAAGCTTTGTTTAAATACAGCTTTTAAAGGGATGTCATTCCAGCCACCTTGAGCAGCAAGTGTTCTGAACTCGATAGCCTAACCTGCAACAGTGCGGGTGCCTTGAGACATGTGAAGCAATTGTATCGATATATCCTTGCCCCCCGCAGGATATTCAAACACTTCTCTTAATTGTTGGATGAAATACTCATAGGAGGTACGACACAAAAGATCTGTCTCCCATACCGCTGTAGCCCAAATAATTGCTTTACCAGTAAGCAGTGACATCAAAAAGGCCCATTTCTTGTCATCGGAGGTGAACTGTTCTTCCTGGTTAGCGAAATAAATCCCCACCTGATGAATAAAGCCCCGACACTGCTCAGCTGAACCATCGAATTTATCAGGCACAGCGAGTCTTACCATCTGTGGTATAGGGGAAGGGAGCAAGTGGATGTACTGGGTCAGATGCTCATTTGCAGATTGAAGCTTGTTGAGCTGTTCTTGGTAACTCTTGAGCAGTTCACCTTGATAGGCAAAAGCGGCATGAAGCTGGGACACTTCTGGTGGATCCAATGAAGGCGAAGTATTCTGTAAGGAAGTTGAGGCGAAAGCCGTGTAGGAATCCATTTGCAGAAGTTTAGTACACACCAATCTTAGACGTAAGGCAGAGATCGTAAACGTGGTCACTGGCAAGAAGGTCAAAACACAAGTAATGAGTCCGAACAGCAAACAACCAAAGGGGTAACCCATTAGGCAGGGATCAAGAAGCAGGCGAGAAGTCATACACGCGGTCAATCAGAGAAAATGCAAACAAACGCTCGGTAAGGCAGTAGGACTGGCAATACTTCGCAACCTCTGTTTGGCCTGGGCCATGCTTAAATGGCTGCCAAACAGGAAGTAGGTGCAGAGGGGCGGAGGGAGTGGTACCAGTCAATATTCAGGTGAGGGCTCCCTCTGCTGGCGTGGTGCTACACAGAGGGGCAACAATGAGACAGACCCCAAAACAGGAATGCTTTTCCAGGGTGAGGCCACTGACTCCTCATCTCTTTTGGCTGACTTTCTACTGCTGTAGTTTTTCATTTGGCTTGGATCAACATCTCTGTTGATAGCATGGTGCGGTACCAGGACGCTACAGAGGTTGCACAAGTAGTCCAACTCCTCCAGGATGGCACATCAATACGTACCGTTGCAAGAAGGTTTGCTGTGTCTCCCAGCACAGTCTCAAGAGCATGGAGGAGATTCCAGGAGACAGGTAGTTACTCTATAAGAGCTGGACAGGGCCGTAGAAGGTCCTTAAACCCTCAGCAGGATCGGTATCTGCTACTTTGTGCAAGGAGGAACAGGATGAGCACTGCCAGAATCCTACAAAATGACCTCCAGGAGGCCACTGGTGTGAATGTTTCTGGCCAAACAATCAGAAACAGGCTCCATGAGGGTGGCCTGAGGGCCTGACGTCCTGTAGTGGGTCCTGTGCTCACTGCCCAGCACCAGTGTTGCCCTGGTCCAGATCTAGAAGGAGATCCCCCAGGACAGCATCCGTGGTGTCATTAGGGGCATGCCCCGATGTTGTCAGGCATGCGTACAAGCACGTGGGGGCCACACAAGCTACTGTCAATCATTTGGAGTTGCTACAATGACATTTTGGCAAAATGGACCAGACTGCTGCATCATTTTTTTACTTTCACTTTTGGGGTGTCTTTGATTTCCCCCCTCTATAGGGTGATCATTTTCATTTTTATCAAATTATGTGGCATCATTTTGTTACTAATACATCACCTACTTATTGTCAGGAAAGATATTCAAGATCATTTCCCCCCCCGTTTAGATCTGATGTGTTTTCAAAGTCTTCCTCTCTTTTTTTTGAGCAGTGTGTATTATTACAATGATAATAATATAAAAATAATAATAATAACAGAGTCGGCCCTCTTTTATACGCTCTTTATTCTGACCCGAACACGTCAACAACAGTACAATTCCAACACAGCCCTTATATTTTTATATTATAAATGTTCAAATAGCATGTACAGTATATTGTATATATTATTTAAAGTAATAAATTACATATAATCAATTTTTGTAATACAAAAGAGACGATATTTCATTCAAGAGAGTTATTTTTGCATTACTGACATTTTTTTAAATGCATTTTAGACATAATAAAACATGCTGAGTCAATTGAGCATAGATAGTAATTTGTAAAATAATAATTTTTCATCATTTTCCATCCAGAGGAGGCTTCTTTGTACTATAATGTACTATACTGCCTTGGTTAGCATCTGCACATTTTTGGTTAACGTTCAGAATTTTTGCATAGCTATGTAAAAGTAATGTGAAATATTCAGTTGTCAATTCATTCACAATTAGTTTTGCATCATTTTCTGCATTTTAAATTGGAATTATCGCCCATACAATGCGTTTGGTGTTAAAATGTTTTACAATGATTCATATTTGCCTTGGTTAGAGTCCGTTTTGCTTTGAGTCCAACCTTCTGGAGGTTAATGAAATCTACGGTACGGTCACCCAAACGTAAAGACTTTGTAACTTTAGACTTGTGAGTGCAATAAAAAGCCTCACAAAAGTATCCTCCCGGTCGAAGCGGCTGCTGCTGGCGTCATTTTCGCCAACCTCAGCCTCAAACCTCAAACCTTTGCGGCGGGCAACGTGGGCGCCATATGTCAACATACACAGTATGCTACACCGGGGCTGTCCGAATGCTTTTCCAGCCACATGGTGAAAAATGAAAGGAGGGAGTTTTCCGCTTTGTAAAGCAACACATGGTAAGAAATTATATATACAGTTTAAAAAAAAAAAAAAAAAGCACAGCTTTGCCAAATTGGTGAAAACGCTATATTTAGTATCGACGTCACTATTTTGTTCCCCACATTTTTCAGTTTTTTCCAAATAGTCTTCCAAATAATCTTCTACAATGTCTTTTTGTTGTAGTTTGACTTTCTTTTCATAACATTATACTTTTCCCCCCCACTTAATTTTCCAAAAATTACAACTTTATTTTGTTTTGTTTCTCATAGTAAGATGACTTTCAAACATTTCTATAAAATACTACCAAAAACATTATTTGACATTATTTTTTCTCATACTATTATGAGTTTCACTATTTTTCTCAATATGTTTTTACATTAATATTCTATATTCTCTCAGAATACATTTCTCCTGTTGTTTGTTTTTACATTTTCCATTTTTTTTCATAATATTTATTCACATAGTAGTATCGTATCCCATAATAGTTTTATTACTTTAGTATTTCTTTATTAGTTTATTGGTTTTATTGCTTCATTCTCGTAATATAATTATATCATTAACTTGTGTATTTGTGTATTTTTTATTCAATATTTCATCCCTAAGGTACTAAAAGGACATAATTTTTTTCTCATAATATTGAAGGTTTATGTTCATAAAATTGCAAATTTATTTAGAAAAAATATTTGTACTTTTTCTCCTAAAATTACAGCTGTTTTTTTTTTTATTTTGCCTGTTTTTTGTTTTTTTTTCCAACTTTTTCAACGTTCTTCTTTTCCTCTTATAATTCTGACTTTATCGGCGTAATATTGGAAATTTCCTCTCGTAAAAGTACAACCTAATTTTCCAAATTTTTTGTTGTTTGGTTTTGCACAATATGACAATTAAAAAATATACAAATGCAATTATTTTTACAACATTGTTCTTGTAAAAATGATGACTTTTTCTGATGAGACTACAACTTTTTTCTTGTCAAAATCTTGACTTTATTCGTTTGTATTCTTTGCCCGTGTTTCTGTTGTTGTTTTTTTTTACTTAGTCGTTGACCGATAAAAAAGGTCCGCGGGTGGCCAACGCCGCCCAGACTGCACTTTGGACTCACCTGTGCTATACAGAACGCGCTCATTACATCCCTCTTTATGGCTACCTGTGTTGTAACGCTAACTTATAATCAGAGCTTATTTAAATTGAAAGGTTTTTCACTTCCTGTGTTGGACGCGTCCAAGTTTGTCATTTGTTGAATGGTGCAAGGAAAAGGATAGACGATGTATGATAGTAAAGTTTGCAGGATTACTTTTATAGCCATGCAAGCTGCCGGGAAAACATCTGACATCGGCATTTCTACCTCACAATGTGTACACGTTACACTTTCTGCACGTGACTCACACACCACTAGACCGTGCAGCATTCCTGTGTTGGCCCGTGTGTGTGTGTGAGTGTGTGTGTTGCAGAGGCAGACAATCCATTGTAGCGTGTGTGCTGACACAGAGCATCACTACTGTTGTGCTCCCGGCAGCACAAAGGCCAACAACGTGCAGAGATGCTGAGCAGGACACTCTGCCGCTTTATGGAGCTCAATCACGCACGCACACGCACACGCACACGCACACACATAGAAAGAAAAATGCATCTCAGTATCAACTTCCCTTTTTCAATTTTAGTATTTATTTGTTATTTTCCAATTTATATTTCAACTTAAGTAATCTTTTTAAGGAATCTATTTTTTTATCGCAATAATATGACTATATTTTCATCAAATTACAGTTGCATTTTTTTTCCCTATTTATTGCCGTTGTTTGTTTGTTTTTTTGGTTTTGTTTCTCAAAATATTACTTAAAAAATATCAAACATTTTTTTCTGTAGTATTTCAACTCGATGCTACTAAAATGATTTTTCTTCTTTATATTACCAGTTTATTTAGCAAAAATTGCAATTTTTTTCTTGTTAAAATATGTCTTTTTTTCTCTCGATATTTTGATATTTTTTTCTTGTTATAACTCGCTAGTTTCCTTAATATTTTGACTTGATTCTCATAAAATTACAGCTGTTTGTTCCTTTTCTGAAGTTGTTTATACAGTCTATGTGTGTGTGTTTATATATGTATAGTATATGTACATAGTTTATTCCTGTATTATAACTTTTATAAATTGTGAAAAGTTTTGTAAGTTTTTAATACATTTTTCCCCGACCTAATTTTAAAAAAATGACAGCTTTGCTTTGTTTAGTTTGTTTTTAGTATATATTTTTTATACTTCATGCTACTACTAATTAAGTTATTTATTGTCCTGATCATATTACAGTATTTTCGTGTGATTCTTTTTTCTCATTGGATTTCAACTTTTGTCTTTGAATATTTTGGCTTTGTTCTTGCAAAATTGCTGCTCTTCTTAAATATGTATTTCCAGAATGTGCGGTGGGCCAGTTAAAAAAAAAAAGCAGCTGAAAATGGGCCGCACTTTGGACACCCTTGCAATAGAAACATTGATATAGCTTAGAGTAGTCAGTGTGCATCTTGTATAGCAGCGCACATTTACTGTGTAAATATCTGGCAACAGAAGCGACCAGCAAGACAAATGCAAACATTCAGGCATGCCGCTGGTAGAGTAATGCAGCTCACGGGGCTGCACGAGTGCCAACGGGACTGAGAGGAGCTGCGGTTCGTTGCGGGTAAACGTGAAATCCCAACATGCACTGTGAAGCTGATCTATCTTGGATACACTTTGATGGGACTGCCTTCAGTTGGCCACAACAAAAGGCCCCTCCAACATGTGCAGTGTCGTGTGCTTATGTTGTGTCAATAAATGAACACAAATAAAGTGGAGGAAGCGAGCATGAAGCCACCAAGAGAGGGAAAAAGCCATGAATTATTCAACTCTCGCTTTGTTTGCTCCTCATTTATCCCGCTATGCTTTCTGCTCCTGCACTCCAACAGCTGCATTCCTCTCTCTGTCTGCTTGTGTGTGTGTCGTCTCACACACACACACACACACACACACACTTGCACTAAGCTGGCAATTAAAGAAGCAAAATGACATCCTTACCCTGCAGCCGAGCACTGTGGGAAACGTAGGCGGCTCGAGTGTTTCTTTCTGTCGGGCCTGGCAGACGGAGAGCAGGAGTGGTTCTCCTTCACATCTTTGCTTCTTCAGAAACAAGCGTCTTCTTGTTTGAATGAACGTCCGCTCGGGAGAAACACAACACGCCAACCGGGGAGAGAAACTTTGAAAAATAGTCACACAATATCTGTGACTCGGCGTGAAAATCCACCACTCGCACTTGTGTTTTTATCAGAATGTTTTCATCAAATTAAAATGAAAAAAAATCAAAACATGAATTACAATTGATAGATAAAACAAATACATTCAAATAATGACACAACATTTATTTGACTTTGCCCTAAAATCCACTCACACTTGTGTTATTATGTGACGTTCAAGGCTATTAAAATGTCACCAGGTTTATTTGAGTTATTTTCTTATTGTGACAGCCTTTAAATTAAAATAAACCAAAAAAATTCATAAAAAAATGACAAAATAAATACAAATAATGATGTAATAATTACGTGTCCGAAATTCCGCCAGCTTGTCCTGAGCCTGCTGTGCTTCCCCAATGTATGTGAGCACATTTCATGTTATTATGTGTTACAGAAAACAAAAAGTACAAAAATGGATAAAATAGTGCCATGGAAGTCAAATCTTTATTAGAGTTTGTCCTAAAATCCACCAGAATTGCAGCTCCCATGGAAATGAACAAGTAAGAATCACATTCATTGTCTCGTTATTGTTATGATTATTATTATTACTGCGTGCTCTATTAATCTCCAAGATTTTTCAAATTTATATTTATTATTATTTTTTATTAGATATTTATTTATATTTTATAGTTTGTATTATTAATACTATTATTATTATTATTATTATTATTAATACTATTATTATTATTATTATTATTATTATTATTATTATTATTATTATTACTATTATTATTATTATTATGACAACAATTAAAGCCAAGTCAAACGGCCCATTTTGCTGATACAGATTTGTTTAAAAAAAAACCTCTCTAGACTTACGTAGTACTTTGCTCAACCCTAGAAATTTTAAAATGTGCTCTATAAATACATTTGGACTTGACTTGACGTGACTCCACCACCTTGCTCTCCTTCAAGCGTGATTATTGCATGAACATCCTCCCCCCGCAGGCAGGCGTGACGTTTCAAACTGGTCTAACTGGGCCAGCACACCCTCGCTAGCCCGGTGGGGAGAAGCAGCTGATGTCACCTGGGTCAACAACGTGCGGGCGTGGCCTCCTCCAGCCACCTGAGGGTGTCGTCACGCTCGCTTAATTTTGAACTATTTTGACAAAATGGCTTTTAATGTAATTATATTCAAAGCACTATTAAGTCTGAAAATGGGCATGTTCACATTTGATCGACTGAATTACTAGAATTATTATTTATGTTTGTGTTATTATTTGCATCTAGTTGTATGTACAGTGTAGTATTTTCTATAGCTTTTGTGCATTTATTTTATCTAGTTTTTGTATATACTGTGGTTATTATAGGCAACAGTATAAATGTAGCTTCTATAAAACAATACAGTGTGGGAATTTAACTTGTTTGATGTTGATTTATTGTCATAATTTCATTATTGTTGTTAGTTATTCGCTGCAGGGACTGCATGTGTAAAGGTAATTTTGGAATATTTGCATTTAAATGTTCATGAATATGCTATGTTATATACTGTGTGTATGCGCTTTTAAATGAATAAATAGTCATTACAATTAGGACATTATGCATGCATTTTACGACGGTTTCGCCCCCTGGGATTTTTAGCTGTCTCCGGCAATGCCTGTCGCAATAAAGTACTAAAAGCATCCGGTTTCGAGAATAAAATCCTAATTTAACGACAGGAACATTGCACCGGCCGCACGGTGGTCGAGGGGGTAGCACATTGGCCTCACAGTCAGCAGGTTCAGGGTTCGAATCTCCGTTGGGCATCTCTGTGTGGAGTTTGCATGTTCTCCCCGTGCGTGTGTGGGTTTTCTCCTGGTACTCCGGTTTCCTCCCACATTCCAAAAACATGCATGTTAGCTTCATTGGCCGCTCTAAATTGTCCATTAGAGTGAGAATGTTTGTTTGTCTATATGTGCCCTGCGATTGGCTGGCAACCAGTCCAATCAACACAACAGAGGGACTGGACTTTTTAAGTAATATGTATTCTATTATTATGTATTAATATTATGTATTGTTGCACTACAAACTGGAAGTGAACAGCTCCGTATTATTTTTCTATCTTATCCTACCATCTCTATTTTTGTTATTTTATTTTTAACTAGTTCAACTTTCTCCTTTTTTTTTTTGTAATTATGATCATCTATTCACATCATTTTTTGACTTTATTCTTGTAGCATAATAACTTTTCCACAACCTAATTTTTCAAAAATGACAGCAACAAATGATGTCTTTTCTCCTGTTAATATTACGAAATGGTTCTAGAAAAATAATAATAATAATAAATGACTGCTGTTTTTCCGATTGTTTCTGTTTGGTCCTTTGTATTGTATATTTTTAGAATGCCNTGTGTGTGTGTGTGTGTCTGTGTGCGTGTGTGTTTGTGTGTGTGTGAGTGTCAGCCACCACCACTCAGCACCAGTCCATTAAGTCAGCCTTTGTCACTTGCAGACAGTGACAGGCAAGCACACACAAAAGCTCCCATAGAAAACACGGCGTCAACACACACACACACACACAAAGAATTTTCTACCGCGACACCTTATCACTAACGTGCAGCCCCAACATCTAAATGCGTGCAACGTAAACACTGTCATTCTTCAACACTATGTTTTTAGTACTTTGCTGTGGTGTTTTTAAATAGTAACCTAACATTTGAATCACACTTTAGCTCGGTTTTTAAGTGCAATGAGGGGGTGCGTTCAAAGACAACACAGAATTCGAAGGCTATGTTTTCAGTGTATTTTCTGGGATGTCCCAGGACACTTAAATGCATCAAATTGTCCATCGCATTAGGAGTTACAAAGTGACATAAGAATACCCACTTCATGTTTTTCTTTTGTCTTTCTGTTTATTTACACCCCACCTGCACCCAGAATAAAAGTGTCCCTGAATGCATCGTCTAGTGAGTAATGAGTCACTGCTGTCATAACAGAGAAGCTTGCTTGCCCTGGTGGGCATGCATGAATTACACCCAAAAAATGCAAATGAAAGAAATACATTTTTAATACTATTACAGTATATTATATATTTTACTATTCCGACATTACACGGGAACCTTATTGGTGTCATTAATTTGTTTCAGAAAGGCGTTCCAGAAAACCCCAACTATTATTCTTTGTTTACGTTACATTGCCCACTGCAGGGACATATCAGACGGCCACTGCAAGCTACCGAGCTAACTACTTAGCCTCTCCAATTTCCTTCCATCCATACATTTTCTATGCCACTTATCCTGCTGCTATGCTGGAACCTATCCCAGCTGGCTATGGGGTAGTGGAAAGGAAGGAAACAGAAGCCAAAAACATACCACTTCCACATGGAATGAGAGGAGAAACTTTTTTTTTTCACTCAGCCATGGCATGTCAGCTTGGCTCTGCTGACCACAATACCACAAACAACTTGTCTTTCAATTTTTTTTTACTGATAATAGGCCATTGTCAACCACAAGACAGTGATCATTTATTCATTTATTATTTTTAGAAAAAAACATACTATAGTGCTATGCTAATGTTAGCCTGCAAACATGCCAATGTCATTTGTGTACTGTAAGTGCCTCTGAAAATGCTAGCTATGCTAACATGCTAATGTTATCATGGTAATACTTAACACAATAGTGCTAAGTGTTTATACCTACAAAAATGGGTAAAAATGCTACTATGCTAATGTTAGCAAGCTAACACCGAGCATGATAATGGTACATTTTTATATACGTGTCCACCCATGAACATAGCAAAAAATGCTAGCTATGCTAATATGCTCAAATTAGCATGCTAACACTAGCATGATAGCGCAATGTACCAGGAAGGCTAAATGTGCTCTAACCTTTTTTTTAGCCTAGTTATATGCACAAGTGCCGAAAATTGGCCTAATTTTACCTTCCTGGATCCAGACGGTGATTTGGATCACCCCCATTTCTGACTATTCCTGGAAATTTCATCCAAATCCATTCAGAACTTTTTAGGTGGTTTTAAACACATACAGTGGTGTGAAAAACTATTTGCCCCCTTCCTGACTTTTTTTTCTTTTGCATGTTTGTCACAGGCCACACGGTGGATGAGTGGTTAGCCAATTGGCCACACATATATCTATATGTGCCCTGCGATTGGCTGGCGACCAGTCCAGGGTGTACCCCGCCTCCCGCCCAAAGCCAGCTGGGATAGGCTCCAGCACACCCGCCACCCTAATGAGGATAAGCGGCATAGAAAATGGAAGAACGTTTGTCACACAAAATGTTTGTGACCATCAAACACATTTTAAAATTAGACAAAGATAACACAAGTAAACACAAAATGCAGTTTTGAAATGAATGTTTTTATTATTTAGGGAGAAAAAAATCCAAAGCCACATAGCCCCGTGTGAAAAAGTAATTGCCCCTGCACCTAATAACTGCTTGGGCACCCTTAGCAGCAATAACTGCAATCAAACGTTTGCCATAACTTGCAACAAGTCTTTTACACGCTCTGGAGGAATTTTGGCCCACTCATCTTTGCAGAATTGTTGTCATTCAGCTTTATTTGAGGCTTTTCTAGCATGAAGCGCCTTCTTAAGGTCATGCCACAGCATCTCCATGGGATTCAGGTCAGGACTTTGACTAGGCCACTCCGACGTCTTCATTTGGTTTTTCTTCAGCCATTCAGAGGTGGATTTGCTGGTGTGTTTTGGGTCATTGTCCTGCTGCAGCACCCAAGATGGCTTTAGCTTGAGTTGACCAACAGATGGCCGGACCTTCTCCTTCAGGATTTTTTGCTAGACAGTAGAATTCATGCTTCCATCTATCCCAGCAAGCCTTCCAGGTCCTGAAGCAGCAAAACAAGCCCAGACCATCACACTACCACCACCATATTTGACTGTTCTTTTTATGAAATGCTGTGTTACTTTTACGCCAGATGAAACGGGACACGCACCTTCCAAAAAGTTCTACTTTTGTCTCGTCAGTCCACAAGATATTTCCCCAAAAGTCTTGGCAGTCATCGAGATGTTTTTTTAGCAAAATTAGGACGAGCCTTCATGTTGTTTTTGCTTAATAGTGGTTTGCGTCTTGGAACTCTGCCATGCAGGCCGTTTTTGCCCAGTCTCTTTCTTATGGTGGAGTCGTGAACACTGACCTTAATTGAGGTAAGTGAGGCCAGCAGTTCTTTAGATGTCGCCCTGGGATCTTTTGTGACCTCTCGGATGAGTTGTCTCTGCGCTTCTGGGGTAATTTTGGGCGGCCGGCCACTCCTGGGAAGGTTCACCACTGTTCCATGTTTTTGCCATTTGTGGATAATGGCTCTCCCTGTGGGAATCAGGCCTGGGGGTGGCTACAGAAATTGAACTCAGGTGTGATAAACCACAGGTAAGTTATTTTTTAACAAGGGGGGCAATCACTTTTTCACACAGGGCCATGTGGATTTGGAGTGTTTTCCCTCCCGTAATAACGTAAACCTTAATTTAAAAACTGCATTTTGTGTTCAATTTTGTTATCTTTGATTAATAGTTAGCAATTTTTTATTATCAGAAAGGTAAAAACAGCAAAATTGTGGGGGGGGAAGCAAAGAGAGTCCTTTTTCATCTATAACACAAAGCTGAGATGCAGTTTTTTTTTAATTTATATATCTAACCTCTAAGCATATCAAAGTTGCCTCTGTTGACTTTTCGCCATGTGGCCCTCGCTGGAAAAACGTTTGGACGCCCCTGCGCTCGGCTACCACGCGTGTTATCTTTCTGGTCAGCTGTGACGTCTTTAGTCCTACTCAGCTTTGCTTGGCTGATGAAAAAGGAAGATCTTTCTCCCGGAGTTTGCCATCATGAGTGGGCTGAGGATTAAGGCGGCTGGAGGTTCAGAGTGAAATCAGCCTAAATCTAAAAGTAGAAAGCGCTTCTGTGTCTGACGCTCCTGGTGAGTCACAATTCCGAAAATGGAATTTCACTGTTATATTTTTAAATACATTATTTAAAGGCCGTTTTTCCGGCAGAATACACATCTCTCTCATCTCAATGATTTATAAATAAGTGATAATACTAGTATAAAATGTGCAGACTACCACTGTTTAAGATAACCACAGTTTTCACTCATTTATGTCTCTGCGCTTCACTGATCATGCTTTTTTTACCCTCAAGCTTTGTTTGGCAGTCCCTGAACGCAACATAGTTAGTTGCTGTGAGTAGCAAACGTGCCTTATAGAGTCTTCCCTCGTTTATGGCGCTTAATTCCTTCCTTACAGTCATAAGTGAATTTTAACGTTCACTGTTTAACATTATTAGAGCTCTTTACACAAAAAATAACACCCCTAAAGCTAACCACCAGGCCACAGTGTGCGCCGTATCCTAACGACAAAGGGCAATATAGACTGAAAAAGCAAAAGTGGAAAGTGCAAATCATGATGGCTTTGGGAAGGTTCTCTTGTTGTCGTATTCAGCCCTCCCCAGCAGGTGCTGAATGTCACACAACACCACCAAAACCAATAACTTTACTCTCCCGCCTTGTTTTTGCGTTTACTTTGCACTTAACAAGGAACTTTGCAAACTGCCTAAAAGGTCTTCATTTTATCCTAAAGCTCTTAACAAGCCCCCTGGAAAGTCTAAAAAAGCAAAAATGTAATAATCAGCAATAATTGTACAACCATAAAGTCAAAATTATTGTTACATAGTGACAAAAAGTCGTAATTGTATGGAAAATAATGTTATAGTAGGAGTAAAAATATCAGTATTTTAGTGACACAAAGAAAAAATACTTTTTTTTTAAAAACAAACAAAATATTGTAATTTTTTTTCAAAATTATGTTGCGTAAAAGGTTATAATCTTACAAGAATAAGAGCAAAATATTATGGGAATAGGGTCACAGTTATGGTAAAAAAATGTACAGGAAGGAATAGTAGAAATGATACAAAAAAAAAATAATAATAATTTTACAAGAATAAATTCAAAATATCCAGAGAAAAAAGTAATAGTATAAGGATTCTAATATTCAGGAATATTGTGTCATTTTAGTATTCCATCCTTCCATCCATTTTTCCGCTTATCCGAGGTCGGGTCGCCGGGGCAGCAGCCAAGCAGGTAAGCCCAGACTTCCCTCTCCCTCGCCACTTTGTCCAGCTTCTTCTGGCAGATCCCAAGGTGTCCCCAGGCCAGGTGAGTCTCTCCAACGTGTCCTGAGTCTTCCCCGAGGTCTGCTACCGGTCGGACGTGCCCTGAACACCTCCCCAGGAAGGCGTCCGGGAGGCATCCTAACCAGATGCCCGAGCCACCTCATCTGGCTCCTCTCAATGCGGAGGAGCAGCGGTTCTACTCCGAGTCTCTCCCGGATGACAGCGCTTCTCACCCCATCTCTAAGGGAGAGCCCAGCCACCCTGCGGAGAAAACTCATTTCGGCCCACCATCTTGTCCTTTCGGGCACTACCCAAAGCTCATGACCATAGGTGAGGGTAGGAACGTAGATCGACCGGTAAATGGAGAGCGTTGCCTTTCGGCTCAGCTCTCTCATCACCACAACGAACCATAGAGTCTGCATCTCTGCAGACGCCGCACCAACCCGTCTGTCCATCTCACATTCCATCCTTCCCTCACTCGTGACCAAGACCCCGAGGTACGTAAACTCGGGATATTATCTCCAACCCAGAGATGGCACTCCACCAAAGGGCAGCCCTGGCGGAGTCCAACCTTCACTGGAAACGGGTCCGACTTATTGCCGTCAGTGCGTACCAAACTCCGACAGGGAACAGACCGCCTGGATTAGGTGATCCGATACCCCATATTCCCGTACCAAAAAAACCCCAGCAAAGAGTGAAGTGGACACCAACAACAGGTTTCACCTGTATCACAAAGTTGGGATGCAGTTTTTGTTCCTGAAATATACGTAAGATCTTACGGTGTAGGAGGCCATTCAGGGGCCCGGGGAATTTGCTGCTACGCCCCTGACTGTAAATGTGTCTGAAACAAGACATGGGAGTGATCACGCCTCCCAAAAATAGTCGCAGTGAGTCAGTCGAGCGGACGCCCACCTGCTCCCCGCACCGCATGAAGCGATTTGTTTGTTTGCTTGCGTGCCGAGGATGAGTATGCGGCCGACGTGTTGCGTGAGTCGGGGAGGACAAGGCAGCTGACATGAGAGAACGACGCAAACACCAAAAAAAAGAGCGTATGCTTTAAAAGCGATCCAGCGTGGTTGGGTTTGTGGCAGTCCTGCCGCTTGGTGTCAGTTACTGTTCAACTTCTGGGGTTTTAGCAGAAGCTCCAAACCACAACAGGAAACCAACACGGCCAGATAGTGATGTCTCTGCGTGATGTCTCTGCGTGTACGCACTGATTGTGTGCGTGTCCATAAACACTCCGTTTTGTTCGATGCTGGCTGGTAGTAGGAGGTCCGTTCGGCCCGCTGATTAACACGCGCTGGCACAACATCACCACACACACATCATCACGTTGTTGCTATCGAGTCTTCACTTTGACTCGTCTTATCTTGTTTTCACCCTCGACGTGATAAAAACTGCTTATCTTTTCCCCACAGCGGCCGGGGAAGAGTTTGTGCATATTTCTTATAAACATTCGCTGATGCACACAAAGCGCCTCCTTGCTCCACTTTTTTAAAAACAAACTTCACAGCCAGCATACCCTTATCACTTATTATGATTTAAAACACTGTGTATATTATTCTGCTATTCTTGATAGGAGAAAAAAAAACAACCACAGTACTCTATTACTTTAGAATTTCGGCAAGCTGGCTAGCGCGACGTAGTCCAAGGGTGTCCAAAATGTGACCTGGGCTGGCTACAAAATATACTAAAATACATCAAACTAAACCAAAAAAAAAAGAGTTTAGCGCTGTTAACGCTAATAACCTATAATAACACAAAGCTACGTTTTTAAATATATTTTTTAAACTATTTTTTAAGTCCATCCATCCATTTTCCACCGCTCATCCGGGTCCGGGTCGCGGGGGCAGCAGCTTCAGTAGGGAAGTCCAGACTTCCCGGTCCCCAGTGACCTCTTCCAGCTCCATCGGGAGGACACCAAGGCTTTCCCAGGCCAGCTGTGAGACATAGTCCCTCCAGCGTGTCCTAGGTCTTCCCGGGGGCCTTCTCCCGACCGGGCATGCCCGAAACACCTCACCAGGGAGGCGCCCGGGAGGCATCCGGACTAGATGCCCGAGCCAGCTCAACTGGCTCCTCTNGCCTTCCGGCTCAGCTCTCTCTTCACCACGACGGTCCGGTACAGCGACCGCATTACTGCAGACGCTGCACCGATCCGTCTGTCGATCTCACGCTCCAACCTTCCCTCACTCGTGAACAAGAACCCGAGATACTTGAACTCCTCCACCTGAGGCAAGACCTCACTCCCAACCCGGAGGGTACAGTCCACCCGTTTCCGACTGAGAACCATGGCCTCGGATTTGGAGGTGCTGAGTCTCATCCCAGAAGCTTCACACTCAGCTGCAAACCGCTCCAGTAAACGCTGAAGGTCACAGCCTGATGAGGCCATAAGGACCACATCGTCTGCAAATAGCAGAGACGAGATCCTAAGGTCACCAAGCTGGACTCCCTCAACACCTTGACTGCGCCTAGAAATTCTGTCCATGAAGATTATGAACAGAATCGGTGACAAAGGGCAGCCTTGGCGGAGGCCAACGTTCACCGGAAACAAGCTCGACTTACTGCTGGCAATGCGAACCAGGCTCCTGCTTCGATTGTACAAGGACCGAATGGCACGTAGAAGCGGACCATCAATCCCGTACTCCCGGAGCACCCCCCACAGGACACCACGAGGGACACGGTCGAATGCCTTTTCCAGGTCCACAAAGCACATGTAGACTGGTTGGGCAAACTCCCACATACCCTCGAGTACCCTTGCAAGGGTGTAGAGCTGGTCCAGTGTTCCGCGACCGGGACGAAAACCACATTGCAGCTCCTCTAACCGAGGTTCGACTAACGGTCGTACCCTTCTCTCCAGCACCCTGGAGTAGACTTTCCCAGGAAGGCTGAGGAGTGTGATCCCCCTATAGTTGGAACACACCCTCCGGTCACCCTTTTTAAAAATGGGGACCACCACCCCGGTCTGCCAGTCCAAAGGTACTGTTCCTGACTTGCAATGTTGTAGAGGCGTGTCAACCAACACAGTCCTCCAACACTCTTTTAAGTCTTACAATATAAAAAAAAAATATCATATCTAAATGGCTTCCTGCAATCTGTAATTTTTCTGCCGCATTTGATGGAAAAGGTCTGGACACCCCTGACGTAGAGACCTTGTTGCTGGGCAGAGCTCACCGGGGCTCCGGGCCAACTGGGCAGAATGATTGAAGGACAAGATAACCTAAAAAAAGTAATTTTAGTCATGTTTATGATGTTATACTTAGGAATGTGTGAAATGCCCATATTGTCCAACTCTCAATTAGAATTAGCATATTACTGTTGTGAAGCTACTCTGTACAACATCAGCAAGTAGCTTCTCGACGTGGCTGTAAACAACATCGTAAAACATCTGAAAATACTAAGTGGCTCGAGGAACTCCACAAGTCTGGTGAATCCGATGTCCTGGGAATTGGAAGTACGGAAGGAAGAAGTCTTGGTCCCGCCTCGCATAACCATTGCGTTGCAGTCATTGCAAATTGCGAGTTTAATATCCGAAGGAGTCGCCACAGACGTAAGGTTAGTCAGGTACAGAGCAAGCATCCTTACTAGCCAAACGCGCTTGTTCACACGCTTCAGACGCCGTTTGATGAGGTCATCATTTGCCCACCGGGAGATGCGGGAGCCCACAGGCCAGTATACAGTGTTTTTTTAAAATCATTTTTTATTATTTATTAAAGACTATATCGACATGTACCGATATCACATTATTTTTGATGCCAATATCATGTCGATAAAATCAGTGGGCCAACATTATCGGACATCCCTAAATACTGCATATTATATATATATTATTATATAATATATATATTATGTATGTATTACGTATTATATAATATTCATATTTTGAGCAAAAAATACATAATTTTTGACAAAGGTGGTTTTAAAATGACATGATTTCAAGCTGTAAACAAAGATGTGCGCACCAAGCTAGTGTTGTATTTTTGTTTGTTTTGTATGTGCAGATAAATCAGGTGACTTACCAAACAATTGCTCCACCACAGTGCTCTGTAGATGTTTAAAGGTCTTACAACTTGTCTGTGGACAACACAGATCATTTGTAGTTATTTATACAACAGCCTAACTGTATTAGAATTGTAGCGCTAGCTAGCGCAGCACAGATCATCACATGACAAGGTTGTCACTTGTTGCTAGGCGGAGTTCACGGGGGCTGGAGCGGAACTGCCCTGAATGCTGCTTCAAACCGTTCTACTTGGCGCTTACGAAAAGAAATGTAAATTGATGGGAAAATAGGACAAAAAGATGGCAGGGGACCTCACTGAGGTGGTGTTACGGTGTAATGTATACATCGTGTGACGTCATGCCATGCGAATGAATGAATAGGCAAGTGTACCTAATGAAGTGGCCGTGAAAAACCGCTCAAAAGAGGGGTTGGCGGCCTGCGGAGGGCGATGACGTCATCAAAAAGCCGGCTTTGAAAGGGTTAACAGCAGAGGCGTGCGCGAGCACTGAGTGTATCGGGGGCGCGCCCAGGCTCACCGGGCTGCCCAAGCTCAACGCGAAGTCATACACACGGAGGAGGGAACGCACTCTCGGGCTTCAAAGCGATCAAAACGGCCGGAGCGTCCTTCCCTCCCGTGGAATAATCTTTTTTTTTTTTTTTTTTTAACTTTTAACGGAGCGCTCCAGGCGGACTGAGAGGGTCAGCAAGGCGGTCCACCATGACGGGCAACAGGGAGGAGGAGAGGAGGAAACTGGCCGACATCATCAACCACTGGAACGCCAACCGGCTCGACCTGTTCGAGATCAGCCGGCCCACAGAGGTAGGCGACCGGCCCGAGGTAGCAAGATAGGCCCCGGTGCAGTGGGCCTCCCTGGTTCCGGCGCGGTTCAGTCGGTTTCCTCCCTGGGAAGTCCCATAAGTTCCACGCCAGACTCCCTTGGAAAAGCACGGCGTTTTTGCTGTCGTGTGTTGGACACGAGGAACCGCACAAAGCAATATGTGTTGCATTGAGAATGTTGATGAAAAAGCGGTGTCCGCCATTTGTCGCTAGGTGGGAGTTGAAAGGAGGTAGAAATCTGGATCAGACGTAGCAGATACCTGCGACGGGACGCAGCTGTGTGTTGTGGTGGGCACCCAGGGCACCCTTCCCCAAAAGCCACACGGTTCTTGCAAGTGGACAAGGTTTAGGGACTAGTTTCGGGGCTTTCTGTGCAAAAGGAGCGGGCCGAATGCGAAGTGGAGACGACGCCGCTTCTTTGAAGTCTTCAGCTCTCCCGTAAGACGTTAACGCAACCGCGGAGGCGCCGCAGAGTTGGGTTTTTTTTCAAGCGGCACATTCTCGAACGCAGTCCGGCATGTTATCTTCCCGTCGAAGTAGCCGCTAGCTAGCTAGCGGGCTAGCCCGCCTGCTAGCTAGCCCCTTGCTTTTGTGACACGCAGCACGTGTAACCAAGCCAGCCACATGTCTTGAATAACATTGCGGTGAAGGAAAAGGTTCATCCAAATTTCAATACGTGCATCTATTGCACGGTGCACTGCTAGTGTGGCGGCCAGTCTGCAGCGGCTAACCCGCCCAGCTGCCACCATTACCAACCCTCCTGGTAAATGGATGCAAGTAGAAGTATTCGGCATTATTGTTTATACTTAGGCTTGTTTCCTAAGGAGAGGGATGGACACATTGTTTTAACAAGTTAGCACGGTAGTGTGTGTAGATTGCAACCTTGCCACCGACTGGAACACGCTGAGGACTAGCTTGTGTAATTAAATAAGTCATGACATGACAAACAAGTCCATGCTTGGTTCTGTTATGGTGCGGCAAGGTCTCTGCTGCTGGTTTTGTCCGTAACGAGTTGGTCAAAAAAAACCCAGGTCCACCATGGCTGACTAGTTTGCATTTATAGCAAACAGTGTCAGCTGCCATGTTTTTAGGCGGGCAGCTCCCCCCACATCCTCACACTGCCTTCTTCTTCTTGGATAGGGGCGTAAGGAGAGTGGACTGGGGGGGTCATAGGGTCCCCTCCTCTCCCCTTGAGCCGATTAATTTATCGGGATTGAAGCTGGCCAGCCGTTGGCCAGAGTTGTCTATGGCCAGCGTGCGCCACCTCCCCATCCTGTGAGGAGTGATTAACTGAGACACCAAGCAAGGCCTCACGGCCTCTTAAGTCCGTCTGGCTGTATGGGGGCTGAGGACTGGACAGCCCCCCTTCCATGCAATACAAGCAGATGCGTGACACCCTGCTGCCATGCTATACCCTCCTCATATGTCAGCTGGTTGAGCCCCCGGGGGTGCTGCACAAATGCCCGTCACACCTAGGAAGACGGCTGCTGTGAAATATCACAATCTCTTACAGGACCTCCACTTTGGTCATATTTAGAATCACATTTTCTCATAGGGAGTCATGTAAATACCTCTAAGTATGATCCAAACTGTGGCAATCCTAAAAGCTTTAGCTCCACACCATAGTTCGAAGGCATATTTTAACATTCTTAACTGTCGCACAAATCTAAAAATATGTAAATCCAACCCCTCATATACAGTAGTGTTCAAAATAAGAGCAGTCCAATGTGACTAACCAGATCAAGTACTGTTATTTGTATATTTTTATTGCTACATGGCAAACAAGTTACCAGTAGGTCCAGTAGATTCTCAGAAAACAAACAAATCCCAGCATCCATGATATGCAAGCTCTTAAGGCTGTGCAATTGGGCAATTAGTTGAAAGGGGGTTGTTCAAAAAATATCAGTGTGGCATTCAATCAGTGATCAATTTTGCGGAAAACCAGGTGTGAATCATGTGGCCCCTATTTAAGCATGAAAGCAGCACTTGTTGAACATCATTTCTCTTTGAAAGCCCGAGGAAAAATGGGTCGTTCAAGACATTGCTCAGAAGAACAGCGTACTTTGATGAAAAAGTTGATTGGAATGGGGAAAACTTATGAGGTGCAAAAATAATTTGCCTCTTCAGATAAAATGATCTCCAGTGCTTTAAATTGGAGAGCAAAACCATAGACACGTGGCAGAAAACGAAAGACAACTATCAAAATGGATAAAAAAATAACCATAATGCAAAGGCTCAGCCAATCATCAGAACCAGGATGATCAAAGACAGTCTGGAGTTACCTGTAAGTACTGTTACAGTTAGAAGTCTGTGTGAAGCTAATCTATTTAGAAGAATCCCCCGCCAAGTCCCTCTGTTAAAAAAAAAAAAAAGGCATGTGCAGAAGAGGTTACAATTTACAAACATACCCCTTTCATTAAATTGGCCAATTGCATATCATGAATGCTGGGTCTTGTTTATTTTCTGAGAATCTACCGCACCTACTGGTAACTTGCTTGCCACGTAGCAATGAAAATATACTAACAGTGATTCATCTGGGACTGATATTATTTGGAACACCACCGTATTTGTGCCACGTTTGCGGCAACGTTTTCCCGAGATATTACATCTCCAGATTCTTTTGGCTTTTTGCAGTAATATTGTCCAAATTCATTTGTCTGATTAGTCTTCTGACCAGCGACGGGTGACTGATTTAGTCTAATGAGTTTTTTCCCAACTTTATAATCTGGCAAACCAAACGGGTCCTGCTGTGGGTCTTGCTGGACGCTTCATTAAGGACACATTCTAACCTCCTGTTTCTTAACTCCAGGCCTTTGAAGGATTTGAATGTAACTTTGTGGTACAGAATTGTTTCTACATCAGCAGTTGTACCTAATGTTCTGGCCAGCGAGTGTATATTTCACACCTAATCTGATCTCGCATTGCATTTAAGAGGTCCATGTGACAGTTTTCTATTAACTACTAGAACCTTCCAGGCAGTTATTGCATGATTTTGGGATACAGCAGACTGCCATTGCCAATTGTGGGGCTTCCGTAGCAAGGCCAGAAAAGAGTTGTCCTTAATTGGGATTCTTTTAGGGGCATGCTGAGTTATTTAGGCCGTGTTACCTCTCAGAAAAAGGTTTAGTCGGGTCCTTTGAGCTGTGCTTTTATTTGCGTGTGACGCGAGTATGGCTATTTCAAAGCTCCTTGTCCTGAAAGCTCACCGCCGGAATTTTTGTTGTTGTGTGCAGTTATCTTTTGTTTCTTTTTTTCTGTTTATACTTAAAAAAAAAAAAAAAGGATCAAGCTCCTGTTGAAGGGATGGATTATGGCAGGATGAAAGGATGCAACTTTGTCGCTTTTATATTGTAAAGCAACATACGTTGATATGCTAAGGTACTTTATATATTTAAGGGTAAAATTGCATCTTATTAGTGTCAACTCGGCTTTTTGCCCTTTTCTTCGTTCTTCACTTAATTTTGTTTTGTCTTTCTTTTGACTTTAAGAATAAACTTTCTTTAATATTCCCACTGTATGCTACTAAAGAGACATTCTTTTTCCTTGTGTTACTACGAGTTTATTCTGGTAAGATTGTGACTTTTTCTTTGAATATTTTAATTGTATGCACATAAAATTACAGCAAATTACTGCTTGTTTTTGTACAATTTTCCAACGACAACTTTCTTCTTGCAAATTTTATTCTTCATACCCCAGATTTTTTTTTTTACGTTATTCTTGTAAAAATGACCGTATATATTAATCTTATCTATATTTATTTATAGATTTTGACTTTTGTCTTGCAAAATTGCTGATGCTGCTTTTCCATTTAGGATGTTTAAAAAAAATTTAAAATAAAAATTTTATTATTAGAATGGGCCACAGTCCAATAAAAAAACAAACAAAACAACAAAAAAAACCTCAGCCCTGACAGTCATAAATGGATTAGTGTTAGCGTGTCAAAATTGTGCATATAGTGATATATACATATAATGGAAATATATAATGTTGAGCGTGTAGTTTTTACACACTCAGCAATACAATGGTACCCCGGGATATGAAACTAATTCCTTCTGAAAGGCCGTTCGTAAGGCGAATGTTTTATAACCCGAACAACATTTAACATGTAAATTGGCTAAGCCGTTCCACTGACCCGGAAGCCCCCGTGTATTGTAATGTAATGTAATAATAAAACCTGAAATAGAATCTATAATGAGTTTCTAATATTGAGAATTCTAAAAGTTTTTACCTTTTGATACGCAGCAAAGTGCAGTAAAGTACAGTACGTACGCTGGCAGCAATAAACCAATCAGAGAACATGACGTAACGCGTACAGCACGTGCACTTACCTCCGCCATGCCTCCAGTAGGTATCCTACCGGTATGCTGCAAAACAACATTTTTGCCGGGCGAGTTACGCCACCATATGTGAATGGATTGTGCAGTGGTCTCGTCATCAAATGCGTCCTTTTATGTGAAGGAGCACAAAGCCGAAGTTAGCTGCTAGTTTTGGCTTGCCAAATACTACACACTGCACAAAAGGTGCAAACTGCACAAAAGGTGTAAACACCCACCCCAGTCATGGTGCAAACAACAACAGAAAGTTAAGGCATATAAAACGCACAATGCAACAAACACTCAAAATGACACCCATGTCCACTCACTGCAAGGCATGATGGGGCACCTGTGTTTCAAAACGGCGGTTAGTGCAAATCTGGCATCTTTTTCCAGGTCTTATCGTACAACTTTTGGAGACCGGCATGAACGAGCTCCTCAAAGTAACCTAATTTTTCTCTGTGTTTTTAAACATTTGTTTCGCTTTTCATGTTTTTTGCTTTTTGTTGCTGACTAATGATGCTTTGCACTGCAGTTTTTGTTGTTGCTCAGTCATATGTGGTTAAACAGCCTTAACGAAGGGTGGTTGTGGGGCTAAAAGGTCAGGCTTCAGCCTGCACTCGTTTTCTCCGGTGTTGTTCTGTGGGTCCAATAATTGCATCCATGGTGAATTACTGTGCCAGATTCCAGTTGGCTGTTGGAGAGTGCAGCGTAAAAGACAGTTGTGAAATGTCAAGTTTTTCTTTTTGGACAAAAGCTCAAGTTAGTGGTGCATGATGATGCTCCAGTTGCACAACGTAAACAATCTGCACACTGTTGTTTGATTTTTTTTCTCTCAAGCCATTTGTTATTTAATATAATATATTAAAAAAATAAATAAATACATAAATGACTTCAAATGAATTAAGACTACATAAAACGATATGGCTGGTCAAATCTGGTTCCCGGGCTGTAAATGGTAATGGTAGGGTTTATTTGGCACGTGCACAAAAATGTAAATAGCAGTCACAATTCAACGAGTCGGAAAAGGAGTATGAAGGAGGAGAGCTTATTTGATTCTACCCCTTCCCTGTTTTTAAGCAATTACCAATACACATCCTGTTTTTACATGTACCACTTTACCTATATGTGAAAAGGTTAAACTGTTTGAGTTTGTGGTAGCTTGTTCACTGATGGTGAATAATAGAAGAGAGCAGGAATAAATAATAGATGAATAAAGTAAAAACAATGGTAAAAGTAGATAGAATTTGATACAGAAATGAATAATACATGTTGTACGGTAATAATAACATAAATAAATATACTGACGTGCAATATATTTCAACAATCAACATGGAAAATAAAACCAATGATAACGTCTGTATTTGTACATTTCCCCCCCATCCCTTTGCTCCTGATCAGGAAACAGGAAGTGTGTGCTGTGCTGAGATTGCGGGCTTCCTGTGACTGTTTTTCTTTTTGCCGCCGTGGTGTAAAGAACATGCTCCTCGTTGTTGATTGGCTCTTTTGCTTTAGTGCCCGCGCACCGAGCTTTACTACGTTTACGACGGCAGGATTTATTGCCGGTGCGCCGTGCTACATTTCCTTATCACCATGCAGAATGTAGCACTTGACTGTTGATTAACAAATAGTTTGCAGTGCAACTGTCCTATCGGGACTTGTTGCGGGAGACTATTGCAGAGAATTAGAAGCGTGCGTTGCAGTCAGCACAAGCGTCATGTGACTGCTGGCTTCCTTGGTACAAAAGGTGGAGTCCGGTTGGTGTGTGGCCGTGACGCATGCGGATCTGCTAGCCTCAGCTACAACTACAATACCACGAGGACACACACACAGGCTGATTGCCTGGTGCGCCGATTGTCCTGCAGTGTGTTTTTGTCACCCCAACCAGCCTCATCGTGCCATGTGGGGCCCTCGCCTCACAATGTCACCATGGCAACACAGTCGCCGTGACGAGCAGACTTATTTTTGTGCATCCTCCGCCCAGTTTGTCGACTGTCAGCCGAAGGCTAAATCAAGTCAACATCAAGTCAGGAAATTTGACTCCGCCGCCGGATCGGCGCTCCCAGAATGCTTTGCAAATACCCATGCTCCACTTGCCACCGTTGGTCCCCAGCACAGAACACTGGCATTGTATGTGGACTTTGCACTTGCTGGTGAAGCCAATCACAGTGCAGATCTTATTGGGGGTGGGGTTGTATGTAACAATAGTAGGAACTGTGTAGGTCTTCCTGCAGAACATAAGATGAGCGTATCCTAATCTGTTCTTTCACTTTAGTGCGTGCGGTGCATCAGAGGAAATAGCCTTTAAATGCTTCTCACAAAGTAATTATTCATCATTCTCTTATAAATCATGGTCGTGTTTCCCTTTTTTTAAAGAAATAACAATCTAAAGATATTGAGCAGAGTGGTAGGAGTGATTGTCGTGATCCAAAAAATAAATAGTCATCCCTCGCTTCATCATGCTCACACTTTATCATGGGTTTTTAAAAATTAATAAATGAATGGCTTTTATGCTTGACTACGTTGTAATTTGTCCTACAAATTACTGTCAATTGATAACATATTTTTTCAATAATTGTTTGGCATAATAACGACAGTAAATTTGATCAAAAGCATTGGGCAGGAGCCCTGCGATTGACTGGCGACCAGTACAGGGTGTACCCCGCCTCCCGCTCAAAGTCAGCTGGGATAGACTTCGGCATACCCGTGACCCTAATGAGGATCAGCGGCATAGAAAATGGATAGATGGAATTGGGCCGGATGGTTGTCTGTCATATTGACATTCTTTATCGTCTGTGTTATTTCATTTTTAGATGGCTCTAATGTTAAAAACTATTTAGAAGGTAGTTAGGTAGGCTTTGAACTACCAAAATTCCATTTATTAATATTGAATCCTAGTCGGTCGGGTCTTGAACCGATTAACCGCAATAAATGAGGGATGACTGTAAATATAATGACTTGATATTCATGAAGGCGGTTTGCGTTCTTGTTTGTGCTGCTGCATTTATGGGTGACTTTGTCAGGGGACATTGAGCGGGAACATAACGCGCCATCCGTCTGACACACAGCAGCAGATCCCGCAGATTCTGGAGAGAGAAACGGTGTCTAATAGCTGCAGCACATGTGGGGTTGCAAACAGTCCCTTTAAACACTCAGATATACGAACTAGATGTTTGGGAAATTTGAGTTGAAAATGCAGTTTGGGCCACAGCTCGTCACTGAGCAGCTGAACCGGTTGAGAATCACTGGTTTAGCGCGTTTCTCAAGGAAGCACTGCCTGAGGCTCGGAGCTAAACCTCGTCAAATTTGAAATAGACAAAGTTGAGTGCCCAAAAGTAGCCATGATTTTTGTCGAGGAAATATGTCAACAAACGACAGCAGTCCACCAGAAGCTTGAAAGGTGATTGGTTTGCTTTTGGGCAAACTAGTTGGTCTGAAATTCTTGTGCCGTGACAACCACCAAGACGAAGCCGACTGTCTATAAACAAATACTAGAATTGATCCACGCTAGGTTGGATAACCTCCCTCCCCGATGTAGCTTGTAAATGAGTACACTTGCAGTGCTGGAACACACAATGCTACATACATGCTAAATGTTAAGGTTGGAGGCCAAATGTGTGTGTGCACGTGAATGACTCCACAGTGATGGACTCAGAAGTGGGGCAAAGATCACGACCACCAGCCTGTCCCACTGAGTTCTGACCCACCTTTCTTTTACAAACACACACAGGAGCTGTGTTTATGCACAACATAAGGGCCTCTGTTGTGTGGGGGTTGCACGCTCAACGGGGGTTGCCTTTTTCCTTGTCCACTGAGGGACACCGAATGTTGCAACCGCTGGTTTCCATCTTGGCCCGTCCGCCATTTTTCGCTATAATTAAAGCAGTTGGCCTCGCTCTATTGGCTGCTGCGCGTTAAATTGAAGGATGGCAGGTCACTCTGCCGTTATTTATCACCGCCGTTTATCTCCAACTCAGCCTCCTCAGGTCAGACAAAAGCTAACTCGCGGTTACAGTTTATCAAGATCGACCCCAGACCTAAAACCCAAACCATCAACTCGGTGCCTGAAGAGTTTTGAGAAGAAGCGTTTATGCAAGTAGATGTTTACATATGACCAACAGGCCTGCAACAAGGCTGAAAATGTTGTCAAATGCACACTAGTATGTGGCAATATCACTACGAGGGATGGGGCCGACCCCATTCAGCACCTGCATCGGCTTCCGATACCAGCGTCATTCATGTGTCGGAAATTTGCGTATGTGCTACACGTATAGCCAGAAGAATATCAGCAAACGTAGCCGTCGCCCCACATGGACTGTAGCTGTCCTCCTCACTCGCTTGGCACGTTCAGGGCCACAGTCGGACAGTTCTGGGTGGCTACAATATGCAGGACCCTATGAAATTTAATTTTTTCCCAAATTTCATTTCTTCCATTTTAATTTTTTAGAATTTAGTTTTTTTGGGGTTTGTGAATACCATGGCTGTTAATTAAATGCAAAAAACCTTACATATATTGATGCAGTACGTCAATGGACAATTTAGCCCAGTAAATAAGAAATGGATTCAGCCTGCATGCAAACTTTTCTAACGGGATGTCAGCCTCTGCATTCATTGCTACAACTCTTTAACAAACTCTTAATGCTTGTGATTATGAAAGCTGTAGTCACCCATGTAATTCTAACAGCATACGTACAATATTTTTATGGCACGCTTAAATTTGTTTACACAAAATCGGGCAAACCCGCTTTTACTTCGAAGGCCGGAAGTGTGTTCTCTGTGTTAAAAATGGCATTTGGCAAATGTCTGAATGTCTAAGACAACCTGGGTGCAACGGAAAAAAAGCGTCTTTAAAAAAAAACGTCTTTTTCCACCCCAAACAGAACCTGCAGGTCGTCATCAGGCGTTGTAAAACGCTCCTTACAGTGAAGCGGTAAAAATATACTCATCCATCCCGAGTGGCGCGCACAAACAGCTGCACAAGCATGCCAAATTACACAATCCCCGCCAGCTTTTGTTCAAGCTAAGAGTAGACTCCTCCAGCTTTTGATGGCGAACTGCCTTTTCAACATGTTTTGTTGGAGTGGCGGTTTGTGATTCATCATCAGATAAAAAAAAAAAAAGAGAATATTACCAAGCAGAGATTATAAACAAATAAATTGTAGCCAAACCGGGAGGTACCTCCTGTGATATGGAAGTGGTTTGGTTTCGATGAGGCAGATGTGGAGCAAGAGACCATAATATACAAAGTTTTCGAAGCAATGGTGATGGCAAAAGGTTAGGAACGCAACAAACTAGTTCTACCATCGGAAGTGCAAACCGGGTGTGTGAGTGTCATGAAGCGTGAGACGGAGATAGCGAGCATGTTTACACTTACCCAGTCAAATATACAAATTGACTTTGCTTATGGCCTTCCTTACGACAAGAAAAGTAAACGATGTCGTTAACTGACTGATGCAGTGTCATATTATTTAGCCAAAGATGTGATGTCTTTATAGTTAGTTGAAAAGGGCAATATTTAGCTGTATTACTGTTTTGCAGCTTGCAGTTTCTACTAAACTCTTTACCTGAATTCGGAATACTTTGCACGGATCCAGTTTGGTAGACACTACATGCACTTGCTGTATTGCGCAGTTACCAATAAATCAATAATCGTGCTTTACAACTTGAGACAAATGTATTTAATTATGTTTGTAGTTTTTTATGTATACGACGCCACTGAATTCCACCGATACATCCCAAAATATTGGGATACATGCTATGGTGCATATCGTCCAACCCTATTTCAAAGTGTAATGCAGCCAAAATTTTGCTGATCTTACTTTTTTATTACACAACATGACTAGCTATATTGTTGGTCTTTTGTAACAAAGGTGTGTGAGTCAGGTTCCTGATCCAAAAAAGATAAAATTGGAAAAAATGGGCATGCAGAATACTTTTAGGGTAGGACTAACCATTTGACATGGTTATAGATCAATATGTGGTGTGATTTTACAATGACATTTTTTAAACTAACTGTCTTCAACGCAATAATTTATTGATGGTCCCTAGTATGAACAACCGGTGGTTAGCTGCTGCACTACCCATGCACACTCCCCCACACCATAATACAGCAGTCCGGACACAGTGAGGGGGAACTACCGTTTAGCTACGGAGGCGAAAATCCAGCGTCCACGTGACGCCGACTTCACCACGTTACACCGTGGACATGTCTACATGGTGGTGTTCCGTTTTCTCTTCCTGGGAGTCGAGTGGCAACCAGCTTTGAGAGCATTATCACACCTACTATGTTGGAGTTTCACCCAGTGTTACGGACATTATTCGGCACCCAGATTGGCTCGGAATCGTGGATATAAAAATATAGCAGCCTCCTCCCTAGTAGCGACCCGGAAGTCCAGCGTCAAGAACCCTGTGTTGTCCGACACTCTGTGGAGCTGTGAACGTGTCAGGCTGAGCACATCGAATCGGAAGTGAAAACATCGGATGGGTTGATTGCTAATCGCCACGCCAGTGCAGACTAGTTTTCATTCTCGCGCAACACGGCACAACACTTGATTTTAGTGTTTACGCGGTGTGTGTGTTCCCTCGCTTCCACTTTGAGATTTTTTTTTTGCGTTCTGAGACTTGTGATGACTCAAGGTAATCTTTGATGTAACAGATTTATACTCCAACAGGACGGTGGATTTTTAGTTCGGTATATGTTTACACATTATCGACACTTTGCCTAATTTACCAGGTGCTGCTGCCCTAAATCCCGCATGGAGCAGAAACGGCATCGTACTTTGGAGGCAATTCATTTCTTTTGATGGTCCGCCAAGGTGGGATCAGTACATGCAAATGCTTGTGGTAGGAGGGGGAGGTGGTCCTCCCAGTTGAGCAGCAAGTCTGTGTTAGTCAGGATCAGATCATCTGTCACAGTTTCACCGTTCCCATTACTCAAGGAATTCCTGGAATGCATATGTAGTTTTGGTGCGCTGCCTCCCAGATAAAGAAGTCGGGTAGCTTGATGGATGGTCTGTGGCGGTTTGGGAATGTGAGGGAAATTTTCCAGGCCACACCACCGGGATCGCAGGCAGACTCCCTGATGGTGAAATGATAGAAGAGTGGAGGAATTCACATCAGAGAAACTTTTATCCTCATGGAAGCCCATTAGTTGAGAAGCTCCTGCCAGCTTTTGCTCCCCGATTCCCTCTGTCAAGCGCACATTCCTCATCTGTGATGTGGCCTCTCCCTTATCTGTCTTTTCATTCCTTCCTCTTGTTCTAAAACAAATAGTGTATTGTATGTGCTCGGCAGAGTGGGCCGCCCTCAAAGATGTAGCACTGTGTTTGTCCCGGCCCGCCTGTCACTGTGTTAATCCTCTCTGACGACCTGCTTCCCAGCTCTCCTCCAACCGCCCCCACCTCCCGCATGTCGCCCTCTCAGTCAGCTGATTCGCTTCCCAACCTGCCACTTGCCAGCCACCCCTGTCCATCTGAGCCAATCATGTGTGAGGTAACCCCCCACTGACCTCACAGGATCAGACTGCATTCAGGGTCCTTGTCTGTAGCACTCAAGCTGTTCCCATGATGCTTTGCGGCAGTCTTAGTCTCGCCCCTTTAAGGAGGGAAGGTCTGAGTTGGTGGTGGAAGCAAATCAATGTGCAAATGTGGAATTTGATGTCCTTGTGTACATTAGCAGGGTTTCCCACAAGCTTTTTTGAAGTTGTGGTGGCGTGCTGCTTTTTTTATATTAAAATTAAAATTTTTATAATGGTAATAATTACTTTAAAATGCCTTTACTCTTGGCCTTTTCTTTCTCTCCTTATCTGCCAAGTGCCAAGAGGGCAGACAGGTGTAAATTAAATGTGGTCAATATGTAAATATTATGTAATTAGACTACACCTGTAAATTTATAGCACATGGGTGCTCACACTTTTTCAGCCAGCGGGCTACTTTTAATAGGACCATGTCCCAAATATCTACCTCCTACTTTTATAACGGGAAGTCCCCATTTTTGGCGTTCGATGTGGTCTGATTTTGCTTCAAACATGGATTTGTGAAAATGAATATGGTTATTTAAAGTAGCTCTTCCAAGCTTTAAAATGACGCAGCCAAAGTATTTCTGAATTTACTCAGCATGACGATCAACATAGGTTAGCTTTTGTAACAAACCTCCATAATGAAAGTAAAAGTCCAGCCAATAAAAGATCAAATTGGGCATGGGTATATTATGTTGTTCCATGCTGCTGTTTAGCGTGTGGCCTATAGAGGGCAGTGGTGTTCAGCATGCTGCATAGAGCAAGCGTTTTGAGTCAAGCGCGTAAAATAAGAACCAGGAACTGGAAGGTCTGCTTGAAGGACAGTGAATGCTCTCTGTTGGCTTCCAAGTAAATGGCCAACTGAATTACAGCCATCCTGTGGTAGTCAGTTCCATACGGTGCATAGGGACAGCAAGGGGCGTTACGAACACAGTTAGGCGCACACTTTATTATTAACATCACGAGACTGAGCCACCAATGTGTGGGATTTTTGATTTGGTCAGTTTGGACTGGTTTGTTGGGTGCAATGTTTGACCGTATGACCACCAAGACAAATTTTTGGCAATCATTTTTGTCAAAAAACGATGTTCTACTGTACCTGCTTAATCTTCTTATTACAGAATGAATGGAGTGAGGTTCCCTGGAGTGGGCAAGTTAGCGCTTCTGATTGTTTTTCAGACTCTTCCACTTGGCCTCTGTGACTCAAACTGTTGCCATCACAAACCCAAAGACTGCTACCTCCAGCTTCCTCTTTAACTGCAGCCAAAGACAACATCCTGTGGGAGACTATGTCAACTTGTATTTAGTATTTGGCAGCAAAACAGGTCAGACACATTGTCACTGCTTGTTGAAAGAATTGCAACCAGGCTAGTAAACAGTAGGTGAGCTCCTGTTCTGCCGTTGTTCCTGTTTTGGTGAGGGCTTGCACAAAAAAAGCAACAATACTGTCCTGGGGACCTCAGCATGCCTTGACTTCCTGGAGGATATAAGCTGGAGAATATGCCAGCTAACAGATTTGCTCCAGCCTATTCTGTCCATGCATGCACTGCAGCATCTGTGTGTGTCTTTTGAATAGGAGAGTCAAGTCCACCATTGTCGCTGTTTGTCTTTGGCACTCCTGTGACTCGTGAGCGTTCATACTGCTTCATGGGAGCAAGCGCATCAAGGGGACTGTGATGATCAAAGCAAATCAGGCTTATTTTTAGATGCCGGCGTCATCAAAGGTTTGGCCGAAAGACCAATTAGATTATTTTTTTTAACCGCTTGTTTGTCCACTTGAGACACCTGAGAAGCAGGCACGTCCCGCTTGGAACGCGACTCCCGGCCGACATGGTTGGCATGGCGGCACAAAGTGACACGGTGGTGTTGGGTTCCGTCCTTGGCGGGTCAGCTGTCCGTCACTTTAGAAAGAGACAAACGGGAGGGACTCTGGGATGCGGAGGCGACAGCTCTCCTCAAAAGTTATTAAAAAGCTCACGCGTCCCTTAGTGACTGAGTTTAAGGACTCGATTAGCCGCCAGTTAATTACTGACACTTGGAGTACAGACTTTTTCCACACATCCTGTGGACCTGCTGACATCTTGATCACTAAATCACCTTGCTGAATGAGGGAGTGGAGAGAAACAGGATGTCAGCCTCCCCTCGCAACGCACATGAGGATAAAAATGATGTGAGTCATCGGGCGAAGGCTTTTTCAGGCACCATCGGTCAGTCCCATAGTTGGGAGTGTTTGCCGAACGTCTTGCACGAGTTGCCGCGTCGAGGCCCGTGAAGCGCTGCACGTTGTTATTGATTGTCAGACCGCGTCCACCTACCCTGAAGCATGTGACCACCGTGTCTCGTTTTACGACGAAGACTAAAGTCAGGAAGTGGAGCAGAAGGGAAAGCTTCCTCCCATCCTGTTGACCTCCTCCACACACGTGACGTTTGGAAGACTGCTATGTAATTGATACCGTGCACCTACTGCTTTTATCAACATAGGAGTTTTCATGTGTAGGCTGTCTGGAAAGGACAAAAAAAACATCTACTACAATTTAAGTCGCTCGCTCACATTTTTTTTTAGCTGAAAAGTGTTGGAAAGATAGATCAAGGAAGTATAAACTTTTTCCGCTGAGGGCCACACACATTTTTTATATTTAAAGGGGAAAAACCTGCCTGCATTATAGCTTTATCAGTGACAAAATAAATTATTAGTGACATTCTTCCCATGACATTAAAAAAATTCCTTTATTTATTTATTAGTGGTTGGAGATACCCAGGGGCATTTATAAAGCAAGCTGTTGCACAGGGTGAGATAAATGGCTAAGTGACTGGGGCGGGAGGGATGTGGGTTTTGCACTCTCAAAAAGTGGCAATGAAAATATTTTTTTTACTTTCTCCTCAAATTGTCTCTTTTTGTAATATAACGTTACACTCATAATATTTGGACCCTATAATATTTAGGGTTATTTTCTATTTGTATATGTTCAGCACTCAATAACGTCATCAAATCTTACCTTTATGCATTCCCACATTTTATTCCCGTAATTTATATCATAATTATCTGTTTTTGTATCTGCACTCGGAATAGGCGGGACATAAACTGGAAGTGGGCGGGCTTGATTTAACCGGACATGGACGGGGTTTAGATTGGTATATTATTTTAGGTCTAAAATTGACATGGCGTGATCAGAAGTTGCTATGATGCTTATTTGAAAACTATTTACAGAACAGCTTCAAAATTGAGATTTTATTTATTTTTTAAGGATCTGTGTGAAGTTGGTTATTCATGCAAACAGGGAAATCTGTCAGCCTTCTCAAAAACACCGTGTTCAGTACCGCGAGCAAAGTTTTCCAACTGACCTTTATATCACCAGCCAAATGAGAAGCAAGCAGACGGGGGTGAAAAAAACACAGGCAGTGACTGACACAACACAAGGCGTTTTCAACTCTGTCTTCTCAAAAGCACCACGTACGTTACGAAACAAATACGTTTGCCAACTAACTATAATTATCATACAAACAGAAATTGAGTATGTGAGCTGGAGTCATGCCAAGCAAGCAGAGTCACTGTTTGTATTTTGTCTGTGTGTGAAAGAGTGAGAGGCATGGCTCCTCTCTGGCTGTAGCAAGTCTGTCAATGGAGGGGCGGTCTCTGTGTGACTGACAAATCACAGGGCATGAAAGAGTGAATACATAAGTAGTCATCCAATGAGGATTTTCCTTCATCACGAATACGAATAATGACAAGCTGCACTCATGTGATGCTCGTCCTCAGCTAAAATGAATTATCCGTAACAGATACTCGTCTAAAACAAATATCTGGCTCATCCCTTGTAACATTGTAACTTTTTCCCAAAGTATATATACATGTGTATACGTGTGTGTGTATATACGTATGTGTGTGTGTGTATATATATATATATATGCACACACACACGCACACACACACACACACACACACACGATTTTTGCTGTTTTCTTTGGTTAATTGCTATTTTTAGAACATGCAAAGGGCCAATGAAGGAACAGCCCTGGTTTGTAAATGAGCCCCGAGCTGCAGTGTGAACACCTCTGGTAGAAATGCTCAATATTGGCCTCAACAGCAGAATTTGGTCAAGTTGATGTTTAGGTGAATGTCACGTCTCAGTTCGCCTGTAATAATTTACTGTGTGTGTGTGTCATCAGACCTTACTGGCCTTGTACTGGGCCATTACCTACACACACACACACACACGCACACACACATACACAAACAACCTTGATCTTTGGACGCTGTTAATGAAGGCAGCGAGCGACTGATTTGTGGCCCACTGTCGTCTTGAGATGGGAGAGGAGGGGTCTCGATACCGAGGCAAAAACCACTCCTGAAACAAAGAGGGTTTGTGCATTCTGATTCACTCAGGACAACAAACTCCTTCAGAGCAGTTTGGTTCTTGGTTTCTTTTCCCCACTAGTCCACCGTGCGGCCCGCAGACTCTCATTCTTATTATATAGCTAGGTTCGAGGTGCTTAATTAGGCGTTGCTCACCATCGACAGGGACTGGTCATCTTTTCTGTTTAAATTTAATGGCCTGTCGTCTTCCTGCGGAAGCTTCCCTTGTGGTGCTGCTTTAAATGCACGATGAGTTTGGGCGTATTCAACTTCCTTCATTCTGCGCCTTCACCGGAAACTGTGCATGACAAGTTTTGCAGTCAGCTGTATTTAAAAATACACACAGCCGACATCACTCCTACTCCTTGCTTAACACGATAGCTGCACGTGGGCTCTGTCGGAGTGCCTGTTTTGAAGATTAAATCGATCCAGGGCGATATACTCAGATACTTGCTTTTTTGCTGATACCTGCCTGATATCAATAACGGAACAGGGAACCTCTAGTAGTCGGTACTGGAGTATCCAGAAGGCCATATGGGCACTTTTGTAAATAAGTTACATTTTTGTGTTGGCGCTTATTTGTTGTCACCCACATGGACTGTTTGTTGTTGTTGTGCGTAATGTTACGTATTGTGCAGTTACAATGCTATCTACTGGACAGAAATGAAACTACACTCCATTTACTTCCAACAGATCATCATGATGCGAATGTGAGCAAATTATTTGTGGTGCATGTGTCGGCAAACCTTGAAATATTTCCCATGCTAACCTCTATTTCATGTGCCTGCAGTTGAAACTCTCACAAATATGATCACTTTGTGTGCTGAACGTTCAGGATATTTGTACATATGCGGTCATGTGACCACACCCTAATACTGTGGCTCGTTTCCAGTCATCATCCCGCCCCGTGCGATGGGATTGTTCTGCCCTCCTTGTCTCCTTTTGTCCATTTGTTTGATATCTTCTGAGAAAGGCCTCAGCATGGATCTGTTGTGGAATGAGCTTCCCTACCCCGTGGCCGATTTGAAGCCTCGCTTCTGCTGACCTTAGACCGGCTTATGTTTGGAATCCCCCCCGTGTTGGTGCAGGTGGGGCCGCAACAATATTGATTCAGGAACTTGCATAGCTTTAGCAGGAGTGTGTGTGTTTGTGTGCAGCAGACTATGACGCACAGCGACAGGAATCTATTCTCGTTTTAACCAGAAAGCCCTTCTCCTCCCTTAAACTCATCTCTCTAATGCCAAATACGTCCACATTGACGTTTCTCAGCGTCTCCTTGGAAATGCGGGCTTTTAATAGGATGAAACGTGGAATTACACAGCATGAACAAGTGCCGCCCGAGTGTTCACGGACACGAAGGGAACATGAAATAATCGCGTGTTCAAAGTTCACACGTGCTTTTTAGGTCAGTTGGAAATGTGAAGAAGTCGATGTTAGCTCAAACTGCTGTGTTGAGGTAGCCGCTGGCGTTCTTATGATACTTCCCCTCGCTAACAGACATGCTCCTCACTTTATAGCCCGTGGCGTTTTTGGAATTCCAAAAAAGTGAGTGCATGTCTGCACCGCTTCTTGTCGCATTCACACAAATTGCGGCGCTGCACCAACTGGCTCCTCCCCCTGCAAGGCCCTCTTGCGCAGCGTGACGTGCACCTCCAAATAAATCTTACCTTGCAGACTGCAAAAGAACGATTTTATATGATCCTACAGCGTGTACAAACAATACCATTCATTAAGATTTGATTCGATATGATCTGACGGTTGTCAATGTAGACCAGGGATGTCCAAACCTTTTCCACCAATGGCCACATACTGGAGAAATGACAGGATGCAAAGGGCCACTTTGATATTTTGTAAAAATATTTCAAGAAAAAAACTGCATGTCAACTTTGTGACTTATTATTAAAGGCATATTATTTGCAAAAACTTCGGTATTTGCTTTTTTCCCCCCATTTTTGCTGTTGACTTTTTTCATATGTTTCATCATCTTTATAAATTAACTTTTTTGAAATATCATGACTTTATTCCCATAATATTCTAACTTTCTCCCCAACGTAATTTCCAGAAGTTACAACTTAATTTTGTTTTGTCTGGTTCTCAAAATACAACTTCAAAAAATTACAAATTTTTCTTACTAAAATGACAATTTTTAGTCCTAATATTAAAAGTTCATTCTTGTAAAATTGCAACTTTTCTCAATGTTTGACCTTATTCTGGTGACATAAATTTTTTTTGCAACTTTGTTTTGTTTGTCATATTATGGCGTTACACATCATGTATTTTTTTCTTAGTATTGTGACTAAATGCTACTAAAATCATGTTTGTTTGCTCGCAGCTTTTTTCTCATAATTACGTTATTCTTGTAAACCTACTGCTGATTTTTCATTTTTACAGTTTTTTTTCTTATTAGTTCTTTTGCTAAGTTATATTTTTGGAATGAGCTGCGGGCCAATAAAAGCATATCTGCGGGCCACAAATACCCCCGGGCTGCACTTGGGACACCCCATGACCCTAACATTCATCTAAAAGTGGCATTCTTACAGTAATTTCAAATGTGTAAAAAGAGCACATCTCGCATATCCCCATGGGTGCCCAACCACTGGCCAAGAAAGTTGCTGATTTAAAAACACGACACAAAATCAATAAACATTTGTAAATAACGACATCACGTGGGCTATCATTTCGTCAAAATATGTACATTTTGCATGTTTTTTTGCCACATTTTTTGGCAGTCTTTGAATGCACCATTTCATGTTCCCCCACCCTGCGCATATACTGTATTTCCCCCCTTTTTCTCACCTCATATTTGGTCCCAAATGCTAATACAATGTGGGAATGCATAAAGATTTGATAATGTTATTGAGTGCTAATGTGCATATTTGTTCGGTCCACAACCTAAAGTTAATTCACGTCAGCACACATCAAAAAGCAATGTTTAATGTTCTCTCATGCAGCCATATCTGTCAAACGGGATATCCGGGTTTATAGTTATAGCCGTCTTGTCCAATTTTTGTATCAACATTTGCAATAAAAATGACTGAGTACGCATTGAATCCTTCTAGCAGCAACACTCCCCCTTTTGTCTTGAATAAGCGTCAACCCCGACGAAAAACTACAAAAGCAGGGGTGTCCAAAGTAGAAACAAAGTTTGACCAAAAAAGAGGAAAATAAAGCAAATTGGGGGTGATGATGTAATTGTCTAATTTGCATAAAATGCCATGATGCTTGTGCATGGAATTTCTTATGGCGGGCCGCCACAAATAAATGAATGTATGGGAGACGATGTGTCCTTTGTGTCTACAAAGGTCATTTTCACTTGCCGCTCCTACGCCGACATTTCGTTTTGTTTTTCCAAGTTGTTCAGGAAATCAAAGAAGGCTCATTGAAACGACAACCTTTTTAGATATGCTCCATCCGTGGACTTAAAAGATGCTTGGCAGGCTCTGCATTTCCTTCCTCAACACCTGATAGCGCACGTGCACGCACACACACACGTATGCCTTGAGGGTTTGCTACTTGGTAGAAGAAGTCGTTCATGCGGTCTACTAGAACACAGCAAGTAATTAGCTCCCACGGCATGATGCCACTTGTGTTACAGGCGTCTTTGTGTTGCACCACACAAGCCAGCCAGGTGACTGTGAAAACCATCACGAGAGAGCTTTCTCACACGTATGTGAACTTTGACACACGAGCGCGAGTCAGGACGGCAAGACTGGACGTTATCCCCACCCCTTCGCCCCACAATCTTACATGCCCTTATATGGACACACTCGTGCTCCTGTGGGCTTACCTTGAACTGGATGAAACAGGGCAGGGCTTTGTTTAAAAGGGAACAGTGACGTCAGCGTGTGTGTGGATAGAGTTGAGTGGCGGGGAGTCTGCTTATTAACTTTTAAAAACAGATAAACTACACATCGGAGATGCAGAGGCTTTGTCCTTACAGTCAACAGCAAGACATGAAAATGGTGTGGGTTCACAGGAAGTCATTGCAAAAGAAATGCTGCAAATGTTTGACAGCACAAATTGCCCGTGAGAAATTACAGTACATGTCACAAAGGCCAATCTCACCAATAGTAACACTAAAACAATGTAAAACAAAACAACTTAGCAATATGTAGCCACAGAAGACCATATTCATATTCCCACCCACCTCATGCCCTCAAAAGAAGGAAGGCTTTCTGTTTTGGATGCACAAGTCAGTGTTTCTTTGTTGTTGTTTTGTTTTTGCAAAACGGGCACTCTCTAAGTTTGACTTGCTCAAAGTATTTCCTCTTTTTTAGCCTTTATCTGACTGACGACAGCAATCCTGCAGCGTTGGCCTACTTTCGCCAGTGACATAAATAGTCGCAGGTGTCGCGCACGTATTCGCCGCGTGCTGTTTGCGGCGTGCTTGTGTGACAGTGACGGCGGCGTGCCGTGCGTTCTACTGAAATTGAAAAGCTGTTTGCGGGATTATTGCTGACACGAAGTTGGGAAGTGGACTATTGGATGAGGAAAAAAAAACACACAGGATCGGACCGCTGCCATGGTCATGGGAGTGTCTGAGCGGACTTTGACCCCGAGCTCCGATCCCGTGTAGGGAGTGTCGTGCAAACATGAACGAGTGGGGCCCACGCGCTGGACTTCTCGTCGTCGAGCTCGGGCGCGGCGGTGCCCCAACAGTGCTCGGCGAGTCGATTAGACGCCGCGTTGTCTTTGTTTCAGAGTCGGAGTGGACCAGTGTCTCCACAGTAACAGTCGCCAATGGTTACACAAGCTTGAAAAACGGCAAACCTCCGTGACCCACATTCCAGCAGTAAATCACAACACACACACATTCCTGACCCCGCCCTTGCTATCAAAACTGCGCTCAGTGTTTCCACTCTGCTGGATTGTGTGACACGCATGGAGGCGTGAGAAGGGAAAAGCAAAAAAGGAGCGGCGTCCGTGAAAGTGTAAATACGCTTATTTTTTTTTACGGGCTTGCTAGAGCTACCTGTTGACACCATCTTAAAAGTTTCTTCAAAGTGAGTGCATAATCCTTGTTGAACTTCTGAGTTAGGTCACATTTCAGTGAGTTTCCACACAGACGCACGCAATCTGACGCCCTTTTTAACCTGCAATAAAGGTGCAATGTTTGGAAAAAAAAATTGAATACAAAAAAAATAACATTTAAATATTATGGGAACAACAAGAAGGAAACAAACTGCTGTAATATTACTTGACTACAGATGATGTGGTCCTGTTGGCTTCATCGAGCAGTGACCTTCAACTCTCACTGGACCGGTTCACGGCTGGGATGAGAATCAGCACCTCCAAGTCTGAGTCCATGGTTCTCGCCCGGGAAAGGGTGGAGTGCCATCTCCCCGGGTCGGGGATGAGGTCCTGCCTCAAGTGGAGGAGTTTAAGTACCTCGGGGTCTTGTTCACGAGTGAAGGAAGGATGGAACGCGAGATGGACAGGCGGATTGGTGCAGCGTCTGCAGTGATGCGGACTCTGCACCGGTCTGTCGTGGTGAAAAGAGAGCTGAGCCGAAAGGCAAAGCTCTCAATTTACCAGGCGATCTACGTTCCTACCCTCACCTATGGGCATGAGCTTTGAGGAGTGACCGAAAGGACAAGATGGCGGGTACAAGCGGCCGAAATGAGTTTTCTCCACAGGGTGGCTGGACTCTAGGGTAGATAGGCAGATAGGGTGAGAAGCACTGTCATCCGGGAGAGACTCGGAGTAGAACCGCTACTCCTCCACATTGAGAGGAGCCAGATGAGGTGGCTCGGGCATCCGGTTAGGATGCCTCCCGGCAGGGCACGTCCAACCGGTAGGAGGCCTCGGGGAAGACCCAGGACATGTTGGAAAGACTGTCTCTCAGATGGCCTGGGAACGCCTCGGCATCCGCTGGGAAGAGCTGGAAGAAGTGGCCGGGAAGAAGGACCTCTGAGCTTCCCTGCTTAGGTTGCTGCCCCCGCAACCCGACCTTGGATAAGCGGAAGAAGGTGGATGGATGGATAACTTCAAAATACAAGACAAAAAACTTGTATTTTAATGAGAAAAACCCATATCAGGAAAATGTAGTGCCATTTTTGTGGCAAAAATGATTTTTTTCAAAGTCATAATGTGAGAAACCAAACAAATTAAGTGAAAATATTATGGCACCAAGGTGGTGTCATTGGATGTCGTTGCTGGTAAGAGGGCTGCGTTCTTGTGCGAGGAAAAAGCGTGCGTCGCATACGTGTGCATACACATGCGGGTGCCTCGTGTGGGACTACACACTGTGCTGCTGACAGTGCAGGGAAATGAATGACAGAACACACACACTGCAGTACATTACACTTCAGTACAGTGCAGTGGTTGGCTTGGAGCCAGATGTGCTTCCAGTCCCCGTCCTATCTGCCAGCTTACTGCTCATACGTCTTTGCTCTTTATTTATTCCCTCGGCATGAACTCTGAAAGGGACTATTTTGGCACTTTTGTGTAACCATAACGAAATATTTTCCTGTCCTCGTCCCTTGCAGGACCTGGAGTTCCACGGCGTGATGCGCTTCTATTTCCAAGACCGTGTGGCGGGCAACTTTGCCACCAAGTGCATCAGAGTGTCCAGCACCGCGACCACGCAGGATGTCATCGAGACGCTAGCGGAAAAGTTTAGACCGGACATGAGGATGCTCTCGTCCCCGAAATATTCCCTGTACGAGGTCCATGTCAGCGGCGGTGAGTCCATTTCAAGTTTTTTTTAACGCTGTAATGACCAATAGTAGAAAAGGAAATGCTGAAGTCGGCTTTCTGATGAACTTGTGTGTGTTAGAAGAGCGCCAGCTGGACCTGGACGAGAAGCCTCTTGTTGTTCAGCTCAACTGGAATAAAGACGACAGAGAAGGACGCTTTGTCCTGAAGAATGAGAACGACATCCTTCCCAAGGTCAGCAGCTCCACCAAATGCCACATCTCACCAAAGACTTCATAACAGCATTTGAGACCCTACCATGGGCCGTGGAGGTGGCCGTCACAAAGGCTTGGCTCTGCACTGAGGCTGCTAGGACCCACTTAAATGGGATTTTGATCCACAATGTGTAAAAGTCTGAAGAAAAATGGTGGCATCAAGTGCCTGGGTGTCAAAAGTGCAGCAAACTCCAGCAAAAATCCTTATAAAGTCAAAATATTAAGAGAAAAAAGTTGTAATCTAACCAGAAAAGGTCATAATTTTATGACTTGGCAATATTATGAGGGAAAAAATTAGATTTTTATTGTCATAAAGTTATAATATTAAAAAAAATAAGACGACGGGTTTGTAATATTATGAGAAATAAACAATTAAAGGAAGACTAACTCAAACGTTTTCAAGAAAAAAGAACTAGTTGGAAGTTGGAACACAGATGTGACTTTTTACGAAAATAAACTTTAATAATATTATTAAAGGGCCCACTCCATTCCGACTCCATGCCATTGTTCTATGAAAACAAGCGCGTCAAGGTGCTGAAACCAATGCACAGAGTGAACTCCCTTTGTCTGTTGGGATGCCAGACATGACACGCATGCATGTGGCAAGATATTGAGGCAGGAACAAAATTTCCCAGTTGATTTTCGTTTATTGTGTGATCAATGAATTATCGTCCACGCCTACTGAATTTTGTGAGATCTCATGACACCCTGAGTAACCAGTAGCACCATGTCTTCACCTCACCACATATTGGTATTCGTTGATGTCGGTATCAACAATGAAGGGCTGGATGATATTGGATACCAGCAAGAAAGTCAATATGGAGCCTCTATTTTCTAGTTATTTTTGTAAGTGCTGCATTTTGAATCATAAACCAAACCATTTTATTTGATCCTTGACCTAAAGAAGAGTCAGAGCAACGGGCCGGAGAAGGAGAAGGACGGCGTGATCCAGAACTTCAAGAGGACACTGTCCAAGAAGGAGAAGAAAAAGGAGAAGAAGAGGGAGAAGGAGTTTGCTCGCATAACGGACGGGGACGAGCAGGTGCTGAATCGGGAGGACGGGTAAGACGATCAGGTTTCCAGAAGAACGATGGCGAAAGCTTTGGATTCCTTCGCCTTGACCTGACTTGTTATATTTTTGTGCCTCAAAAGGGAGAACAGCCGGCTGGCCGCCGAGGTCTACAAGGACATGCCCGAGACCAGCTTCACCAGGACCATCTCCAACCCAGAGGTGGTGATGAAGAGGAGGCGGCAGCAGAAACTGGAGAAGCGCATGCAGGAGTTCATGAGCAGCGACGGGCGGCCCGACTCGGGTACTGATAGCAAACTAATTGTTGGATTTTATTCAGAGTTTCTTCACCTTCATAGTGTTTAACGTAAACACTGTAGCTTCACTCGGTTATTCGTCAGATTTTCTAAAAATAGTTTAGGTTCTGCAACTCTCAGTGTAGAAATACACTCCTGATCAAAATATTGAGACTACATTAAGGATGGGAATTTTTCACTGCTCAATGTCAAGGAGCTTTAAGTAGAGCCTCAAAATGCAAAAAGAAAAAATAGGGAGTGGGGCGACATTTTTTGTTTGACTGCAAACAAGCGTTGAAGTGAAATAGGCTGCGCATTAGCTGATCAAAAGTTGGAGAGCACAGACTCTAAAAGGCAAAATGATGGCAAAAATTCTCTCTTTGAACGCGATGGGATTGTTGAGCTGAAACAAGGGTTATGGAGCAAAAAAAGTCGAGTGTGAAATTTGGCGACGCCTAGTGGCCGCAATAATTAATTGAGTGGAGCTTGCGGCGATGTAGAGCGTACTGGCGCTTTTTGTTACAGAATTTGTTTGAATACGAATCTGCCTTGGAGACTGTAAGTAATGTGAAACTATGATGATATGATACCTGTGTGGATGTCAAAATGTGCTATTTTGGACAGCGTTGTTGTTGCATCAGTGCAATAATTCTGTCCATCTTGGAGATGGATTGTAGCTGCTGCGTCTGTAACGGACTAACTTAATATACATTTATGATTTTCAGTCTATTATCATGCATTCGTGAATACAAAAATTTAGTTTTGGTGTTAAAATATGTCTGTTTGATACACTTCCACAAAGCGTGATGCGTCCAGGCATCCTGTCACATGTTAACTGTGAGAACATTGGGACATTTTGTTGTCCCAATGTTGTCCCAACTGTTTTTTGTTGTATCCTTATACAGTAGTGTTCAAAATAATACCAGTTTAATGTGACTACCCAGATTAAGTACTGGTTTCAGTATATTTTTTATTACAAGGCAAACAAGTTACCAGTAGGTGCAGTAGGCTCTCAGAAAACAAACAAGACCCAGCATTCATGATATGCACGCTCTTAAGGCCGTGTAATTGGCTATTAGGTGAAAGGGGCGTGTTCAAAAATATAGCAGTGTCTGCCATTTTACAAACTCAAAACTATTTTGTACAAACTTTTTTTTGTTTCTGAGATTTGGCATTCCTGTGAATGACTAAACTAATATTTAGTTTTTTATAAGTGCTTCACATCTGTGTGGCATGGACTCTACCAACGTGTGGCACCTTTCAGCTGTTATTCCCCTCCAACATTCTTTAACAACATCCCACAATTCATTAACATTTCTTGGTTTTGCTTCACAAACACCATTTTTGATGTCACCCCACAAGTTCTCCATGGGATGATGGTCCGGGGATTGGGCTGGCCCCTCCATAACATAAGAACATAAGAAGATGTTGCTGGTTTACTAGTGTGTTTGGGGTGATTGTTGTTGAAACAGCCATTTCAAGGGCGTGTCCTCTTCAGCATAAGGCAACATGACCTCTTCAAGTATTCTGACATATGCAAACTGATCCATGATCCCTGCTATGGGATAAATAGTAGGAGAAACATGCCCATGTCATGATGCTTCACTGTCTTCACTTTGTACTGTGGCTTGAATTCAGAGTTTGGGGGTCGTCTCACAAACTGTCTGCGGCACTTGGACCCAAAAAGAACAATTTTACTCTCATCAGTCCACAAAATGTTCCTCCATTTCTTTTTAGGCCAGTTGATGTGTTCTTTGGCAAATTGTAACCTCTTCTGCGCATGCCTTTTTTTTAACAAAGGGACTTTGCGGGGAATTCTTGTAAATAGATTAGCTTCACACACATGTCTTCTAACTGTCACAGTACTTACAGGTAACTCCAGACAGTATTTGATCATCCTGGAGCTGATCTTTGGCTGAGCCTTTGACATTCTGGTTATTCTTCCATCCATTTTGATAGTTGTCTTCTGTTTTCTGCCACATGTCTCTGGTTTTGCTCTCCATCTTAAGGCATTGGAGATCTTTTTAGCTGAACAGCCAAACATTTTTGCACCTCTTTGTTAGTTTTTCCCTTTCCAGCCATCTTTTTTATCAAAGTTCGCAGTTCTTCTGAACAATGTCTTGAACGACCCATTTTCCTCAGGCTTTCAAAGAGAAATGATGTTCAACAAGTGCTGCTTTCATCCTTAAATAGGGGCCACCTGATCCACACCTCTTTTTTCACTACATTGATCACTGATTGAATGCTAACTGCTAATTTTTTAGCACACCCCTTTCACCTAATAGCCAATTGCACATGCATTGTGCGTGCATATCATGAATGCTGGGTCTTGTTTGTTTTCTGAGAATCTACTGCACCTATTGGTAACTACTGCTTTGCCAAGTAGCAATAAAAATATGCTAATAAGTGATTAATCTGGTTAGTCCTATTGCACTGCTATTATTTTCAACACTACTGTGCTGAAATAGTCACTTTTTGAAGTTGGTTTCCTTGTTGCTGTAAACATTGCTCCCTCCCTTGGGAATTGAACGTGATTCCTCCAAATTATGCAAATTTGGACTGCTGCGGAAAGTACGGTAGTAGTCCGCTACGCCGGCCTTGGAAATGCTCTGCACACGTGATGTTCTCCCGCTGGAACGTGGTGTTGTAAGGAGCTCCCTCGCTAAGGTGAAACATTACGGGCAACCGCCTCATTAGCCTCGCCATCCAAATGTTGTACGTTGCACACATTTCCCGAGCCATGAAGTGCCTCTTCATTTTTTTAATGGAAGATAGTGGGATTTTGATTTTGCCCCCCATGTCCCACGGCTGCACTAAGGCTGTAACGAATGAGACAAATGTACACATGAGTTTTGACCTCCACTACTAACCTGTGTGTTGCCTCTCATGAAAGGGGGGACTTTGCGGATCTATGCCGACAGCCTGAAGCCCAACATTCCCTACAAGACCATCCTGCTTTCCACCAGAGACACAGCTGATTTTGCCGTGGTGGAAGCGCTGGAGAAGTACGGGCTGGAGAAGGAGAACCCCAGAGAGTACTGCATTGCCCGGGTAACTTTAACGATTTGAACAGGGTTTCCAGGAGCGATTGCGTGTGAGAGACATGTGACGGTGGTGTTTGACGTCATCGGTTCTAGCGTACAGCGCATGCAAGTGATTGCTCTCATACTGAGTGCGGCCTTCCACACACACACACGCACGTTGCTGATGAGACAGCGGTTGAGCAAGAGAGATGCTCGGCGGCACACCAGCTTAGCAGCACAGCCTGGAGGGGGTAGGGTTGCGTGAAGTGAACGCAATGGCGAGATGGAGTACGCCGAGAAGCAACAAGGCTACAGTATTCATGAACATTGGAATTGTTGCGCAAGGCGAGGAGGAGCGTTCCTTCTTCCTTTGCCCGTGCGCGTGAAAGTACTTTTGAGATGATACAATATTAAAAGGTCTGAGGTGATCTTTTTATAGAGCTGAGCTATGGTCAGGTCATGCTCTGACGGTTTGATTTGCATCGTCGTTGCAGCAAGACGACAAGTCAGGCATCGAGGTGATCCTGGATGATGGCGAGTGTCCGCTGCAGATCTTCAGAGACTGGCCCGCAGACCGAGGTACGGCTTCACTCCCAACTTTCTCCTTCCCGCCCTTTTCTTGTCTGCACTGCCCCCTTCTGGTGCTCGCCCGCCATGGCATCATCTAAACCAGTAATGTTCTCAACCTGGGACCCCCATTTTCTAATGGTTATTATGTCAGCATGGCATAATGACTTATTAGATCAAGTTATTTACGTCATTATTATCCAATGGTACACTTATTTTACATTTTTATTTTTATTTTTTTTATTATTTTTTAACACTTGTATTTTAGTCATTTTTGTTATTTACTTTACTCCATCCAAGTCATTTACATATATTTTGTATTTATTGTTTTATTATTTTAATTTTTTCAACACTTATTTCATTCATTAGTTTTTAATCTAATGAATGATTGAATGTTTTTATTTTTATTTCTTCTTACTTACTTTTTATTACCTCTGTTTAATTCCTTTTTTCCTTTCTTCATTTATACACTTATATTAGTTATTTATAACTACATTTAATCCTAAATCACAATACATTTTAATCCTTCATTTATTCATGTATTTTGTTGTGTTATTATTTTTATTTTTATACCTCATTCGTTGAAACAATAATACATATAATTACAAACCAAGTGCATTTGAGAAAAATGTAATGAGACATTTTCTCAAGAAAATGAGCATGCGTGCATACAAAAAATGTATGAATAAAAATGAAATATCAAAAAGACAACAAAATCAGATGTATGACTTAATAACTGTCCAAGAAACGAGATGATTACATTATAGCTCAAATTACCTTCTAAATAAGTCAGACATCAAGTGTATATTGCGTATTTTAATGCAACATTTGACTTGCTGTCTGTCCGACCCACTTTTGGGTCCCGACCCGCCGGTTGAGAGCCGCTGATCTCACCAATGTCCTCTTGTGTGCAGGAGCGTTAGTGTTCCAGCTGAAGAAGAGGCCGCCTGACTACCAGGGGAGGAAGCCGAGGAAGGTGGACGACAAGGGCCTGCGAGGGAAGGAGGGGTCCAGCTCCTTGCCGCCCGAGAAACTGCCTTACCTGGTGGAGCTGAGCCCAGGTAGGCATTTTTATTGTTGCTCTGCACGTGCCAGAAACAAGCAAACGAGGCTGCGGTGACCAACAGGTGCCAGCGTTGTCCATTTCGAGAAGAAGTGGAGTGAAAGAGTGAAGATGGTGGACGATGTTTAAGAGTCCATATGTTGCTTCCGCTTCCGCTCAGCAGACAATCATGAACTGGAGGCAGTTGTGCTTCTCCTGGAGTTGATGCACGGCCACGCGCTCATTTTGTTCTTCGCCGTGTTAAGTTACAGCTAGCAAGATAGCTCCCCATGAGTCGGTAAAAGTACCTTGCAGCCCGAATTCCTGGAATGCACTTCCTGGTGGTCACCCGGTCAAAGCTCCAGGAGCACAACCTCACCCAACAAGCTTGTTTTGCTTCAGACCCTGCCTCCCCTCCCTAAAGTAACCCCTTTTCCTTGTCTGACTTGCACTAACTCTATTAACCTGCGTTTGGGGGACATCTTCTGTCAGGGTACAAAGTGCATTTAATTGCTTTACAAAGTTACGCTGCATTTTCACCCTCTGCTGTGTCTGTTTTCTTTCTCACCTTCTCGTGGCATGGTGTGTCACTGACTGTGTGTGCGTGCGTGCGTGTGCATGTCTTCTACTTCCTGTGCCTGCGTGCCCGCGTAGGGCGAGGGAATCACTATGCCTACTACTCCTATCGTCACCACGAAGGTAAAAAAAACAACAAAAAAACCACATCACACACCCTTTTCTGAAAGAACATGTAGTTGTGCTCAATTAGCAGAACTGAACAGAAAACGATTACGGGCCCTATCGGCATACGATTGCTATTGTTTTTTCACCTTTGTATTTGATTTAAAAGACACCACCCGACTACAACCAGTTTATCATTTCACTATTTGTATGAGTCCATAGTTGCATACTTGGCGCTCTACTTCCCACATGGATGTTTGTGCCATATAGAAATGTGCAGCTTTCCGAACCCAACAGACAAAATGTCAAAATTGTTCAATAAAAAATGTTCCAATTAAATATATACCTTTTTCGTAACTTGTGTTGCACAAATATACGCAGGTTTGATCATGTCGAGGGTGCATGGCTTTAAAGCATATGGGCGCACGTGGAAAAGGGTGCAGGTTGCTCGCCACTTTCTTTCGCATTATTTTTAGAAGCAGCTCTCTGGGAAAATGAACGGGTTTCAGAAAAACCTCAGTGTTTTTTTATTTTTTATTACTCTCAAAGAAGCTAACATCTTCCCCTTTCTCTCTCCTCAGTGCTTCCTTTTGCCTTTACTAAGCTCTGCTTTACTAATCAATAATGCCTCACATTACTGTGACACAAATGATTAAACTTAAGGTGCATATTAATGCACGTCATTACAAAATAGATGAGTAGTTATTGTGGTCTCTTACTGGGTACTGTTAAGCAGGGGTGTCTAACATACTTACATACTACATACTAACATACTAAAAGCAACCCAGTGTGGGTTAATATATGCTAAACCAGGAGCAACAGTGCGTAAAGCAACACATTTGGCCCGGCTAAGAAGTTTTATATTTACAGTACATCAATAAAAAAACTGCATCTCATCAGTCTTTGCATTTTTTTTAAATGTTTCAAATATTTATACTTTCAGTTTATTGAATATTCCTAAATGATTTTTTTTAAAAATATGACTTTATACATATAATACTGTAACTTTTTCCTTAACCAATTTTTTCAAAATGATAACATTGTTTTGTTTTTCGTATTATGTCTATTAAAAATAAAAAAAACAAAATATTTTCTAATGATTTTTTTAATATTTCAAGTCTGTACTAATGACATTATTTTCTTCATAATTTTACAAGTTTATTTTCATAAAATTGGGACTATTTTCTTAATATTCTGACTATATTTTGTAAAATTGCAGCTTTTTCCTCATAATTGTGACTTTATTCCCACGATATTTTGACATTTTCCCATAGTGTTATAACACAGTTACACAGTATTCCGCAGCCTATTTTTTCCAAAAATGACCATTTTTTGTTGTCTTTATGCCTTTAAAAAATAAATAAATGAATTGACTTTATTTTCCGTCGTACTTCTACGTTATTTTCACAATGTTACGTTCTCTCGATAGATTACAACTTTTTTCTCTCAAAAATTTGACCTTTTGACTGATTTTTGCTACGGGGCACGGATAGAGAGACTATGTCTCTCATCTGGCCTGGGAACGTCCTGCTGGGAGGAGCAGGAATAGCCGGATAATTGGGGAAAAAAATGAATTGATGGATGGATTTTTTATTTGTTAAACTATATTTTCGGAATATGCCACAGGCCAATAAAAAAACAGCCCGGGCTGCACTTTGGACACCCCCGGTACTTAGCATGGCTAACTAGTATTAGCTTTGTGTTATAGTTGACTAAGCAAATTATTGTAATATATTATAATGTATCATAATGAGTAAATTGTTTTTTTTTTAAATGGCCCCCGGGCAGCACTTTGGACATCCCTGCCTTCCAGTGTGTATCTGACCATTTGTGTCTTTCAATTTCAGCGCGCCCCCGCCTTGTACTAAACATGACTCTTTTTGCAGACGGATCCGACTCCCGGGACAAACCAAAGCTGTATCGTCTGCAGCACAGCATCACCGAGGTGGGCTCCGACTGCACGGATGACGGCGCCATCCAGGTAAAAGAGGTTCAGGCTGGCTGTCAGTGTTTTCATTCGAAGTTCTGATGTGCCTGCTGCCTCTGCTTCTGCCTCCAGCTGCTCGGCCCCGGCATCCTCCCCCACCACTGCAACCTGACGCACAGCGAGGGCATGGTGACGGTGACGCCGCACGGCCCCGACGCCGACACCTTCGTGGACGGCCAGCGCATCACAGAGACGGCCGTGCTGCGTTCGGGCTCGACGCTGCAGTTTGGATCATCGCACGTCTTCAAGTTTGTGGACCCGCTGTACGACCAGGGCGGGAAGAGGGAGCCGGTGTCCATGATGAGGAGCAGACACAAATCCGGGTGAGAGACTTCCTCCGTTTTGCTGCTTCTGCATGTGCGCCATTAGTTCCGCCCCCTTGCTCGTTGCTCGCCATCTGCGAAGGGAAGAAAAAGACCAGGGTGGTGTCTGCCGATGATGAGGTTTGGAGTTGGCCGCGCCAGGCGGGAGATGAAGGGGAGGCACGTTGGCGGGGAGGAGGAAGAGGAAGGGCTTGAAGGTTCGGGGAAATGAAAGGAGAGCATGAGTGGAGGTCGGGCTGCCCTTTAATCAGATCAACGTGGTGCAGGGTGTGGCCTCCTCCTCCGTTCACACACTCGGAAGGAGGTGCAGACGTCCGATAAGAGGAGCAGCACGAGGATGAAGAATAAGAAGAACCCTAGGATTTAAAACTGCCTTGAAAAGAATCACGCATGTGACGCACTCCTGCATGCACGTGTGGTAAAGTTCGCTTTACTGTTCATTAACTCCAACAAATAGCTTTTATTTCAGCCCAGGTTGTTGTTGGCACAAGTTGATGTTCAAATGAATCAGGGCTTACCTGCTAGACGGATTTCCTGACTCCCGTGCATTCTTGCGGTCAGGTGAATGGAATTAGATTTTCCCAGTTAGTAGGAAGCAACAAAAGCTCAGCTCCACTTCCAATTCTGCAAAACAAATGAATTATTTTAGAGTTTATTTAAACAACATTTGACTGGCAGCGATTTCTGAGCGGATAAGCCGCCTGATTGACTTGTTCAACTTCAGCCATTGATTGACCTTCAGAGTGGGTCCAATCCGGTATCCTGTTCTGATACCAGCATGATTCTTGAGCCACATCTGTGCTTTAATGTTGTCCAAATGAGTATCAGCAAACTTCTTCCATATTCCATGTCCATATCCACATTCTTCCATAGCTGGAAGAATATCATCAAACGCAGCTAAGAGAGTATCAGCAAACACCGCCAAAAGAGTAACAGTGAATGTAGCGCGAATATTATAAGCACTTGTAGCTAAAAGAATATCAGCAAACTCAGCTTAGAGTATCATCAGTAAACACTAGTAGAAGAATGTCAGCAAACATAGCCATGAAAGTAACAGTGAATGTAACTTGGAAAAAATGTAAGCGCATCTAGCTAAAAGAGTAACAGCAAACATAGCTAAAAGAATTTACCAAATGTAGCTAAGAGAGTATCAGCAAACACTGCCAAAAGAGTAACAGCCAATATAGCTAGAATTTTATGCAAGTACCTGTAGCTAGAAGAATATCAGCAAACATCGCCAAAAGAGTAACAGCAAATGTGGCTTGAATAATAAGTGCATGTAGTTAAAACAGTATCAGCAAACATAGCTAGATGAATACCAGCAGCTACGTTTGCTGAGATTCTAGCTACATTTGCTGATTTTGTTTTGGCGTGGTTCCATAAAGTAATCAGAGCTCTGGTATCGGCAGAATTCCAAATTCAGGTATCGCGTTGGGATCGACAGTGGAAACGCTGGTTTGTAATCGTCTCTCTGCTTTTGCACTCTGTAATGGGCGTAAGTGTGAGTGAGTGGATCGGCTTTGTCGGTTTTCTTTCCCTCTTGAGCTCTCGCAGGAAAAGCTCGCGGGTTACGTTTTGACAACTGGAAGTGATGTTTGGCTGCGTAGCCCTTAAAGCTGTGGGGCGAGTGCAACGTGATATTCTTCACTCCACATGCTGGAATGTTGGAGCTGTAATTGTGTCATCCGTCTAGTAAACGTTGATTGGTGGGAACACGCAGGGATTAGCCTGTGTTGATGCGACAAGACACCAGCTGGCATCTTGCGCCACGGAGCGTCGCCTCTCTCGCCTTCACCCGCAAAATTGTGGCCAAGCCGGTCTCCGTTCCAATTCTCCGCCTTGCCAGTTTATCGGCTCGGGAGGCACATAGAAAAGTTTTGTCTGCACGACAACTCAACGGAGCACTTTGACGAAAAGGCCTAAACTGCTGCATTTGTGTGTCTGTGCTGCAGCAGCGTTCCCGAAACCACCTTTGACCTGCAGGGAGACATACACAGCGGGGCTGCCCTGCCCACTAGCAAGGTAACACGCATGCACTCGCAAGCTCGATTGCTCAGGGGCGTCAGCGAAGTGTTATTAACCCGTTGCTGATTAGCTTTGCTTTTACTCTGCCTCCTATTCATGTTCTTAGTCATGTTATGCAGCATTCCAGGATACATTAATAACTCCAGGCTGCATTGCTGCCTCACTCTGTCACGGGGTTTCAAAATTATCAAGTAAAACTATTAGTAAAAATATAAATATTGAAAACACGGGTCATTTGTCATATTCTAGGCACTAGGTGTCCTTAATGCGTGTAGTCAGCTGTTTTTCCTCCCTTTCCGTGTGGAAGTGGTTGGTTTTTTGGCTCTTATTCCACACTATGGGTGAAACCCTTTCATAATTATAGAATACATAAAATGGACGCAAATTAGTTAGCTTGCTACCATGCTGTGTTTAAAGTGGCAGCCGTCTCTTGTGTCCCTTTAGTGATCCTGTAGCCTGCGCATTCCAGGTGTGCAATGTAAACAAAGAACAATGTCACTGTAACGGTGACTATAGGGTTGTTATTAAAGTGTACAGGGCTCTAAAAACAATATTAAAAAGTTGAAATCGGTTTTGTATGCTGGTTTTGTATTCCATTATTGATATTCACTTGGGTTGTTTCTGGAACTTATTAATTGCAGCAAAAAAATAAAACAAAGTATCAGCTTTTATCAGCTGGCACCCAAAATCAATCATGTGTGCGTATGTGTGCATGTGCAGAGCTCGGGTAAGCTGGAGATGGAGCGAGGAATGGTCAAGCCCATGATCAGAGGCGAGCTGCAGGACGGCAGGTAAGACGCCTCCCTCCGGTCTCTCCCGCCAATCTTCTCATGGTGTCGTTTGCCTCCCAGGTCTCAGGACGTCTCGGCAGAGCGGTCGGAGATGACTCTTCCAGCCAGCATCGAGTTCAGAGAAAATTGTGAGTGTTACCATCTTGGTGAACGGCTAACTGTTAAAGGGCGGTAAGTAAAAGATGGTGTGTGTCCATCTATACAGCTGAAGACACCTTCCTGTCAGCCATCATCAACTACACCAACAGCTCCACTGTGCACTTCAAACTGTCGCCCACGTATGTCCTGTACATGGCGTGTCGCTACGTCCTGTCACCCGCCTACCGGCCCGACATGTCGCCTTCGGAGAGGACGCACAAGGTCATTGCCATCGTCAACAAGATGGTGAGCATGATGGAGGGAGTCATCCAGGTGAGTGCGCGCGCTTTTCACCCTCTCCGCTTCCACGATTTGATGGCTTTATCGATCATACGGTTGTCTTATTTTGGCTGCCCGCCGTCGCCTCATCCCGTCCCACAAACCACCTCACCGGTTGTCTTGTCACGTCATTAGTTCCTCGTAGAGGAACCGTTCATTTTACAGTCCAAAGAAATTTAAACCGTATGTGATGAAGGGAGGAGTTTTGTGTGTGTGTGTGTTCTACATGGCGTTATCCATACTGTAGCTGTTGACGTGTTCTCTCTCTGTCCTGTCGATGTGTCCTTCCTCCACCTCCGCTCCTTTGTCCCTCCTCCATCCATCCAGGAAAGTCCTGAAGGGGATCAGGTAGGATAGCACGTCACGATACGGCTGCTACAGACTCGTCCACGTCTCTCTTTTTCCTCTTTCGCTCACTTTGTCCTCTCGCGCGCTCTTCCAGGGTGGGCGATTTCGAACTTTTTAATGTTAGTTTGGTTCTGCAAATTTAAACCCCCAGTGAGGTTTTGATGAGCCATACAAGCCTCAAAGTACTTTTTAGTGACGTTACAGCGCATGCTGCTCTATAATGTTATCATGTGTCACCCACATATCAAACTCCTGTCGCACACTGTACATATCACCAACCTCACCTCCGCCATAATACCCTGAATGCTACCGATATTCATACATACTGAGTAGTTAAGATGTAGGTCACGCCTGCACGCATTTGTAGGCAAAGCCATGTAGAGCGCAAGCTCCTTCCAAAAGCCAAAATGTGACAAGAAACAACAACCCTTAGGAAATAATGTAAATCAAATTCAATCTTTGCAGACACCACACATTTTATAGAGCCGAAGTGTAGACTTACACAGAAAACAATGTGAAACAGTTAGTGCGCTTGAACATCTCATCAGCGTGCATTGAGGAAGAAGAAACTGAGTTGTTTGTCATTCTGCTTGCATTTTATGAACCACACTTACGCTACAATGATTAAAGGATTTCCTGACTCCCCTGAGTTCATATTGTCCCGACTCTCCATTCTCCCGCCACTCTTACTGAGGCGTGGATGCTTTGTTTGTGCAAAACTAGCGACAACCACAAAGATGAGCAAAAATACACCTTATATAGAATAACTATATGTTTTACATGTTCCACCCAATAAGAAATGGTGGAATTGACTTTAGATGAGGACTCCATGTGCATCCTGGATAGATGGAATTCTCTAGTTTTTTTTTCTTCTTTATTAAAGTTCTGGCATTTGTAGGTTATTTTGCAGCCGTCCTCAATAGTAATAATTAAAAAAAAGAAGCACATCCTCTATGCTTAACATTTAAGAATGCAGTGCGCTTGGACATTTCATCAATGCTTTCTGAGAAGAAAGGAGACGTACACTGAGTTCTTCATGGTTCTTTGTTTTCCTGTGAACTGTTGAATTTTTCCAACAGGAACACACTTAAATACAATTAATCCACTTCCAATGCCCAGAAATATGAACAGAAAATAGACGTTAGACAAAATAATTATATTTTTACATGAAGTAAAAGTCATTGTAGTGTGCACCCATGTCGCCCAACCTCGTCAACTATTCTGGCTGCTTCTTCTTCCGCTCTCGCTCTCCTTTGTGCGTCTTTGACCAGCATTTCTTTGTTGTCTCCGCTGCTGCTCCTGCTTCTTCATCTCCACCCTAACAGAAATGCCTCAAAGAAAGAAAAGTGGCCGTGATAATGCATCCTTCCACAGCTGGAAAACTAAGCAACCACAGTGCAGTATCCATCAAGACTAATGCCATTCAGCTTCCGGGACCTGCCTGCCACTAAACAAAACAACCCGTAGCCCAAAACCCAAAGCACCCGTGTCTGTCCCGTCGTTGCATCCATTCTGTGTGACATTGCGCTTCTTTTCTGACTCAACGGTGTGGACGAGAGACAAGTCCATCTGTTTTCAGCGCTTCATTTGCCATCCATCTGTCTTGTTAATCTTATTTAGCCACACATTTCATTTTGGATGCACCCAGCTCTGGCTTTGTCCTGTTCTGTTTGGTTTGTTTGACATTTTCCAAGGCAGGGATAGATGAGTGCCCTCTCTGTTTTGGTGGGGAATTAACCAATCAGCTCTCATGACACCGAGCTCAGTCCTCCACGTCCTTGTCAGTACCCCAAGCCTGACTTGAACTTTAGCCTTGTGGACCGGTTAAGCATATCCTCTTCCAGCAGCCATCCTTAAGAAATGGAACGCACACACCTGCCAACGTTCTTCTACCCTTGAGTACTCTGAAGTTACGCCTTTCGTTACTTTTTGCCGGGTTCAAGTTCTCCTAAAAAAACTACGGTCCTTAAAGGCTGTTGCGATTGACCAGCGTGTAGAACATCGTCTCTGAACAGAGCATGTACAGCCTACCTCCTCGAGTGCTTTCAGATCTGATTTCGGATCAACATTTGCAATAAAGAAGACGACTGTTGCAGCCTGAGCTGCAATAATCTCTTTCTCTTAATCTGCCATCATTTGCTCGCTACGAAGGAAGCAAACAAGCTAAGTAGTCAAACAGAAGGGTGTCCAAAATCCGGCCCAATGACCAAATGCGACGTTATGATTATTGACATTATGGAATTGGAATAAAACAAAACAGGAAAAAATAGCAAAAAAGGGATAATCTAATAAAAAATTAAATGTAACTAAAAATGACACAAACTTTTCTTTAAATATGCATCACTTTTTTTTTATCTCAAAAAATACAAATATACAGTGGATCCCCGGGACACGAAATTAATTCGTTCCAAAAGGATTTTTGTAAGCTGAATTTTCTTGTAACCCGAACAACATTTAACATGAAAATTGGGTAATTCGTTCTGCTGACCCGGAAGACCCTTCGTACAATGGAAAAAAAAACCCAGTTCTGCACATTTAATACTGTATAAATAAAGAGTATTGTAATACAAATGTAATGTAAAAAAATTATAATGTAATAATAAAAAGGGTCCGCATCACTGCAGACGCTGCACCAATCCGCCTGTCAGTCTTGCGTTCCATCCTTCCATCGCTCGTGAACAAGACCCCGAGGTACTTAAACTCCTCCACTTCGGGCAGGACCTCACCCCTGACCCGGAAAAGGCATTCCACCCTTTCCCGGGCGAGAACCATGGACACGAAGAAGTAATTATAGGAATACCATATGCAGAATTGTCCTATAATACATCTTTTCAAAGCATCTTCCTGCTAGAAAATGTTAAATGGCATATGAGGTGGCGCCCTCTGCTGGATTTATAGCTGCAACATCCCACCTTTGCTAGGTACTGTCAAAAACAAATGATAGACCATTTAAAGCAGGGGTCCCAATGCCATACCACAAATAGGAAACATTTCAGTCATTAACCAAGATGGAAACACGTGTGCACGTCATCAGGATGTGCTGAAGTGCATGAAAATGTAATGTCATGTCGTGGAAGGTGTGGAAGAGGCTGGTGTCTGGCGATCTGAAGCGTCTCTCCAGGACTGGTCACTAATGTCTGGTTGACAGTAATGACCAATCCTCATTCTGGGGAGGATTGGAGGGGGGTGAGGTTTGCTAGGTGTGAGTCTATCCCTCAAGTAACAGCTGCTCCTTCTTGACTGCCACTCAAACAGAAAGCCCCTCCCTCACACCCTCTCATTAACTTTATTTGGGCTCTCACCAACCCCTCATTTGTGTGTGTCATGTGATGGACAACGTTACAGAAACAGAAGAACATCGCGGGCGCCCTCGCTTTCTGGATGGCCAACGCCTCGGAACTCCTGAACTTCATCAAGCAGGACCGAGACTTGAGCCGCATCACGCTGGACGCCCAGGACGTCCTGGCCCATCTGGTCCAGATGGCCTTCAAGTCAGTCTGTGTGCACGGTTGTGTGTGAGGTAGTCACCTCACTGCAATAGGATGTATGGAAAATGGATGGATGCAACGTGTGCCTGCGCAGGTACCTGGTCCACTGCCTCCAGGCCGACCTGAACAACTACATGACCGCCTTCCTGGACGACCCCGAGGAACACAATCCCCAGAGGCCCAAGATAGGTAAACGCAAGCACTAGTACCATGTGCCGTTGCAAATGGAAGCTGAAAACGTAAAATAGGAAACCGTGTGGTTTTGTGTTTTTTTGCAGAGGACGTCTTGCACACGTTGACGGGCGCCATGTCGCTGCTACGGCGGTGTCGCGTCAACGCCGCCCTGACCATCCAGCTTTTCTCGCAGCTCTTTCACTTCATCAACATGTGGCTCTTCAACAAGTTGGTGACGGACACTGGTTCGGGACTCTGTTGCCACTACTGGGGCGCCATCCTGCGGCAGCAGCTCAGCCACATCGAGGCCTGGGCCGAGAAGCAGGGCCTGGAGCTGGCCGCCGACTGCCACCTCAGTCGGATTGTTCAGGTTGGAGGAGCCGACACGAACACCTTAGGAACCCCGTTTAATTACATTATTTATGACGCGCTGGTCTCGGACTGCATGCTGGTTTTTGACATTTGCCCATTTAAGTGGTTCGAACTGACTTCCAATTTTCAGAGTTCGAATCTCCGTTGGGCATCTCTGTGTGGAGTCTGTATGTTCTCCTCGTGCGTGCGTTTTTTCCGGGTACTCCGGTTTCCTCCCACATTCCAAAAACATACATGTTATCTTAATTGGTCACTCTAAATTGTCCACAGTTATGAATGTGAATGTTTGTTTGTCTATATGTGCCCTGTGATTGATTGGCGACCAGTCCAGGGTGTACCCCGCCTCCCCCCCCCAAAGTCAGCTGGGATAGGCTCCAGCATACCCGTGACCGCTAATGAGAATAAGCGGCATAGAAAATGAATGAGTGAATATTGCCATTGCAACATCTTTGAAGGAAGTGTTGCTTAGCTAGTTCGCTTAGCTTGTGTGTATCCTCCAGGCCACCACGCTGCTGACCATGGACAAGTACTCCATGCAGGACGTTCAGAACATCCACAGCACTTGCTTCAAGCTCAACTCCCTGCAGCTGCACGCTCTCATGACCAACTACCACTGTGCTCCCGACGAGCCTTACATCCCACCCGTGAGTCACACGCTCGCTTGAAAGCTTCAAAGCCGCCAGCACTGCTTTCAAATAACCTCCAACCCCCCGTCCCCCCCACACACACAGGAACTGATTGACCACGTGGTGGCGGTGGCCGAGAACACGGCCGACGAGCTGGCGAGGAGCGACGGCCGGGAGGTCCAGCTGGAGGAGGACCCCGACCTCCAGCTGCCTTTCCTCCTGCCCGAGGACGGCTACTCGTGCGACGTGGTACGCAACCTTCCCAATGGTTTGCAGGACTTCCTGGACCCGCTGCTGCAGAGAGGTAGGTCCTTTTGGCATTGACTCATGAATGATGCTCAAGGAAGGATTGGGTCGGGATTATGTGGCCCTCAATCTTTTTCCAGTGAGGGCCACATAATGAAAAAAGAAAGGATGCAGCTTTGATTTTTGAAAATATGAAGAAGTATATATTTCAAGAAAAAACAACTTTGTCCTGTAGGTGAAGAATTATTTGGGATGGGCTTTTGCTGTTAAATTATATTAAATGAAAAATGTTCTTCTTAAATGAACTTCATAAATTGTGTTCAGGAGATATTTTGACTTTATTCCTGTAATACTGTATTTTCCCCAAACAAGGTTTCTCATAATATTATGACTTGCTTTCTTTAACATTTCATCTCTATGCTACTAAAATTAATTTTTTTCATAATCATACAAATATTTCTACTTTCTTTATAGTTATATTTTCTTTTAATTGAGAGTTGTTGGTTTTTTTTAAATTACAACTATTTGTTGGTTTGTTTATTTCTCATATTACAACCTTTCAAAAAACTTTGACTATGTTACAAAAATGATTTTTCTCCACAATATTTATGATACGTTATTCTTGGAAAATTATGATTGGTACATTACAATATCTTTGTTGTAATATTTTTGCTTTATTCTTGTTTTATATACGGATTTTTCCATTTTTGTTTGTTTTTATTAGTGTTTTGTTTTGTATTGTTGTATTATAATGTATTGTATTAGCACACATGGTTATAAATTATTACTTAGGGGGGAAGATTTTCTGCAGGGGAAAAAAAAAAATCTGCTAATTTGCAGAGCCATGAATGCTGAATCTTGAATGCTGGGGGATACGCTGTATGTTGTCAAAGAGAATCAGTGACTTGGTCATACTGTGTGTGTGTGTGTGTATGTCTTTTTTCCACCAGGGTTCTGCCGGCTAACGCCCCACCCTCGCTCACCCGGTACGTGGACGGTCCACTTTGAAGGGGCCGACTGCGACAGCCACTTCACCGCTGCTGACAATTCCGACATGGTAGGACTTGGCTCGCGCGCGCGTGTGTGTGATCTCGGAGGAAAGCATATGATTTATGCTGAAGGACACAACATACGCACACACATTTGATCAACACCAATCACTCCAAACATGAGGGAGCTTAAAGCACAAAATGATAGAGCGCTTAAATGTGTGTGCATTTCCTCTGTAATTGCACGGCTCACCCCTATCTTTATAACACTCTCTGAAGGTGCGTGAAGTGTTTTCTGGCAGACATGAAAGGTGACGCTTGTCTAGACGTGCTAATCATTATTTAGCATAATAAGTCCTATGGTCCCCACACCCTCGCAGAGTGACATCTTGGAGGTTTACTGTCTGTCCTTCGCAACACACAAACACCATTTCTTGGTGCATTTGATGTTTATTTCTTTGCACTCCAGAAGGAGTGCGGCCATTGTGGTTTTTCGCTGCAGGCTGTGTAATGCTCTCGCTTTAACGTAAGTCAGGCTGGAGAAAGCATTGATGGGAAGCGCCACCGCAGCGCTGCCCACTCCGAACCCAACACGGGCAGACACGATCACATTATTTGATGCAAAGCTGTAGTATATACGGTGTGTATGTATATGTGTTACTAAATAACAAAAGTATGTGTTGACAATGTTACTGTAACTTGCCGATGAAGGCGTAGCCTTGCCGTTGTTGTCTTGTGGTCGTCGTTTCCCGTCAATGGCGCAGCCACACACGACGACACAACACGGTTACGCAACACGCACGCGTGCAAATTCAATGCAGGCAGACGTTCTTTTATGTCCTGAAATATTTTTCACAAGTCAGACACAAGCCTGTTGATGTTGGCCGGCACTGTTGAGAGAATATTTTCTTGTGATGTGGTGAAGCTTGGTAGCTCTGAGTCTGTGTCTCCACACCCAGTCACCCAACCCCGCACATGTGTGGAAGTTGTGTGTGTGTGTGTGTGGGGGGGGTTCATGGTGTGGCTTTCATTCCTGACTCCTTTCCAGCGACCACCGGTTCCTCTGTGGTCTTCTCCTTCCCACCCTCCCCACACTGCCTCCCTGCATCTTCTCACTCCCGCCTCCTTCCTCCCGTTGCTCACTTTTCCTTCACGACGCGCCCGATAGCCAGAGGACTTTGTCGCCTGCTCCTTCACTCACTCTTTGCGTGCGTCTCTCCTTTCAGCCAATGAGGAAAGAGCCGGAGGTCGTCACTGTGACGCTCAAGAAGCACAACGGCATGGGCCTCAGCATCGTGGCCGCCAAGGTAAGCCAACCCTCAAGCTTTCCTAGAATCGCCTTTTAATAATAAAGAGCTGGCAAATAAATGTGACAGGCAGTCCGGAAATAGGCGGGATGTTGGCTGCTGAGATGTGGAGCGTGCGGGAATGTTGAGTGTGAGCGAAAGGACTGTTTTCACTGTTGAGTCAGACGGCAGTCCGGAGACTAAACAGTGAGCCCAAACAAAAGGGTTCCGGGTGGTTCTGTTTAGTTTGCTGCTGTAGTGAGCACATAGAAGGGCTTTGTTGAAGTGCTGCTGTGGATTGTAAGTGCAGTTGGAGCGCTGGGCGATTTTGTGCTGCTCTCAATAGATAGTCAAGGGCATATTAACTTGGATAATGTTCTTTTAATTGGCCGAGCGTTTGGCTAAAACTGGACTCAGTGAGCTCGTCACACAGCAAAATGAAATGTGGCTGCTGGATACCTGAATTTCTCCTGTGGGGGATTTATAAAATATCCAGCTATCTATGTGTCATGTGTGATAGAGTTTGAGCTCAAATGAAATGAAAGGTGTACAACTGTGGTGAGACCAGCCATGTTGTTTGGTTTAGAGACAGTGCCGCTGAGGAAAAGACAGGAGGCAGAGCTGGAGGTAGCAGAAATGAAGATGCTGAGGTTCTCTTTGGGTGTGACCAGGATGGACAGGATCAGGAATGAATACATCAGAAGGACAGCACATGTTAGAGGTTTTGGAGATAAAGCCAGAGAGGCCAGACTGAGATGGTACGGACATGTCCAGAGGAGAGATAGTGAATATATTGGTAGAAGGATGCTGAGTTTTGAATTGCCAGGCAGGAGGCCTAGAGGAAGACCAAAGAGGAGGATAATGGATGTAGGGAAAGAGGACATGAAGGTAGTTGGCGCAAGAGAAGAAGATACAGAAGACAGAGTTAGATGGAGGCAATTGATTCGCTGTGGTGACCCCTGAAGGGATAAGCCCAAAGGAAAAAAAGAACAGCATAAATCTGAAATGTTAGAGAAAAAAGATGATTTTGTTAGACATAATATTAAGAATAACAAATGCAGTTTTAAAATTGGGTTGTGGAAAACTTCAAAATATAATGGAATACACTCAAAATAATGAAGAAGAAAATAAAAAATGAAATACAATGTTAACAAGCAGCAGAAATGGTTACAAATTTACAAGATTAAAGTAAAAAAATTTTAAGAGATAAAAGTTGAGCATAACAAGAATAATAGTTGCAATTTTACAAGAATAAACTTGTAATATTATGATAAAAAATGTTATTTTAGTAGCAAAGTTGAAATATTAAGAACAATATATATTTTTTTCTTAAGTTTTGAAAATAATCAAAATATTATGGGAATAAAGTCACAATCCTACCCGAGGAAAATTGGCAAAGGTTGTTTAAGAAGAAAGTTGTAATATTTGAAAATTAGAACACTGCAAAGTTGATACTTTCCCACTACATGACAAAGCTGAGATTCCATTCTGTCTTGAAATATACAAAATAGACCGGAAAAGGCTTGGACACCATAGCGTTATTCCCTTCAGGACATGATTAGTGTGAGTTCCATTTTAGCTGCTGCTTCTGGACCAAGACAAAAGTGGAAGTCATCCATTTATGCTAAAAATGTCCAACTGGGAGCTGAAGGGGCTGGTGGAAGTCAGCAAGAGCGACCTCTGCTGGCCAGGGAGGTTTCAGGCACGCCCTGTTTGTCCGCGAGCAGGATTATGAACTGATGTTTGTTCAGGGTCGCTCCATGAAGGCCGCTGCGGGATATCCTCCACTTTAGTTCCTCTACTTCCACACCGACGTCACGCACACAGCTAAGACGTGAAGCGTAAATATAAAACCTCCTTCCTGCCCGAGGAGGCAACTTTCCTGTCTCTGCTCCTGGTGGGAAAGAAGAAGGTGCTCTGTTAATTTTTCCCGCTGTGTGTTTGAGTGGTTAATCGGAACGCCAGGTACAGTATTGTCCAACAGCTGCTTGGATTCTCAGTAAACTGGGCTGAGCTCTGTCTTCTTATATAACCGTGTGTGTGTGTGTAAAATGTGACTGTCGGGGCAGCGGCGCTCCACCTCAGTCTGACCAGCCGGCGTTCCATGCAGACGTTTCCCCTCTGGATCACCACCTGCATTCCCGCCTGTTTTTTTTTTTGGTTGTTTTTTTAAGCTGAGCGACTTGTGGAGGAATTTGGCCTCGCTTGGGAACCTTTAAAGCGGAGCTTGCATCTCACGGACGGGATGTGGGGTGACTTTTACACAGCCCGTAGCATTCCCGCCTCCTGTTTTCGCAGGTGTTAGGACTTGTTTCTGCTCAAGCTCAGCTGTGAATGGTGATTTTATTTTTATTTTTTTAATTCTTTTGGAAAGTGAGAGCCTTTAGACTTGCGGGTGCATGCTAACAGGCTGCAGTAGCATCCGGGATACGTGTGCGCATCCCGGCGGGGACGACACGGTGTGAACTGGTGTTGACAAGGTTGCAGGGTGCGGCATGTGGTTCTCCGTGGTGGGCAGGAGAGACCAGGTAGGTGTGTGACACAAGGAGGCCTTTTCAATGAGTAAACATCAGCGAGTAGCAGTGCCGCTTGAATGGAGCACAGATGTGCGTGTTGGGAGCTGACAGGTTTAACGACCTTCTGGGTAGTCTGTGTTTGCGTTAGGGGCTGCTCTGCTAATAGTTAAACCAGTGTACACACGCGTGCACACATGCTCGGCATATGTGCACTTTTACAATAGATCTATTGAGTTATTGGTTTCAGTTTTACTACACATGCAACACCTCGAGTCCCCACTTTATAATATGACCGTTCATGTTATGGCCTCATTTTAAACTTGAAGCTGTTTACACTGCTTCACTTCTTTTTACACTTGCATGGATGGAAGCTGCAGCACAGACTGCATGGCATGATGTGTGCATGACGATGTGTCACAATAACAGCACAGTGTTAAATTGCTCATATTGTTAAGGGAGTTCTGCATTGGTTACACAAAGCTGGGCAGAGCATTACAGTACATGAAAGCTCATTGGTGTATTTGAAGTGTTTGTTTGTTGGCTGGAGGAATTGAACAATAGCCGCCCCCTTCCCCATGAAGTTGGCAACAATGAGGGGAAGTCTTATTTCCTGCTACGCAAGATCCAAAATATTTTGCTCTCCTTTTTTTTAAAATGAATGTGTCAGTTTTGGTCAATTTTGCTGGGTGCTTTGCATTTCCCCCCTCCCCCCCCCCCATTTCTCCCAGCAGCAAAGCATTTTTATTCCTGCCTGTCACGTTAACCTCGGGTGTGGCCACATGCCCGTAGCCAAAGTCAGGAAAATAGCTAAGAAGCCCTCAGGCTCGAATATGCTCCTGTTGTCACGTGTTTTAACCCAATTCAAATAGACAAGGATGAATGTAAATCATCAGCAGGAACGTGTTCTGTGGCTTCTTGGCTCTGTGCGGTGACACCGGTCTTTTGGTGCAAAGGCTTGATGCACCCAAAGAGCGTTTGCAAACACGGAGGCTTAAGGCAGGAATTTGTTTGACCGGTGCCAACATTTCTGTTCGGTCTGCTCCATGTCGACGTGCACTTTGCGCAATCGATGCCGTTAGACGGTCAGTTGACGCCGGTCATTTCCTACAGGCAGGTGACTCCTCTTATAATACCCTAAACAAATGCTGTAGTCTGACCTTCTTGCATGTGTATGTGCATGTTTACCACACTCGCATGGCTGAAACGTGCTGAAACTTGCTGCCTATGAATTACCTATTCAATTTGCATGATTGGCCATTACTCATGTGCGTGCATTTGTGAGGAGAGAAAGTAACATTTAGGGAGACAAAAAGCGAGCAAAAATAAATTACATGCAAAACAATTTGTTTTGTCAGTATTTGTTGTTTTTTGTAAAGATCACAAACAAGACGGAGGCGCCTGTGACTGCTTTGAGATGGGGGAGGGGCCCACAACAGCACCCTCCCCACCCCCCACTGCTCGTTGAGAAGAGCAATACGGGGGTTCACGTTAGTCCTTTTTTAAAATTATTTATTTATTTATTTTGAAAGAGTATTTAGAGCTGCAGTTTGTGGCCCACTTTTATTTTCATTAAAATATATATTTTTAGATTGTTTTCTTTTTATATTTATATATATAATTTTTTACACTTAAGTCACTTTTATAAAAAAAAAATTACACTTCTATTAAGTTAAACCTGGCAATTTGTTTTTTTTTAACATTACCTCGTCTGTTAAAACAATAATACACATAATTACATCCGAAGTGCATTTAAAAAAAATGTATTAAATCATTTTGTCAAGCAAATGAGGAAGCATGACAGTTGCATGCTTGCATGCATGCATATAATGCATACATTAATATTAAATATCCATTCATCCATTTTCCTTGCTTTCCCTGACAAAAAGCCACAAAATCTGAAAATGTACACCTTACTGTGCAATGAACATACCAGTGGTTCTCAGTTATTTTCTGTCATGTCCCCCCAAATGGACAAATGTTTTCCTGATTTGACTTCAGACTAAGGTCGAAAGTGAAAACAGGAACAAAATAGAGAGCTATGAAGAATATAAATGTATTTAAGAGTCCAATTGCATGCAGAGTACAAAAAATGTGTACATGTTGGCAGGTCTGCAGTAACATAAAAGTATTCCCTGCCTTAGCAATGAGGCACTGCCTTTGGATGAAAATATTTGGACGCCCCTGTAACAGGCGCCATTGAGACATGTTGTACCTGAACAAGGTGCAGCTCAATATGCTGCATTCCAAAAAGACCCGTTCTAGTGAAATCTGAAAGGGTGATATTTTCTAAAGCAACACATGTAGACATGCAAAGACGTTTAATATAGTTTGAGAAATAGATGGTGATATAGGGGAAAAAGTCACTTCACCCTTAGCTTTTACAATATTTTCCACATTTTAACGTTCTTTTAAAATAATGGTGATAAATTGTCTTCTTGGACTTTAATTCCCATATTTTAACGTCATTCCTCTAATATTAGAACTTTTTCTTCAACCAGATTTTTCAAAAACTTTATTTACTTTGTTGTCTCTCATGATATTACGACTTTTTAAAAATCCTGTATTTTTGAGTTTAATTTTAATTTACTAAACGCTACTAATGTTATTATATTTTTCTGGTGACATTACAAGTTTTTTCCACAGAAGATTGTGACTTTTTTTCTCGTTGCAATGCAACTTTTTTTTTATTACTTTATTCTAAAATTGAAGCGTTTTTTTTTTTTTTCTATTTCTGCTTGGGTTTTTTTTATTTTCTATTTTGTCAAGGTTTTTTGTAAATTTACTTTCCATTAACGTCTCTATTCCCATATTTTGACTTTTTTTCTTGTAACATGACAACTTTATTTTTAGTCTTAAAATTAGAATTTTTTTTTTTATATATTTCATCTTGATGCTCTTAAATTCAGTTATATTTCTTTGTTTTTTGTGTTTTTTAAATTCTTACTTTTTCCTCCTTTTTTAAAATTATTCTTGTAAAATTACTGCTTTTTTTCCATTTTGCTGCAGTTTTTTTTTAATTTTGTTCTTGTTTTTTTAATTTTGTTTTGTTAATAAATTGTATTTTTAGACACGGCCGCGGGCCAATTAAAAAAAAAATGGCTGTGGTCCACAAATGGCTCTTTTGCGTTATTTTGGGCACCGCTGCTTAACCATCAACATCGCTGGGGGTGCTTCTGGCTTCCCTTATGTCTTATTTTTGTAAAATAATGGTGTCTCATTAGATTGCAGCTTTTCTTGTAAAATTAAACCCGATTTTTATGTACTTTTTATGTTGTTTTTCTGAATATCTGTGAATGGATATTTTGTGGTTGATATGGTTGGTTGTGCACAACACATGGTTAAACTTACTATCACACATCATCCAGTGCTTGCTGCCAAACATTCTGGAGGTTCTTGTGGAGGGACTCAGAAGGTGGCGCTGTTTGATTATGGACTGTGTGTGTCATCCTGCAGGGCGCCGGCCAGGAGAAACTAGGCATCTACATCAAGTCTGTGGTCAAAGGAGGCGCCGCCGACATGGTTGGTATCACATTGGTGTTAGACTCACCAAAGGAGACCACCCACTGACCTGCCGTGTCTTCCTCACAGGACGGACGTCTGGCAGCGGGCGACCAGCTGCTGAGCGTGGACGGTCGCAGCCTGGTGGGTCTGTCGCAGGAGAGGTAAAAAAGTGAACGCTCGTCTCTCGACATTCACTTAACAAGAACATGCCCGCCCGTATGCTGACGCAAGTCACACCCAGGATGAAAATGTCAAACCACACTTAGCTGCTCTGTGGGCCCCGGACAAGACAAAGGAAAATAAATGAAGTCAAAAGTCATGGTGACATGACATCATAACCATAGCTTGCAAACCTCAGGCGTGGGAAGTCTTTATTTATTTATTTTATTTTGTTGATTCCTCAGTTGGTTCCGGACCCGGCCGCAATAAGTGAATTTCCATAAAGTGGGATTCTTTATTTATAAATTGAATATTTCCATAGAGCATAAAAAACTTGTAACTTGTAACCTTCTAAATACGTTTTTTATTATTAGAGCTCTCTAGACACAAATAACAGCCCTATAGTCACATTTACAGTCCCATTATCCAATATAGTAGATGCAATAAGAGTAAATAAGCTACAAATAGTTGTGTGATTTCATGGTGGCTGTGCCCCTCCAGGGCGGCCGAGCTAATGACCAGGACGGGATCGGTGGTGACTCTGGAGGTGGCCAAGCAGGGCGCCATTTACCACGGCCTGGCCACGCTCCTCAACCAGCCCAGCCCCATGATGCCTCGAGGTAAGTGTGCGTCTTGTGTTATCGCTGTACGTTCACTGTGTGTGGAGGCTTCACTGTGATTTCATCGCTGCGGCACTTCTAGAGTTATGCAGTGATAACAATCTTCCTACTGTTTCATAGCGCGTAAGTGTTTTTAAAAGCTGACAGCTGGGAGACAGTTGGGCTCCTGTTAGCCAGCGCAGCAACACGGTCTTTAGCTGTACTGAATTGTGCTCCTGGTTGAAGTAGTAATGAGGCCCAGGGAAGAGCCGGCAGACATTGAGGCTTTGTAGTCTCCTCTGGAACGCCGTGCACGCTCATGGCAGCCGCTTTACTGGGTCGTCTGGCTCCAGCTGGAATGTGACCCTCCACTCATTAAAAAGCCCGTTCCTGCGGGTCCGGTGTGACGCCACAGAGACGCGGCTTGCCTTCACTCGTAGCAGTGAAAGGAAAGCCGCTGGCCGGGGGAGCGACACGGGACACTTTTCTTTTTGAAAACATCCTGCCGGGAGAGGATCTGAAAGCACATGTAAGATTTGAAATAAACCGCAGAGGAAGTTAAAGCCTTGTAACAGGAATGTCGTAGGACACAAGCGTTGGGACACCATTCCTCCAACAGAGAGCATGCGGCGTCTTTGCACCCGGAACAGCTTCCACTTTCCTGGAAGACTGTGCAAGACTTGACAGTGTCTGTGGGGGGTTTTTGTCACAGTTAACTGACGGTGGACACGAGCCTCTCCGTCGTTGATCTCAGTTCATCCCGAAGGGATCTTCTACATAAGTTGTTTCCAAACATTCCCTTCAGACATTTCACCTAAAGCCATGTGCCCTCTACTCCTGCAACAAAAATCAAAACCTTGTTTTATATTAATCAACTTGATTCATGCACTTAATCATATTGGGTCAACATTTTATATTTTGCATGGTCATTTGGGTTTTGATAATGTTTCACATGAGCACTAACAAATATAGTAGATAAGTAGTCATCCTACTTATCTTTTAGAAATATTGAACATAGTTAATTGGTTAATTAATTTGATAGTAATGCCGGGTTCCAGGCACCGATAAATATTAATCATCCTACACACGGTAGTAGTCAAAATAATAGCAGTGCAATGTGACTAACCAGAGGAAGTACTTTTAGTATATTTGTATTACTACAAACAAGTTACCAGTAGGTGCAGTAGATTCCCAGAAAACAAGACGCTCTTAAGGCTGAAGGGTGAATCAGGTGGCCCCTATTTAAGGATGAAAGCAGCACTTGTTGAACATCATTTCTCTTTGAAAGCCTGAGGAAAATGGGTCATTCAAGACGTTGTTCAGAAGAACAGCGTACTTTGATTAAAGAGGTGATTGCACCTCGTTTTCCCCTCTCCAAAAAATGCTTGGCTAAAATGATCTCTCAATGTCTTAAAATGGAGAGCAAAACCAGAGAAAAATGGAAGACAAAAATAAAATTGATGGAAAAATAACCAGATTGGCAAAAGCTCAGCCAGTCATCAGCTACAGGATGATCAAAGACAGTCTGGAGTTACCTGTAAGTACTGTGACAGTAAAAAGACGTCTGTGTGAAGCTAATCTATTTATAAGAATGCCCTGCAAAGTCCATCTGTTAAAAAAAGGCATGTGCAGGAGAGGTTGCAAATTGCCAAAGAACACATCAACTGGCCTAAGGAGGAACATTTTGTGGACTGATGAGAGTAAAATTGTTCTTTTTGTGTCCATAGACAGTTTGTGAGACGACCCGCAAACTCTTCTTACACTTTTTTCTGCTCATTTTTGCAAAATTATTTTTCAGCTACATTCTTAGTCGTAATATGACTTTATCCCAAAATATTTTGATTTCTCGTTATATACTGTAATTTCCCAAAAGTTGTATCTTTATTATTTTTGTTTATGTTTTGACTTTTATACAATTAATTTCTTTAATATTTGCGCTATATAACAATTCTTAATAAAATCGTGACTTTATTATTGTCAATTTTTTTTCTAGAAAGATTGAGATTTTTACTGTGTCTACGGCCATTTAAAAATCAGCTGCAGGTCGCACTTTGGACGCTGTCAGTGATGGAATCCTCTCATCCTCTCTCTCTCAACATCCAGCATCAGACCGAGGTCGCGAGAAGAACGGCAAGATGCGTCCAAAGAGCGAAGGCTTTGAGTTGTACAACAGCTCCGTGCAGAACGGCTCTCCCGAGAGTCCGCAGCCCGGCTGGGACTCTTACCCAGAACCAAAGAAGATGAGCGGAGAAGACCGGCTTCTCAAAAACCGAGCAGACCACCGCTCCAGTCCCAATGTGGCCAGTAAGTGTTGATTTTCTCACGCGCTTTTTGTGTTGACTCTTCTCCAGTAGACGCTCTGTCTTTCATCAGATCAGGGCCAGAGTCCTGCAGGCAAAGCGGTCTATCCCGGCGGCCCTGGCACCAAGATCACCTCCGTCTCCACCGGCAACCTGTGCGCTGACGTAAGTGCCTCTTATGTGAGGAAGCCTTCTGGATGAGTGTAAAGTGCCGCTCCTGATGCCAGCGCCCTTCAGCTCATATGAGAAATGTTTTTAGGAAAGTAAGTGAATATTTCTTCTCATTCAGGACGAGCCTTCACCGCCACGTCCGGAGGCTTACCCCATTCCCACTCAGACCTACGCCAGGGAGTACTTCACCATCCCGGCATCCAAGAGCCAGGACCGCGTGGTTGGTCCCGGACCGGGCGCCTTGCTGCACTGGCAGGGCATGGAGGACAGAGAACGGCTCCCCACGGTGGACAACATCCACAACAGCATGCAGGTGAGTCACTACTCATTTTCTGCAGGATCACACAAAGCATGCATAGTACACGGTATGTACAGCATGCAAGTATCTTCATCAGGGGTCACCAACGTCCCTCTCCCCGGCCACTTGGTCCAGCTCTCCCCGGCGGATGCCGGGGCGTTCCCAGGCTAGCTGAGAGACATAGTTTTCCCTGAGGCCTCCTACCGGTTGGACGTGCCCTGAGCACCTCGGGCCCCCGGGAGGCATCCTAACCAGATGCCCGAGCCACCTCATCTGGCTCCTCTCAATGCGGAGGAGCAGGGGTTCTACTCCGAGTCTCTACGCCATCTTGTCCTTTCGGTCACTACCCAAAGCTCCTGACCATAAGTGAGGGTAGGAACGTAGATCGACCAGTAAATTGAGAGCTTTGCCTTTTGGCTCAGCTCTCTTTTCACCGCGACAGACGCCGCCCCAATCCGTCTGTCTCTCTCACATTCCATCCTTCCATCACTCGTGAACAAGACCCCGAGGTACCTAAACTCCTCCAATTGAGGCAGGCCTCATCCCCGACCCGGAGATGGCACTCCACCCTTTTCCGGGCGAGAACCATGGACTCGGATTTGGAGGTGCTGATTCTCATCCCAGACTCTTTACACTCAGCTGCAAACCGATCCAGTGAAAGTTGAAGGTCACGACTCGATCAGCACCACATCATCTGCAACAAGCAGAGACCAAATCCTGCGGCCACCAAACTGAAACCCCTCACTGCCCTGGCTGCATCTAGAACTTCTATCCATGAATGAACAGAATCGGTGACAAAGGGCAGCCCTGGCGGAAATACAAACCATTTTAATTTGTACAAGTAGCTTTCGTTGGTGACCCCTGATCTACTTGCATATATTCATGTTTCATCTTCTAGCGGGTTAACCATTCCCAGGAGGACATGTACCCTCCACCTGGGCTCATGAGGCCGGATGAGCGCATGCAGCAGCACTACCAGCAGGAATACCACCACCGAGACCTGGACTACCAACATCGAGACCTGGACTACCCGAGAGGACCACCAGGTAAGATGTCAGTAGCAAAATTTCTTTTCGGGGGTTCTGATAGTGTTTTGTGTCACTTGAGGTGTTGGAGGACCAGACCACTGGGGGCCGCAGCAGCAGGTTTCCTCCTCCTTGGAGTCATCCACATCCAGCCAGGAGCACCTCAACTTCTCGGCCTCCTCCACGTCCTCCGGAAAGAACCAAAAGACCGGGCCCGGTCGATGGAAGACGCCCAACGCCCCTCATGTCGTGCCGCCACACTCGGTCCAGCCGCCATCCCGCTCCGACCTGCCGCCGCCCCCTCCGCCTCCGCCAGCGTCTTACCCCGACGTGTACGAGCCATACGACCCTCAGCCGGACCTGCCTCTGCCGCCGCCTCCCGCCGCCATCTCCTCCGCGTCGGCCCAACAAGCCGCTGACCGCAAGAAACGTGAGGAGCAACAACGCTGGTATGAGAAGGAGAAAGCTCGTCTGGAGGAGGAGAGGTACTGGATGTCTTGTTGATATTTTTGGTGGTGGTGATGATGAAGGTGGTGATGATGTTTTTCACCAGGGAAAGGAAGAGGAGGGAGCAGGAGCGGAAGTTGGGTCAGATCCGGGCTAACCCTGTCATGCCCGTCCAGCCTCACAACAACGGAGGAACCATGCCTCCTCCTCCTCATCATCATCACCATCAGCCCCCTTTGCCCTCCATGGGTCCACCTCAGGCGTACCCCCCCACACAGCCCCAGCCTCCCCCCTCCAGACCAGAGAAGTTGGCCAGTCTTCCTCGCTCGGCGGTCCCTCCCGCTGCCAGCGCCTCCAACCCCCCAGGTAGTACTTTCTTCAAACTTCCTGTTTGGTCACTTAATAACAGGCGCTAATCCAAGATGGCTCTCCATTCCGTTTGTGTGCACGGCGTCTACAGGCATGGACACGGTGATCAGAGAGCTACTACCCCAACAGCAGCCTCGCACCATCGAGAGGCGGGACCTCCAGTACATCACCATCAGCAAGGAGGAGCTGACCAGTGACAGCCTCTCTCCGGACCCCTGGAAGAGGGACGCTCGTGAGAAGGCCGAGAAGCAGCAGCAGCTTCACATCGTCGACCTCCTGGACAAGGAGATTCAGGAGCTCCAGGTGAGTTGCCGAAGACTACTTCCTTCCTGTTCATGTTGTTTGCCTTTAGTATTATCCGATATCATGATTGTCACCTGACGTTGTTTCCTCACTCTTATCAATTACCACCTAATGGCTACATCGAGAAAAAATAGCGGGTCATTTACTGCCTATCTCAAACACGTCAGCATTGCTAGCGTGACCTGTGGCGCTCAAATATTGAAAGACCAGTCCTATGTAGTATTCTGGTCCTCAGTAATATTACATTGACGAGACCTTAGCTTGGTTTACGTTCTAGTCAGCCAAGGCATGTCTGACATAATAGTGGGGGGGAAAAAAGTTTTCCTCCTTTGCGGTGTGGAAGTGGTATGTTTTTTGGCTTCTTACTTTGTACTCCTTCCGCAAAAAACTGTTTGGAAATACAAATAAATTGGAGGCTAACCTGTTAGTTTTGTAGCTCGATATATTTAATGAGCGGTGGCAATTTCTTATGTTCCTGCCGAGATCCTGTATTCTGCACATGCAATGTGGTGTAAACAAACAATAATAGGAGTGTAAAGGTGCCTCTAGGGATGTTATTTCATGTCTACTGGGGCTCTAATTAATAATGGTATAAATCTGTATTTGGAAAGTCATTTTTGTGATCTAACTGCAGAAATATTAAGTGTATTAATATTGGATCTTATTTTACGTTATCTATGTCGGTTCTGGAACCAGTGAGCCGCGTTAAACGAGGACTGACTGTACACTTAAAGATGGAGCCATTCTATTATGCAAACAGTTGTTGGTTCACCAGCAAAAGAGCCGTCCAAAATACTTGGCTCCTCGGAGAACATCACATCTCTAAGACACTTTTCAGTGGAGCTTTCAGGTGGTGTGTACTTAATGGCAATCGCAACGATGTTGTGCGTGATCGGAATGACGTCGGGAGCGGTGTCCGGTCTTCCAGGGCAAGCCGGAGCGCACGGCGGAGGAGAGCGACCGCCTGAGGAAGCTGATGCTGGAGTGGCAGTTCCAGAAGCGGCTGCAGGAGTCCAAGCAGAGCGACGAGGACGAGGAGGAGGAGGACGACGAGGACGTGGACACCATGATGATCATGCAGAGGCTGGAGGCCGAGAAGAGAGCCAGGGTATGTGGTCATGTTGTGCTTTTAAAGGAACAAAGCTCGAATGTACGTACTACTTGTTGAGCCGATGAGGAAGGGGACACACCAAACACGATGAATGTGCATCTGCAACATGCTTCTGTCATGCTTTGCCTCGCTCAGCTGCTTAAATACGATTGGCTGGAGTGCCGAATGGGAGGGGCCGTTGTGTTCAGTTATACTTTTCACTTACACGATGGAACCACCTCACCGAGTTCCGTCGTCGTCTTGTTGCTTCCAGCTTAAGCCGACAACGACACAAGGCAGGGATGTTCAAACGTTTTCCAGCCACTTGGCGAAAAATGAAAGCATGCATCTTTGGATATTTTGTAAAGTAACGTGTAAATATGCATACACATTTCAGGGAAAACGTGCATCCCAGCTTTGTCGTATGGAAAAGCCTTTTGTCAATATTTCCTCCTGTGTTTTTTTCACAATATTATGTATTTCTTTTTTCTTTTGGTAATATGATTTTTTCCCTTAACCTAATTTTCCAAAAATGTGTGTTTTCTTTGCTTCTATTTTCTAAAATGACATTATTTTTCCTCATAATACTACAAGTTTATTCTCGTACAAATTGCAACTTCTCATTAGACTATGACTTTTTCCTCCTATTTTGACTTTATTCTAAAATGACAGCTTGCAGTTTTCCATTTCTGCACTATTTCTTCTTTGTTTTTGGAAATGATGAGTTTGTCGTCATATTTTTATTCTTGTTACATTTCAACACATATGACCTTCTCTTTCCTATTGCTGCTGTTTTTGGCAGTTATTTCAACTTCTTCAATAATCTTGGGATGTTTTCTTTTGGCTATATCATGACTTTATTGCCATAATATTATAGGTTTTCCCAGACCCTAATTTCCCCCCAATTTTTTGTTTTTTTTTATTTATTCCTTTTTAGCTCTATGCTACTAAACATTTGTGCCCTTCTAATGACTTTGTCCCGGGTAAAATTCTGACTTTCTCCTTAGTTTTTCCTCATATTTTGACTTTATTCTTGTGAAATCACTGCTTAGTTTTAGTTGCATTTTTAGAATTGTGCTCCCTTAGCCGCTCATTTGGGCCCCCCTGTCCAAAAGGGGTCGGTCAATTCAAAACAGATCTTTTTATGTTGACAGTCTGTCGCTGAGCCGCAACTTAACTACAGCCTTTTTACGCAGCATTTTTAGGGTGACCTTCTGTTCAGTGCAAAATAAGCAACAAGTGGAGACTATCAGGGGGGCGGGGCTTGTGACATTCAGGGCAGCCAATGTTTTCACTTTTCTGTATATCCTCCTTCCCTTCTACTGCTCTTTGCTGATTCACATCCACCTTTTCCTGCACTTTGCCCCTCCCCCCGTCCCCTTTTCTGCCGACCCTCTCACACGCTGTCCTCTCTTGTTCTTCTGCAGCAGCAGACTGCTGTCCCAGCTATCTCAGTTCTAGACTTGGTATGTTTTTCCGGTTAACGACCACCACCCCCACCCCACCTACACCCCTCCAACCCCACCTCACTTCCTCTTTCCTGTCTGGGGCGCCCACCCGCCCGTGTTTCTGGTTTGTCTCCGCCCACCCATATCAGGACAACAGGCGGGGCCGTGGTGTGGGCTGCGTGTGGCCGCTGGTGTTGTCTCCGTGCCGGACACGCCGTTCGTCTCTTTGTCCGCTCAAAACAGACTTGGGGACGTTGGGGAGGACGCACACGTCCTCAACTGCTGCAGTCAGCTTTTGAGCGCATGCGGAGGCGGCGCCTGCATGGCTGCGCCGCAGGGGCGCGCGGGTCGTGTTCCACGCATGGCGGCCGCTCGTCATCATGATGGTCCGTCCATCCATCAGTGTGTGTGTGTGTCTTTTATGGTGCATGCTTGTGTGTGTGTGTGTGTGCATGTGTATTTGCAGTGCACGCTGAGGACCACATCCACCTGACATTCAACACTGTCTTCGTGTGGCGTCTGATGTTTGGCGTGTGTATGCTTGTGATACCGTGCCCCGCTCACGTCTTTTTTTTTTTTTTTATACCCCTCCCCCTCTTTTCTTTGTCCCTCTCGCGCTTTCAGTTGCAGGACGAGGAGCGGCGGCGCAAACAGCAGCTGGAGGAAATCCGCAAACGGGAGGCAGAGGAGCGAGTGAAGCAGGAGGAGGAGCGGAGGTGGAGGGAGGAGGAGCGAGCCAAGCGGGAGGCTGCAGAGAAGGTGAAAAGTTTCACTTTATTATTTCTTCTCTGTGTGCGGCAATCATTTTTTCTGATTATTGGTAGAAATAATGTATTATTTGTCATTATTACTATGAAGATATGCCTTCCCGCATGGGGAATTAGGATGTAGTTACATGAGCTGACAGCTAAAGATTCAATCAAGACCAAAACAACCAGCGATCTGATCACGGCTGGCGCTTAAATCAAACACGCCATCATCATCATTGCCATTATTGCCATGGTTACGTTGTTCCACCATTAGACCGCTGGTTGTTGAACAATTCTCGTCTAGAACTTGAGTATATTCCTGAGGTCGTGCCCACAACGGGGCAGGTTTTTTTTTTTAATCGATCAATGCTTAATTTTTTGTGCAAAATATCAAAATTACCAAAAAAATGACCACCCCCGAGCCAGCGTGGTGTCAGATTACGCGACTCTTTTCGGGATGACTCGGCGCTTCATGGCAGCGATGCGCATCCTTTGCACATTTGCCGAGAATGCGGCCCCAGGCAAAAAATGGGGCACACGGCGCGTGTTATGCTTGAGACTTTTGTTGATTATGTCGTCGTGTCCTTTACCGGCCTCGGAATGGTTAAAACTGCAGTTTGGGCCAACAGTGCCATCTGGTGCTCTGGCGTGCAAATGACTAACTTTTTCGTTCCTTTCTATTTTTCAAATACTGGAGTTGTGTAAAAAGTGTTTACCAACTGTGAGTATGTTTGGACATTGCCTGGGTGACTTTTCATTTGAATGAACTGCATGTTGTCACCCCTCCACACCCCACCCCGGCCCCCCCATGTGTTGCTGCGCTCGCCTCCAGCATGTTTGTTGTCAAGTTGTTTCAGTTTTTTGGGGTTTCATGATCATTGTTAGCACCACCTGTCCACTCGCCCTCCCCACACACACACACACACATCATACCCACCACCCCCCCACCATCCTCGTCATCCATGTTGACGTCACCACTAAAAAAAAAAAAAAAAAGCCCCCTTCAGATTCTTCAGCTTGGACTTCTGAGCCCACACAGGTTTTTAAAAAATGATTTTGTATTGATCACCCCTCCCCACGGCAGAGGCGAATCCACGTGTGATCCCGAGGCGATAAATGTGACGTGAGGGGCTCACGCGCGCCACCCGAAGCAGCTGGTCAAATTTCCCAACGCCAAAAATCGGAATCATGTGGAGCCCACCTTCAAAGAACTTCACAAAAACCACACGCGCGCACACACGCGCGCACACACACGCGCACACACACGCGCACACACAGCAGGGGAGGCAGTGGTGGATGTAAACGTAGGAGTCTACTTTACCTCCAAGATGGCGCTACAGAGGTAGCAGTTTTATTCTCACTGTGCATACTAGAGATGGGCATTCTTTACTATTCAAGTAGTGACGTGGTGTCGCACTACTTGGCAACAACCAGCAGAGGGCGTAGTTCTCTACCTAAAGGGGCTACTATTTGTATGTATATGACTGTTGATGCTTAAGTCAGTTCTTTTTTTTGTTTCTTTTTTTCAGCAGCTAAGATCAATCCCTTAATTAATAAACTAACATTCAGTTTCAATTTTGCTGATTGTTGATGCTTAAGTTAAATTTTTTTTAATCTTTTCTTTTTTCTTTTTTTTTTCAGCAGCTAAAATTAAAAGTTATATAAGGTGAAATGCTGTTTTAAATTTTCTCATTACTGATGCTTAAGTAAATAAATTTTTTAAATTGCAATGATTCTTTTTTTTTTCTTTTTTCAGCAGCTAAATTAAATAATAATCCAAGAATTAATACAGCAAAATTCTGTTTCAAATTTTGCAGATTGATACTTAACTTAACTTTTTTTTAAATTACGATTTATTCATTTTTCCTGTATTTTTTTTTACAGCAGCTAAAATTTAACAAAAAAAAGTAATATTCAGTCTTAATTTTGCAAATTATTGATGCCTAATTTTTTCATTTTTCTGTTTTTTCAGCAGCGAAAATCATTTTTTAAATAATAAAGTAACATTCTTTTTCTATTTTTCTGATTGATGCTTAAGTAAATTACATTTTTGAATCATGATTATTTTTCTTTTCAGCAGCTGAAATTAATTTAAAAATTTCATTCATTCAATAATAAACGTTCTGTTTCAGTTTTGCTGATTATTGATGCATGAGTAAATCCACGTTTTAAATCAGCAGCGAATAGAAAAAATATGAAATAAGTATTCATATTTTAAAAGAAAGAAAGGAAAGTTGATTGTGGACAAGAACCAGTGAGGCGGGCTGTAGTCCAGGGAAGGGTTCTGGATAGGGGGGTTCCCAGGTGATTGAGGTGAGCACCAATGAGAGCAAGGCGCACTAACAGCTTGTCCCCCCCTCCCCCAGAGGAGACAGGAGGAGGAGTACTACACCCGCCTGGAGGCCGAGCGGCGCCGGCAGCACGAGGAGGCGGAGAGAAAGCTGCTGACGCCGGACGAGCCGGCCGGTCTGTATCGGCCCCCGCTGCCGAGGGACTACCAGCCCCCCTCCCCTCACAACCCTACTAACACCCCCCCGCCGCCCCCGCAGAGAAACATCTCCTACCTCAAAACGCAGGCGGCCTCCCCCGACACGCTCTACACCGCCACGTTCGTGGCCTACGCGGGGGACGAGGAAGACGAGGAGGAAGCAGGAAGCGGCGGCAGCCAGTCAGGTCAGGCCAAGCTGTCGGCGACCCGGAAGTCGTGCGGCGACCTCCTGGCCGGCGCCGTGCCCTATCGCAGCAAGCCTCAGCCGCCGCCCACTGCACGAAAACCCCGCCCCCTGTCGGACGGCATCTTCCTGTCTAGCTCCTTCCTGCCGCCCGCCAACAACTCCAACAGTACAGGGCCCCCCCTCCCCGCCAAACACGGCGGCGGCCCCCCGGGAAGCTTGAAAGGTAGAAGCCGAGTGAGCGAGAGGGGGGAGGAGTCAGCGCCCTCTGCACCCCCCCCCCCCAAAGCTCTTGTGTGTTCTTCTAGATTGTAGAACCTTTTCTTCTTCTTTTTGGTCGTGTGTGTGCGTCCTCGTGGTCACTCTTAGGCGGCAAAGCCCCGCCCTCTCCACCATCCAATCACAGCCTTTGGAAAGGGCGTTTGTTTTTCTTGTTCTTTCTGGTAATTGTTTTCCTCCTCATCCCCCCCCCCTTCATCAGCCCACAGAAAAAGCAATGGATATTCCCAGACCCCTCATAGCCAATCAATCAATCAATCACAGTACTGTTGGTGTTGTCACGCGCCGCCGCTCCTTCTATGGGACCGCCGCCTCTTGCATTGCGCGTGTGCTTTGCGGCCTTTGCTCCTTTTCGTGGCCGAAACGCTTCCTTTGCCGCCCCCTGGTGGTCAGTGTAGCAGCAGCACCTTTTCGTGACAGCGCCACCCAGTGGTGGGCAGGATCTTGTTGGCAATATTCCCATCCAAGAGAAACGCTTCTTAAACACGCCCAGAACCGCAAGCCGGACTTTGCTTAGTAGTCAGGGGAGCCCGCCCCCCCCTTTTCACTAACGCCACGGCACGTATTAACCAGCACCCCAAATTAGCCCCGCCCCCTTCATCTGCTCCTGCCCAGGCGTGCATGCTGGCATCGCGCTCACCACCATAAGCTGCCCGCAGGCTGGATGTCTGTTGCTTTTTTTAGCGCTTCTATTCTTCTTCTTCTTTTTCTGCGCCTCGTCCTGCATCTTCACGAAACCTCGTCCACCGGCAGCTTCCTGATCAGCCGTTCCTTCCAAAGTCCAAAGTGTGGCCCGCGGGCCGTTTCCAGCCCACAGCTTATTTTTTATTGGCTCGCTGCATTTTTTTTATTCATCAAATACTTTTACTGAAAAGGTTAAGACGGGGGAAAATGTGGGCGATTTTCCGGGAGGGTTGGCAGGTATGCTTTGGGCACCTTTGCTGTAGAACGGGGGTGCCCGCAGTGCGGCCTGTGGCTTTTTTTGGTGGCACATTCTACGAATATTTTACAAGGCGATTACAAAAACAAAAAAAGCGAATAATTTGAAACTCTCAAGAATCATTTTACAAAAAATGACATTTTAGTAGCATAAAGCTGACATTTTTGTATTGTAAGTAATAACATGAGAAACAAAACAGCAAAATTGTCCGGGAAAAAAGTTGTAATGTTACAAGAATAAAGTCAAAATATGGGAATAAAATCGTCATTACGCCAGAGAAAATTCGCAAGAAGTTGAAATATTAAAAACTACTGAAAGAAATGGAAAAACAAAAACGGCTGTAACTGGATTTGTGTAAAGTCAAAATATCAAGAGAAAAGTCATATTTTTAAAATTGTAATATTAGACAGAATATGTCACAAAGTTGAAAATTTAAGGAAAAAAAGTAAAAAAAAAAAAAAAAACAAAGTAATTTTAAAAATGTTTTAAAAAGTTGGGAAAAAAGGCAAATAAAGTCATAATATTTCAAAAAGAAAATTTATTAAGAGAAGAATGGTAAACATTTTTTAAAAAAACATGCAAAAATTGCATCCTTTCATTTTTCACTATGCGGCCCGCGCTGGAAAAACCTTTGGACCGGCCTGGTCCAGAAGGTCCGGTGTCATCCAAACAGAAGCTGCCAGCTGGATGTGTGCGTGCGTGTGCGCGCGCGAGTGTTAAATCGTTTTAAAAAACCAAAATTCCAAGGTGCTGTTATGGGAAATTATCTCCAAGAAGGAAATCGGGCGCTTTGGAATGATGTGTGATTAGCGTCTTCGTTCTGCCAAGACGAGAACGTGACTTTGACCCTCTCTTAACGCTGTCCTGATGGTTCCGCCTAACGCTGCTCTGTAGAACTTTCCTTCCTTCTGCTCGGGCTGCTGTGTGTTGGAGCCGAAGGTCGTTCAAGGTCGCGCCGACCAGAGAAGCTTCCGGCTGCTTCTCGGCAAGAAATCCTGAAGCGAAGCCTCAGCCGGCAGCTTCCCTGGATTTGTCGCGGCGTCACCCGCGCCCCCCTTCTAACCGTGTGTGTGTCTCCCCCCCCAAACAGGATTTAACTCGTACACTGGAAACTCGTCAGGAGTTGTAGGATCCGGAGAGTTCTACAAGGACCCGAGAGACAAATGGCCCAAGAGGTGAGTGCGTGCCGATTCTCTTTCATCATGGAAGATTGATGATGGTGATGACGGTGAAGTCCTCTCAGTCAGGAGCAGGAGAACATCCCCAGCGGCGCCCCCCCCGAGAGTCTGACCTTCAAGGAGCGCCAGCGTCTCTTCTCTCAGGGGAAGGAGGTGTCCGACAAGGTCAAAGCGTCCCGCAAGCTGATGGAGCTGGAGAACGAGCTCAACACCAAGTGAGCTAGCTCCGCCCCCAACGCCTCGCCCACTTTTTTTACTGGACTTTTTAACCACTTGGCCCCGCCTTCCCCCGGCCCCTCCCGGCTGCTGCGTGGAAGAGAAGCACTGTTCAAAAGTTGTACCACAAAAGGGGAAATATATTTTTTTTCTAAGATGGGGGGTGGGGGACTTCAGCTCATTAATTATTTTTTTTAATAGCTCAGAGATTTTAAGTGGTTAGCTTTTATGCTCTTCTGCCCAGCAACAGACCAACATTTTTTTTTTAATTTTTTTTTTTTTAAGTAAACACTGTTACTTCATTCCAGCACGGCGGGCTTTTATTTTGTTTTTTTTATGATGTTTTAGGAAAAGTTGACTGTAAATATTTGGCTGGTCTCACCCAAACAACACTAATGTGACATTTAAATGTTTCCTCCAACCTCAGCTAACTTTTTTTCTTTTTGCCGAGTTGTGTGACATTAATTTGACCGATCGGACATTTTAGACTTTCAGGATAATAATAAAAAAAAGAACATATTTATTGTTTGTGTTGAAAGAAATGTTTTCTAGTATTAAATGTTTGGCCAAACTGCTCATTTTTACATTTAGAAGGGTGCGGATCGAACCCACGGCAACGGCAGATGATGGCACTTTTGAAAGGTTTCAAATAAACGTGATGCATTTGAACGTCACGGCGTGCAGTGACTTGACGTGACTTCATCCCCGGATGCTCCCATGACGTCACTTCCTCTCCAAACCAGCCGGGCCCTTCCGCGGTTGGCCTTTTTGTAAATCATTATTAATAAATGCTCATTTCGCAACGCTGTACACTCTCAAGTCGTCCTTTCATCCGCAAGACCACGCGCCTTAAAATTGACCTTTTGCAAAAAAAAAAAAACTCACTTCCGCCTTACTTGCCCCGCCCCCTTTCACGTGACCACGGCCAACGCTCACGTGCGCTTGGCTGCCTGTAGGGACGTAACGGCGCACTAAAATGTCACCTCTGTTCGGTTCATTTTTCGCGGTATTTCACTCTGACGTCCACTGCCTGAATATGACAAATGTAACTCTTACACGGGTTGCAGGGACGACATCTCCAGCGGTGTAGCCAGCGTGCTGCTTTTCTTTCTTGTAGCATTCGCTGCCAGATGATGGCGTTTTCGGCGGGGGGACATTGTTTCCTGCCGCAAACCCCCTCTCTGCTGAACAATGCCGGTTACACGACGTGTGACATGTCCGCTTGCCTTTGTCCCTTCCCTCATTTAACGGGGAGGCCAAACAGGCGAGCGTGGTGAGGTGGCTAGGATTGAGCTACTTCCTCTCCGGCAGTCAGTGGTGTCCGACACTGTTTAGGGTCCGTGCGGAAACTCGCCCAAGCATTGTGTTCCGCGCGGAGCTCTAGTAAGAAACACATAGATTCATGAGAAAATAGCATCAAATACAACCGAAACGGTCCAATACATCCACGAGAACCGTGACACCCCTACATGTCTCAGACAATGCCTGTCACGACGCGAGTATTGCAATAAGAAAAAGTCCTAATTTTCAGAGAATTAAGTAGAATTCCGGGGGGATAAACTTGTCCAAGTTTTTTCTCTTAAACTTACTTTATTCTCTAAATCTCAGGTTTTCCCCCCAATGGTCCGTCCTACACCACCTTTTAACGAGCAACATACAAAATATTAATAGTAACTAATTAAATGTAAAATATCCCCCTCCTTACAGTCCCACCAAAGCTTAGGCAAGACACCTTTAAAAATAGTAATTCATCAAATTCAACTATTTTCCCTTCCATACGGTGAGGTCTGCACTTTCGGGTCGTTGTAATTAATAAAATAAAAAATAATTTCCTTGTTTAGTTTTTTACAACGCTTATGCAATTACCAGTGTAGTTAAATAAAACTAGTATTTTACCAACGCTTAAGCAACATACAAAATAATAATTGTTTTCCTTCCTTGCAGTGTTAGCAACGTTTACCAAGTAACAGAAAATAAATCAATGTGATTAATTAGATGTCTAAACCAAAAATGATTCAAACGCTGCCACGTGAACTTAACACAATGAACTCCTGAACATCAGAAATCACGTTTACTCTATTGCCCTGCAAGCGTGGGTCACTGAGGAGGCTCCTTTCCATCCAGGACAACCAGCATCATCTCCCAACAGTGGCAGATTACTCTCACTGTCCTGCTCCACTGAAAGACTGGGCAGATCACCCTGCATGCTGCTTTTCAACGCAACAGAGAAAGCAATAAAAATCACACACAGGACTAGACTTTTCACTTCACATCAGGTTTTATTATTATGTGTTATTTATTTTGACATTTGGGAAGAGCTGCTTAAAATGTACATTTCTCTTGTGTATATTCACTACAATTCCAGGAAGTTGCTAAAAAAAAAACCTAAATCTGTTCATTTTTTCATGGTTGCAAGGCGCAACAGAAATGATTCGTACAAAAGATGATTGAAATTGCAATTAAGGGCAGTGCAAAGAGCCGAGGACGTGTTCACAATGCAATGTTGCCCGATGCGGCTTCCTATGGCAGTTTAAACGGTAAAGAACCGAAGCATGTCCTCCGTATCTATCAGCGTCTTTATTAAGAGTGCAGACGTCCTCCTTCAGCTAGCAAACACACGTTTGGAGCCTTTTTACATTTCAAATGACCAGCAAACAAAAGTCAACGTCATGGAAAACAAAGTCAAATCAAATCTTCACTAGGATCTTAAGAGTAACAAGTGAAAATAACGAACATGTCCATCGCTGTAAAAGCCAAACTGAATGTTTCATTTTGCTGGCGTGGAACCCTTCGCCACCTCTGTCACATGAGAACACCTGAGCCAGAGAAGACAAAAAGATTTGTGAATGTTTTGTGTGGAACACGGGGAGCAAACCGAAAGGAAAAAGGCTCACCTTGGACGATGTGGATGCTAACCATTCAAAGTAAAAGTATTTCTTACATTGACTGCTTGCCAGCTTCTCGCTCGGTGGTGACTCGGCGTCTTCAGAATCTTCTGCGGAGTCCTGATTGGAAGCTTCTTGGCTGTTTTCTTCTTGCATGTTGGGGTTGTGGGCCGGACTAGAAATCTTCCCCTGGAACCTGAATGCATCAGACTTGACTAAGGTGTTGGGTATGAATATTACTTCACAAATGTGGATCATCTGAAGGTGGCGATACCTGAGGCCCAGTCTGGCGTCGGTGTACTTGGCGTGTCCAGCATCCACCAGTTTTTTGGCGACATGGACGCCATCCACCAGAATGTCCACCACCCAGTTTGACACACCTTCTCGAAAGACAACGTGAAAGTTCTTCCCCAAACACTCGCGGAAATAGACAGATCCCTTCTGGCTCCACTGGTGATCCCCTCCAGCTGGCGTCACCCCCCGTAGGCGGCAGGGGTACACCCTCTTTCGAAGGTTATTTAGGCCTTCCGGAAGCCTCCTCAATCCGACGCAGTCTTTGTAGGGCACATGTACACTTAGGCCATAGTCGACTAGGTTCAGGACAACAGACGTGTCCACTTGGACAATTTCTGCGAGGCACCACTTGTCCTGGTTGTTGAGGTCAAACTGAAACAAGCAGCTGGCACCAGGCACGAGCGAATGTTTGGGAAGAAGCGCCAGCTCCTCTGAGACGTCTTCCAACATGATGGCCACTTGGTTCATCAGTGGCAGCGAGTCCTTGAGGACAACACAAAAGTCTGAGGGAGTCGTCACTGCGGTGGCAAAGCCGGAGTATTCGTTGTCCAGAGAGACCGGAGCGAAGGCAAGAGTCTGAGGTGAACTTATGTCTGGGCAGAGTTCCTGCGAGGACTTATATGTTTCATCAGGCAGTGGGATGATTTGCTGAACCATCCAGAGGTGCTCAGCTTCTGCGTAGGTCACAAAGACCAGCTGGATGTCTTGACCAATCATGGTCTGGAGATTGTCAACTCTTTCCAAGCTGAAAGTCCTACACAACACAGCCAGGTTTGGGAACGTGGTCACGTCTTTGAACTGCCTTCTCAAGGGGCTGCTTGAGTTAACTTGGGATGTCATTCCTTCGTCCACCAGGAAGAGCTGATAGTCTACTTCATTGACTTGTCGAACCACAGCCCTCTTCCAAGGGGTGCCCTTATGGACCTGAACTAAGCACTTGAAGCCAGGTGTGATGTCCCGCTGCGCCACCACCTCACACAGGTGTATGTTCTCAGCTATGCAGCTTTCCATTGCAGCAAGCAGGCTATCGGTCTTATGGAGTCTGACATAAAAATGACCGTGAAACAAGACTGACAGAAGCACCACGTCTTCAATATCTTTGGCTTGAATAACGAGTGGGCTGCTCATCTTTTTGATGGCACATGCTGATGTTTTCTTTGTAATCCACTTGGATTTCTTTATGGTTTTGGTGAAGGACTTCTGTGACTTTCCTTTATGTTTGGCTGTCAAGGCTTGAGACGGAAACGGGTTTTGGGTCTCTGGTGCTCTTGGTTCCTTCTCTGCGGCATCACAGGAATTTACTTTATCTTCATGGTCAGATGAAGATGCTTCCTTCCAGGGTTCAAAGTCAATTGCAAAAGCTGGTTCAGGTGTTGTTCCTTGGTTGAGAACCTCTATGTCAACCTCCCAGTGACTTTCATGTTTTTGAACAAAATGAACCCTGAGCGCTCTCTCCATGACAGCATCAGTGAAAGAAGCGTTGCTGTCGTAAAGGCTGGAGTCCCTCAGGGAACACTGAATGCCGAATGGCGGATGAGACAAAAACTCCATTGGAAATGAGTAGATCTTCTCCCTCTCCACAACTACAGAGTTTCCATAGTCCAGGAAGTCCACTTTGAAGCAGGAGCTGCCCTCACAAGCTGTCACCACTGCACGATATACATCTGCATCCTTGTCATACTGAGCCAGAACAAGGTCGTTGACTCTCAAGGAGCGTGCCGTCCTCAAGGAATGAAGGTTGGAGTTAATTTCTTCCACCAATTTCAAGATGGCGGGTTCATCATCTGAGAGCTGAAGGAAGAAGTCGTTGAGTGAGTTGACATGTGTAGCGAAACATATCATGCTACAACCTGCTTTCTCATTTCTCTTTGGCAAACACGAGCGTTGAGGGGTCACGTCGGCTCGAGGAACTTCTGTTTTGTCATCCCGCCTTGGCGTCTGCTGTAGTACTCGAGGGGCCTGACGGTATTTCCGAGACTTCGCTGTATAAGTGCGTCCAGCACAGGTTGTCTTTGCATTGTTGTCACGCTGCTCAGTTTGCTGTTTTGTCTTAGTGTGCTTTTTGGAGGCCATGTCAACATAGTCCTTCCTTCGCCGGAGTCCCGTCCTCACATGAGAATCTCTCTCTTTGTTAAGCATGGGACAGTAAGAATCCCTCCTTTTTGGAAAATTCTTGTACTTAACCAAAGTGTGTCCTCTTCCTTTGTGGTCTTTGTGGGTGTAACCTTTGCTAAATTTCAAGACTGACTTTGGTTTGGATAAAAGCCTGTCAATGAGCTCCTTCACCTTTTCATTGATGTTCAGCTCTCCGTCAAAGAGCTCTACATCAAATGAAGCGTCTTCACATGTTCTCACTATGACGGCTCTCAGCTGCTTGTTGAGGATGGCTCCATCCAGCCATTTCTTCACCTCCATAAAGCACTCGTTCTCGGACACGCCAATAAGGTTGAACCTCAAAGCTTGCATGGGTGTGGTCAACAAATGCTCACAGTCTCTGGGAATGGATACCACGTGGCTTTTCTCAGAGATGCTTGTGTTTCCATAGTCCACAAAGAAGACACGGAGATGCAGAGTAGAAAGGGAAGGGTGGACCAAAACCCTGTACCATTTTCCATCAATGTACTTTGCCAGGCCCACTTTCTTTGCAACATATTCCATAGTGGCGTGCTTCACTTTCTCGCTTTCCTCTGAAATCTTCACCTCAAGGGCTTTGAGGACTTCCATGTTGCGTTCTAGCTGACAGTAGACATCCCAGTTACTGCTAACATGAGTAACACAGACATGCACCTCCTTGTTGGAGGTTAAATCAAATGACGAGCAGACAAAGGTCTCTGGGGAATCGTGAACTGTTGACTCGCTCCCTTCTCTTGCCAGGCCTCGCACCACTGGCTCATTTGTGATGTTCTGTGATGTTCTGTTCCGTGATGTTTGGTTGATGATTTTCACGACAGGCTTTATAGCAAAGTTGTTCCAGTAGTCGGCTTGTTTGGCGGACACAAGGAGCTCGCTGATACTCTGACTGTTTTCACCTCCCGTTTCATAGATATCCACCACACATCTGTGTTGTGCAATGTGGACAAGACGAATGAGCAGGGCTTTGTTGGAGATGGCCTCTCTGAAGAAGGCAGAGTTCGAGCAGGTCCACACATCATCCAAAGGCATAACATTAACAAGAGTACAACATAGAGCAAATGCCGATATGCCGGCAAATGTCTCTGGAATCTTCTTGATCAAGGTGTAAGGCACCTTCTCCAAGTTTCCAAAGTCAATGAAAAGAACTTCAGCTCCATGTCGAAGCTTGTCAGTGACCACAGCGCGGTAGAAATGCATGTCTGCCTCATACAATGCACAGCACAGCATGCCCGGTTCAGGGTTCAACAGAATGTCCTCATCGAGCGCCACATGACTGAAGTGTTCCAACATTTTCTTCATCATTTTCTGAAACTCATCATTTCGTTTCTGTGTTCGAATCCAGAAGTTGTTTGGATTTAGGCCCTGCTCCAGGTATCCCTCAAACAAAGAATCCAGCTGAAGCTCCTCCTCCTCCAAAGTTTTAACCAATTCACGGCGTAGGACTGTCTTGTAGAAAAGGGGGAACCCCTGAGGGGCCTCTTCTGCAGTTATGCATGACTTAGCTTTTATTTTTATTTGGGTGAGCTGTTGGCTTGGACCTGTTTGTGTAGCATCTTGAGCAGCACCAACCACCGTGATGAAGTATAGATGGTGGTCTTCGTCAAAACTATCAATCTTCACTTCTAACACTTTCCCCAACAAGCCTGCCTTGAGAAGCTCCAACTGCTTACCCTTGACCTCCTCATCCGTAGCCCTCAGAGCAGAAAGTGTGCATGGGAAGGCCATGATCGGGGTGGAGTATAAATCAAGGGGCAACTTGTGGACATCATCAAGTTGAACAGACTCAGAGAATCCATAGTCAATGAACAACACTCGCACTAGTGAGCTGACCGGCAGTAACTGCACAAAGCCTCTGTACCAGTTTCCATTTTTGCTTTTGACTGAGCAGAAAACACCCAGGTTTTGCTGATTCTTCTGACGGTGGCCTCTGTTTCCGCACTCACACACTTCTGCCAACCTCTTTGAAATGTCCCAAAGATCTGTTTCTTTGCTGGCAACTTGACAGTAAAAATGTCCCGTGTTGACGGCAGCTGTCACTCTAATTTCAGCCCGGCTACCACAAACCATTCTGGGCCCACAAAAAGACAAAATGTTTTCATAGACCTGCAGAGCGGGTGACTTGTGACAATGTTCCTGTCTGCTAAACTTGTCAATGTTTTGTTTAAGTGGAACCTCAATGAGGAGCTCCACCAAGAGAAGGAAGGTGTCGCTGTCCATGTGCTTTGCAAAGCCATGCTTAACGAGCTTGTTGTTGACATCAGGGACTTCCAGCAGGAGGACTCGATGAGGCAGGAGAGCTTGAATGTAACCGCTGATGTTTCTCCCAATTAGGTTAGAGAGGTACTCCACCACATCACTATCAGAGGAACTGTGCACCACCACCACATTTGCCAGAAAGCCACAGACTATCTTTGGCGGCAGGGTGAGGAAATCATCTGAGCAGGAAGACATGTGAGCCACATCCACACTGATAACATTGCCATGATCTATGAGGAACACGTCAAACACGCCATCTTTATGGCCCTGAACCCTTCCTCTGTACCAGTGGGCTAAGTCGGGGTCTTCTACCAGGCAAAACTTTCCAATATCCACCACAGAGTTGGTCTTGGGTGTGTTCTGTATCTCCTGCTGCAAGATGTGATAGTCAAGCTCATAGACGGTGTGGTACTGTCCTTGGAAGTAGATCAGGGTAGCTTCAGGGTTCCAGTCTAAGTGAGACAGCTTAAGATCTACTCTACATGGACTTGCATCCTGACACCTGTAGATAGATGATTAGTTGTTATATATACACACACGCACACAGATATATATATACAGTGGTGTGAAAAACAATTTGCCCCCTTCCTGAATTTTTATTCTTTTGCATGTTTGTCACACAAAATGTTTCTAATCAAACACATTTTAATATATTAGTCAAAGATAACACAAGTAAACACAAAATGCACCTAATAACTGCTTGGGCACCCTTAGCAGCAATAACTGCAATCAAACGTTTGCCATAACTTGCAACAAGTCTTTTACACGCTCTGGAGGAATTTTGGCCCACTCATCTTTGCACAATTGTTGTCATTCAGCTTTATTTGAGGCTTTTCTAGCATGAAGCGCCTTCTTAAGGTCATGCCACAGCATCTCAATGAGATTCAGGTCAGGACTTTGACTAGGCCACTCCAAAGTCTTCATTTAGTTTTTCTTCAGCCATTCAGAGGTGGATATGCTGGTGTGTTTTGGGTCATTGTCCTGCTGCAGCACCCAAGATGGCTTTAGCTTGAGTTGACCAACAGATGGCCGGACATTCTCCTTCAGGATTTTTTGGTAGACCGTTAAATTCATGCTTCCATCTATCCCAGCAAGCCTTCCAGGTCCTGAAGCAGCAAAACAAGCCCAGACCATCATACTACCACCACCATATTTTACTGTTCTTTTTATGAAATGCTGTTACTTTTACGCCAGATGTAACGGGACACGCACCTTCCAAAAAGTTTTGTGTTCAATTATGTTATCTTTGACTAATAGTTAACTATTTTTTATGAGCAGAAACATTTAAGTGTGACAAAAAGTCAGGGGGGGGGGATAGTTTTTCACACCACTGTATATATATATATATAATTTTTTTTGGGATTATTATTATAACTATATTATAACGACAGACCTGTCAACCTTGAAGAAATGTTATGGCACCTATACATGTATACACATAAGGCTGTTTAACATGCCCAAGGTCCTCGGGCAAACAGGTAATTATTAAAAATAAGCCTTCATTAGTATGAAACGATGTGTGTACTACTTGACACAAACCTGTATTTAATTCGATTGTTTTGGAGTAATGAGAATACACAGGAAATAAACTATAGTAATGTATTTTTTAACCAGCCGAGCAGCACCTTGACACAGCAGTCAGTTGGACTACCGCTGTAGCTACGGAGCTGTCCAAGTGACTAACTTTACCATGGTACGCAGTGAACATGTCTGAATGGTGGTGTTGTGTTTTTGTCTTCTTTCAGGTGGCGGTAGCCATGTTGCCGATCTTTAAAACACAGTGGATTGGCAGGAGATGCCTGTTCAGCAAAAATAGCTCTCTTTCGAAGCTGCTGTATCACCATGGTAACTTGGGCTAAACTCATAACCTCCGCCCGACCAGCTACATTTGCTCACTTTGAAGTGAGCACTAGGAATAAAATGCAAGATGAAATATTAATAACTATGCCAATGTGAGTGAACGTATATGTCACGGCAGTCCTTGCGTGTACTCAACCCGTTAGGCTTCTTATATTACAGTATTTGCTGGAGAAATAAGCACTCAACAGTGCCACCTAACGGCCACAACGAGGTACCGCATTCTACTGCAATAAAATACAAAAAAGACACATTTTAAAGATAAAAAATTGTCATTATTGTGCAATGTTGACAATACCCCTGCTTTTAAAGCACTTTGTCAGGGTTTTCTTTGAGCAACCGACATATTATTATCAACACTACCGACTAAGTCGACTATTTAGCTTGTTAGGCTCCTTGGTCGCTAGAGAACAATGGTAATCAGAGAAGACGCATGTGAACAGCTGGATCTAATCAATGCGTTAAAACAGTGATTTTTATTGCTACATACGGAGGAGCAGACGTTCGCAAAGGTGGGTTCCATCCATTTTCTAAACCGCTTATCGTCATTAGGGTGCAAAGGTGGGTTGTGTCTGACAAATCGTATACACACAGGAAGTACTGCACAACAAGCCAACCAATCATGGGCTTTATGGTCTGCAAGCTTAGATTATTTGAGCGGTGGACGTCACGCTACGCAAGAGAAGAATTGCACACACCAGTGCTTTGACACAAGAGCCTAATCCATATTTTACAAAACTGCAGTGCAAACTGAAACCAGCAAAATGCATACTTGCAGAGCAGTAAAGGATACAAGCGCATTTTAGGCTCAAAATGCATGCCCAGGACAAAAAATGTGTGCATGTTGACAGGTCTGCCGATCATTTATTGTGAAATTGGACATTTTCAAACAACAACCAAGGCTTTGCACAGGTCTTGTCCTAACTAGACTACTGATTGGTATGGCATCCCTTTTTCAAGACATTGCCACACGTTTGTATGAGAAATGTTGGTTGAGGCATACACGTTTTCCACTGACTTACTTATGAAGTTCGGAGTCCAACACTGATTGCATGGCTGCCCAATTAGGGATGTTCCCATTCCACACCTGAAACACGGGTTGTATTCCAAAAATACAATTCAATAATTTCCAAACTAGGACAAACATTTCTTTAAGCAGAATAACACACACTAGAGTACAGCCAACTTCCCATAGATGGCGTTGTGTCCTCCTTCAGTCAGCCAACTACAATCACCAGCACACCTGATGGTGTTCTCCAGCTATATACAGTAACTGTACATTGTATTGGCATAGAGCAATGTGAAGAATGGCTGACAACACTGTCACAAAATGGAATACTAGACTGTCCTGTGGCGTTTCGTCAATTAGCAACTAGCATCGCGCCTGAGCAAAAAGACAGTCACCTAGCTAATTCAGGCTAACTGTTAGTTAGTAGTATAATCCCACCTTCACCAGACGCTCCTTTATCCCAAACTGTCTTTGACGGAAAACAAACGTCACTTTCTTGCCTACTTCGGCATCGGTTTGCTGTTTTATTTCTGCTTCAACCTTCAATCAAGCGCCCGATGACGTGAACTAGTGGATCCCTGCCGGTGTTCGCGTGAGCTTCCCCTTGATTGGCTGACGACAGTGCATATTAAGACGCTGGACCAATCAGACGTAATTTTATTGATTGGGTTGCTGTAATGTTCCGGATGTAAACAGGTCCCTGGCAAAGCGCGGGTCTTTTGACCGGAAGAGAAGACATTTTTTTAAGTAAAAAAAAAATAAGTAAAACAGAAAAGTGTGATAATAACAATATGGACCAGCTATAAAAAAACAACAACTGTTTAGTTCAAAAAACTCAAAGACATTTTCTACACTGTTTATTGATGAGTCACACATTAGTTACTAAACACTGTTTAGTGAAATTATTATTTGACCTAAAGCTGAACGTGCCGAACCCACCAACAGTTACCAGCTAAAGCGAGAAGAGTTCAGCTTGTGTAAAGCATACGCTTCCATTGTGCATGTAAGTGATAGAAACAGCTGCCTGGATGGACAGATGGATGGGGCTTTTCCTCTGTTAATGATTAAGAAGCTCTTCTGTAAATATGACGCGACCATCAGCCAGGCCGGCCTGGCCTCACTGCCGTTTATTATCTTTTCTGCTTTATCACAGCTCAGCACCAATGCCTTCTCCCACCTGCCACCTGGCTCCACCACGCCGGATAAAGCTGACCAAAAAAGATGCTGAGCCTGCTTTCTTCGAGGGTTGAGGGCATCAAGGAGCTCCGGTCTCTGGTTTGTGTCTCTCGCGGCAGCTCTCGTCCCTGCGGAGTGTGACCGAGCCCATGAAACGCAGCAGAGAGGCTTCAGCCGCTCATGGACTCTTTTCCGTTCGCTCTTTCACCAAAACTTTGGAGGAAAATCACTCCAAGGGACACTCCCTTTTTCACCAAGAGGACGACTCTGGCATCAAGTCGGGTAGGGGCACCGTTTTTATTATCAGTGTTGTATGGTTTAGTGAGCTGCATGGTGGCCTAGTGGTTCTTCTTGGCTGATTGACAGGACACGTTTATGCAGGTTTACACATGCCATTGCTGAATATCGACACGTCATTGTAATTTGATGTGATCAAATACACTATAATGTGTGTGTCATTCCAGAGGCCGATGACAGCAATGAGATGGCATCCTCCGAGGAAGACCGGGATCAGGACCAAGACCTGGACCCGGGTGCCAAAGCCGGGCTCGCCTGCCCCGGGAGGAGCATCAGTAAGATGAGCAAAGACAAGAAGAAACAGACGCAACTCACACTGCAGTGGTGAGTGGCAAAAAACAGGCAATGTTATTCCAATCAGTGGTGAGCAGTCAGGGCCAGCAAGGCCTTCTCTGCTGGCCTAAAACATTACCAGAAGCACCGACCTGCATTTCAAACTTAAATTGTAGTATTTGTTCCGTTATTTCCAACAATCTATTGTCTTAATTTGGTGTTTCTTGGCTGCAGTGCTTTCAGTAATGCATACAATATGTATGTTAGATTTGTTTTGTCCTATCAGATTTCAGCTTCTATGTGTTGCCATATCAGTGTAATCGCCCAGGGTCTTCGGAATCAGGTCCTGGTGAGATTGACATGTCGATGTCACACACGCACAATTAGCAATGGGGATGGTTGGGTTTTGTTTTTTTTTTGCCAGACTTCTGAGCTAGCAGCAATTTTGATTGGTTGATCAGAGCAAAGAGACAGCACCCCTCTCCTGGTTGGTTGATCATAGCAAAACTGTTGAATTAGACTAGACTTTGTTTTGTTTTTTTGTTTGTTTGTTTGATTAGGACATTGCATATTGATCAACATATGAGCAAAAGCGTCACAGTAAATAGGCCAGAATTAGCTGCAATAGCTAAATTTCATCTGTTGCCCTAAGGCAGGCACCATAAAACACACTTATAAATAACATACACATACCACCATGAAACCATCAAAGAAGGTTAAAACAAACATACATTACATTTACAGACGACATCACACTGGGAGAACTTATAAGTCCAGCATAAAACAGATGAAGTACTTTAAGAGGGACATTACCCGTGAACTGTTTTGCCTTTAACCAGCGTTTGTGTTTTCTTGAAGGTTGGATAATTGTCACAGTTTCTGACATTCACTGGTAGTGCATTACATGACTGTGCACCTCTAATAGAAACAACCATTTGGCTAAATTTAGTCCTGCATCGCTGTATGCTGCAATCACCCCTAGTTAACCATTTAGTATTGCCTCGAGTATTAGTTTTCTTCTGCATAAAAACCCGTAATGTTGGAGGGGTAAGTCCATTCAAAATCTTAAAAAAACAAGACAGGCATCCAAAAACGTCTGCCAACTGTCCATGTCTAACATATTATACTTACTAAGAATTTTACAATAGTGAAACTGAAAAGGTTTTCTAAGATTTTCAATGTTTTCTTGAAGAGAGATTTAAGGTTTTAATGTATTCTCTGTTGCCTGTGACCAAGTTGTGTAGCAATACGCTATATGCATAAAAATGATTGCATGCATAAACACTTGCTGATTCAGAATTTAGAGAAGGTCTTGTTTGTCTTTTGGATTTTTTTTAACATGTTGCTGCACCGAGATACTTAAACCGGTCCACCACATCTAACTGTTCACCGTTAACTACAACAGATATTTGCTGGTCATCAACCCTCTGTCCTGAGGAAAAACATGCAAACAGTTTTTCTAGTATTAGGATGTAAACAAGAATTTTGGAGCCGCAGCAGCTTCTTGCTTAGCTTTTGCATGGGCATACAACACAGTATCATCTACATATAATTGTATTTTGGCGGGTTAACACACGTCTGGTAAATGATTGACATACAGAGTAAAAAGAATTCGGCCCTTGTATTGAGCCTTGTGGAACCCCAGCCGGGCATGTAAGATAAGTTGGCTGTAAATGTTCTATCTGTACAGCTTGCTTTCTAACTGCTAGATATGATTGCATCCAGTCAAGTGCCCTTCCTGAAAAATAATAAGTTAATTTTGAAAGGAGCACACCATGATGTATCATATCAAAAGTCTAAAAAAATGGCACCCACAAAGCCACCCTGATCTGGAAGGCTTTTAACATTCCCTAGAAAGTAACAGGTTGCTGTTTCTGTTTAGTGATATTTACGAAAACCAAATTCCATTGGGTGAAGTAGAGTATAAAAGATGTTCCATTTATTCTGTTTTATTAACAATACTGCGTATGTTTAGATGACCCAATAAAAGTCCCTTAGGTTTTGATCGTGCATCCCAAATAATTTTAGCGTTGCTAAGAGTTTGAAAAAAGTGCATTTTACACAGTTTTTACGTTGTTTAATAGCTGGATTCTTTAATGTTATTATGGTAATGGGATTATTATTTACAGTTGTTCCCAGTATTTGGGTCAATGAATTGCATTGTCCTATAACAGAATCTGAAGTTACCTACATCACCATTCTGGTTCCCTTGGTTCCGTTCTACATTACCAGCTAAAAGCAGTATCATGAAAAAGTGACCAGAAACACCAAAGACAGAATTAGTTTTGTCTGTTTACCTGGAAGTGGCCGAGCATGGCTGGAATCCATAAATGTTGAGAAGAGAAAGTGAAGACTCCTCTTTGATGGGTGAAGGGTTTGATCGTCTCTTTAGTGTGGAAATGTGAAACTCACAAATAAATTAAAATACGTAGCTGCAGTCTCTTAACGGAAGGTTAATGGAAGGCCTTTTGACCAGACACACAGGGCTTGCCAAACTGTGTGTCTGCACCCCGGCAGCCATTTTTCCCTGTGTGAGTAAGACAGTGGGTATCTCCATCCCATCTCACCCACCATGTCTGACTGAGGAGCAATCTCTGGTGATTAAATGGACTGTGCTTATCTTAGAAGTGTTGGTAATGTTATTAGATAAATAGTGATTAGGTTTGGAGTTATTTGAACCTTGAATCACCTTCTATTTACGCTCGTCACATCTGGCAGAGCACCAACTTGACAAGAACTGGCACACCAGTGGAAATGACTCACTGACTCAAAGTTCCAAGTAGTGATGTAAGTCAGGCGTTTTGGTATCTTACTAAATGTGCTGGACTTGCACCCAATCTAAATACCAGGATGATGCATTGGTTGACTGTAGACACCCCGACGTGTCCTGCGGAAAAAATTCCGCCCAGCCCACTGGAGGCCCACGTACCAAATGCACCGCCCGGTACTGGTTATTATTACCATTGCTGTGGTTGTTTGTCACCAGGCTGGAGGAGAACTACATTGTGTGTGAAGGAGTGTGCCTTCCTCGCTGCATCCTCTACGCTCACTACCTGGACTTCTGCAGGAAGGTCAAACTAGAGCCTGCCTGCGCCGCCACTTTTGGAAAAGTATGTCGAGAGACAGAACATTCCAGAATGTCCTCCATATGCTCTCGTGGATTAAAATTTTGAATGACTGCCTGTTAAAAACATTTATGGGGCCACATATGGACACCGGTGTATCTTTTGTCGATGTCATACTACTTCTTGTGTGAACCCTTCAGACGATACGACAAAAGTTCCCTCTGCTCACTACAAGAAGACTTGGAACCAGGGGACATTCCAAGTGAGTTTGAATACTCCTGCATTTCATGGTGTGTGCACATAGTACTACATAGTGATACATATATATATATCATGTTTTACGGCAGGTATCACTACTATGGCATCGGCATCAAAGAGAGCAGCGCCTACTATCACTCCGTTTATTCTGGCAAAGGTTTGACCAGGTACTAGACTGTTATTTTGTTTACTTTGCTCAATATTGGGAATTCCAACTCTTTTTATGAATTTTAGGTATAAACGTTTACCTTTTCTTTGGCTTCTTTGACAGATTTTCCGGGAGCAAGCTGAAAAATGAGGTTAACATCTTTATTGTACCATTTTTCTTTTGTTTATTTGTTTTTAAATTTAATTTAATTTTTTTACATTACTTATTGATTGAATGTACTTGTTTTGTCAAAGGCAAAGTTATTAAGTTATTAGGCAAATGAACGTATATAATCTATAAAAATACATTTTGAATGAGGAGTATCATAACATAAATATATGTAAATATCAAATTTGATGAGATAATTATAGGACAGGTTCAATAGTTCTACACTATTAAACATAAAACAATTGAGTTTTATTACATTAAGAAACAATTCCAGGCATACAGTATGCAGTATTGTACTCACAAAACATGCTCAAAGCATCGTCCTGCTGGATAATGTTGAGTGAATTGACTTCTGCAGCATGTTTGATACAAGGGGCCCATCTGGATGTGTATGTTCTGCGCAGGGAGGGTTCACCAGGAAATATTCTCTGAGTTCCAAAACTGGAACGTTGCTGCCAGAATTCCCCAGCGCTCAGCATCTCCTTCTTCAGGGGAACATCTCCAGAGAAAAGGTTGTCAAGCAAAACGCTCCACTTGACCACAATTAGAAAGCCCATGAAGTCTTGATGTATGTGCAGGTGGACACGCTGATCATGATGTATAAAACTCACTGTCAGTGCATCCTGGATAACGCCATCAACGTCAGCTTTGACGAGGTGAACGCAGCGGATCGTCTCACACTGCCTCTCGGCTTTTGAAACCACTGGCCTAAATTGTTTGCTTTGATTTTTGCAGATCCAGAGCTTCATGCTGCACTTTTGGCAGGGCATGCCTGACCACCTGCTGCCTCTTTTGGAAAACACGCTGGTCGTGGACATCTTGTGTGTGTGTGACTCCATTCTCTACAAGGTCAGCTGCGACAAAAAGCACAGGAAGCATGCAACGTGCAACTAAAATTTTGATACTTGCAGGTTTTGACTGATATTCTCATTCCTGCCACAATGCAGGAGATGCCGGAAAGGTTTGCTTTTAGTCTTTCAATATTTGACACTTTCTAGACCATACAACTTAATCAAGAACCTAACCTAGTGAGATTCAGCTTTAGAAGGTGTGATGTTCATGTCTTTGTTAGTCTTTTAGCAGACATCCGCAACTTTGCCAAGCACTGGGAGCACTGGCTGGCCTCTTCCTTGGAGAACCTTCCAGAAAGCCTCACAGCAAAGAAGCTCCCCATCGCACACCGCTTCGTCTCCTCCCTGAAGAGACAGACCTCCTTCTTGCACCTGGCGCAGGTGACACACAGACTTGGAGATGTCAACGTCCCGCAGAACGTGTCAACTTTTCTCCATGACGTCATGGCTGCAGATTGCTCGCCCGGCTCTTTTTGACCAGAACGTGGTGACCAACATGGTGCTGGACATCGACAACGTGGACCTCCACAGCATCAGCCTGCAGTCCCTGCTCAGCATCACAGCTGCTATTGACCATGAGCATGATGCCTACTCCGAATGTGAGTCACCCTCTCATCCTCTGCCAAGGAGCCTTCACATTTAAAATGGCCTTCCTCCAACAAATGGTCGTCAATATTACCTTACTGTATATTTAGTGGAAGTCCATACATACAGTATTACTTCCGCCAAGGAGTGTCTATTTTTAGTTTGAGTTCCTACTATACCCTCCACCAGGGAGGTTATGTTTAGTGCAAATCCTCAGTAGCTATGTTTAATGTAGCTCTTAGGAAGCGGGTCACGGACCGGAAGTAACATCACACGTGTTGAAGCTGCTGAGAGAAGCGGCTACAGCCTGCATGGGACTAGTCACCCTGGCAGAGGCTGGGTCCTTCATTTGCTTTTGCTTTTTGTCATCAGCTTGAGCCAAATGCAATGACAAACATCAAATGGAAAAGACAAAGACAAAACAAGAAAATAAACGGCAAAATGGAAAAAACCAAGACAATACAGAAAAAGCAAAGACAAAATGGAAAAAGAATGTGACCACATTTTTGGATTATTAATTTTCTTTCTCTTGTGATTTTCTTAGTTAATAGTACTTCCACCGAGGAAGTTCTGCTCAGTCCAAGTGCTCAAGTTCAATTGCAAAACATGTTCAATATGACCCCAGCACAAGAGTTTATTTTCACAACAGTGCTTTTCAAAGAGTGGGGAGGTGCAATCAACTGTCACAGGGGGCATGAGAGGCATGGAGGACCAGTGCAGATTTGCCAACGTGTATAAGTTTGTCACACTCGACATGCAATTTCATTCTTCAATACGTTTGATTGCTTCACTTCTCTCCATTTTGTTGCATTTTCCTGGTTTCAGTTTTGAGTTCAGTCTGTACAGTACAAATGAATAGAAATTGTCGGTTTCACAATGCATTTCAAACGGGGGGCGGCCCATGACAGGACTTGTACACAAGCAGAGTTGTTTCAAAGTCTATTCTCTGAATGACAGGAAGCCAGTGCAGAGATCTGAGTACTGGACTAATTTGGTCATATATCCTGGTTCTACTCAGCAGAGTTCTGGATGTACTGCAGCTGTTTTACTGCTCATTTAGAGAGCCCGGTGGTGAGAAGGCTGTTGTAGTAGTCTAGCCAGCTGGAGACAAAGGCATGGATTAGTCTCTCAAAATCTGTCTTAGACACGATTCCCTTGATTTTGGCAATGTTTTAGGTGGTAAAAAGCTGCTAGTGTTGTTGATTTAATGTGGCTGTTAAAGTTCAGGTCTGAGTCCATTATTAGCCCATTATTATATTTCTAGGTTTTAGAGAAAGGCTCTCAATGACACTTTCTTTTTGTTTCTGTGGTTCAAAGACAATGATTTCAGTCTTGTTTTGAATCCACACACTGATCTGTTTGATGCGGTGACAAAGTACGTCTGCAGGACCATCCTTACCTGTCGCCAGTGACGCGTAGATCTGAGTGTCACCTGCATGATTATGGTAGGACACATTGCAGCCGTGTATTAGCTGCCCTAGAGGAAACATAGATTGAACAATAGGGGTCCTAGGATTGACCCCCGGGGAACCACGCAGGTTAAAGCTATTTGGTCTGAGACACAGTTACCAATTCCAAAAAAGTAATTCCTGTTCTCCAGATAGGACTTGAACCATTTTATAGCAGTACCAGCGATTCCCACCCACTTTTCATACCTGTGTTCTGATAATCCAGTATTCAATACTATCTCCACTAATGAGGTTCATTGAAAGAATGTATTCAATATTATCTCAGGCAGGGTTCTTCTAAATTACCAGGATGATTTAGTTTAGTTTTTTGAGCTTGTTAGGCTACTTTTACAAATTTAAAAAAAGTAATCTATTGTAGTGCATGACAAAGGCACTTGTTTTCCTCCAGACGACGCCATCGCTGTCTTCCAGGAATTGAAGGAGCTGCTGAGGAAGAACGCTACGGTGGAGTCCTTCATCGAGTGGCTGGACTCGGTGGTGGAGCACAAAGTCATCAAGGTGTTTGACTCATAATCCACCCAGCAGACATCAGCACGTTCACTGACACGTTATTTTTGTTTTGTTTTCTTCACGGACAAGCAGCCAGGCAAGCAGACGGGCCGCTCAGTGAAGAAACGAGCTCAGGAGTTCCTGCTCAGGTGGAGCTTCTTTGGTGCCAGAGTAATGCACAACCTTACGCTCAACAACGCCTCCAGCTTTGGTAAGAAAAGAACTAGCGTCCGTTTTAACATCACAGTGTAACACACAACATGATGATTATTTTACTATTAGCATGAGGGTTCATCATTTGGAAAGCCAGTCTTCTGTACACAAACACACACACACACACTGCACATCTGTAGCATCATAATAGCGTCATAAATAGTAATGGCCCGACTGGGCTTGATTTAACAGTCTTATCTCAGGGTCGCGTGCTCACTGTTCAAACACTGACCATTTGTCTGCTTCCTCCAACTGCGCTCTGAAGCAGCTCAAACACAGCAGCTGTCACCCTGCTGGACAAACCCAGGAAGAACAAGGTCCTGTGTCCCTATCCCGTAGATTCGGCTTATAAAAATCCTTTTCAAACGAATTCAATTCGTATCCCGGGGTTCTATAGTACTGTATGTTTATGATTGTGCTTATACTGTGTTTCTAATATATTGGTGGGCAAACTATAATGTAACCAATTCTAACTGGGCCATCTGCAGGTTCCTTCCATCTGATCCGGATGCTGCTGGACGAGTACATCCTGCTGGCTCTGGAAACTCAGTTTAACAACGACAAGGAACAGGACCTGCAGAATCTTCTGGACAAACACATGAAGAAAGCAGGTATGACAGACGTCCAAAACATCCCACAGTTGGTTGTATTTGGAATGTATTATGTCATTCATTTGTTTAAAAGTTCCCATGAGAACCAAAATATAGAAAAAAATAAAAATTGTACAGATTAATTACTCACAGATTTTTTTTTTATTGAAGTTCTTGGCTAAAAACCAAATCTTGCAAAATTGATCTGACTGGATTTGCTTTTCCAGGTGCCAGTAAAGCAGCCTTTCTGGCGTCTCCCAGTTCCTGCTTCCTAGCCAATCGCAACAAGGCCACCGCCGCCGTCGACCAATCGGTGAAGAGTGAGTGCCAAGCGAAACCCGCCTACATGTCTGTGTCCACCAGTCAACAGCAAGGAGTCGAGACCAGCGCCGCCCCCTACCCCACAACAGCTTCTGTTGTCTTTCCTGGTTCAGGTAAAAAGAGATAAATAAAATGACTCCGTCAGGCGTGTCCAAGTGTGGCCCGGGGGCCATTTTGGGCTCGTAAACTGTTTTTTTAATTGAACCTCTAAATATTTTAAACATCAAGTAAATTAGTTATTATTTTGATGAATAGATATTACACTAATGAGCGTTGTCAGCTATAACACAAAGCATTTATTTGTCTTACGTTGGATTGATTTTCTCATCTGTACAAAATATATCAACATAGTCCCCGTCCGTCAATTTCTTCAATTTTCTGTATGCTGCCCACTTTGGACACTCCTGGTTTAAGTAAATATGTGAGTCCTGGTGGATTCTGTCTTTCCCAGGTGGTCCTATGGACTTCTCTCAAGTTTCCACCTCCGTCATGACACCGCCCATCTCTCCGGCAGCCTTGGTGCATCGAGGCTCCGTCATCAACCAGGGACCTATGGCGGGAAGAGGCCTCACGTCTTCCTCCTTGCCCTCCTCCTCCTCTTCATCCTCGTCCTCTTATATCTCCACACTGACCTCCATGGCCCAGCCCAGCCCCTGCACCGCCTTCCCGGAAGCCCTGTACCCCTGCTCCACATACTTCCCTGCAGCTGGCACCACTACCAGTTACCAGCCTGGACACAGGTCACTTTTCATATGCATATAGCAATAATATGATGTGTGAGAGCATAACGTGCTGTGTGCTGCCCCCTTCTGGTCCCCTAATACATTTCCAATTAGATTTAGATCTGGCCCATTATTTTTCTTGCTTTTGTTGATTTGGATATGCAGTTGTTGGTCCATAATGGCCTCAGTTACCTCCCAAACGCTACTTGGACAAAACAATCGGCACACCGGATGGACTCCTTAGTTGTCAGTTCCTCATCTCGGCAAGAAATTTTGGACAACGTCTGCTTCCGACTTTGTAGAGACACGTTGGGGAAGGCCCTTTTCTGTTCCCAGTGCACAAATCAACTAACTCCTATGTGCCTTATACTGGCCTATACACCCCCTGGTGTTTTCAAGTAAAAATTACCAGTACTGAGATCCACTGCAGCTTCATTTCTTCTTGTCTGTTCCATGTTCAGGCCTCAGACAGGGGGTCTGTGTCAGACCACATCCTTGACCTACCACCTCCCTTCTCGCTACCACTCCTTCGACGACCAGAACCACGCGTTCACCAAAGACGTCTTCTACGCCGACAGCCATCATTTCTCCTCCAGCAGTGCCGCCGCCTGCTCCCTGACTCCTTACGCCTCCTCGCTACGGCCTACTTCTGGCTACGGCTTGGGTTCAGATCCCCTTGCCCCAGGCGATCAGGGTTTGGAGGCCCAGACGGCAGCTCAGATCCTGGATTCCGCTGAAGGCTTTGGCTTTGGACTGAACCCCTCTGGCGGCGAGTGCCAAGCATATTCGGTCGTGGGGCAGAGTGGTGAGATCCTTCCAAACGGACAAATTAATGTCCCCAAAAACTGAGTTTATTGACTGTCCTCCTGCCTCAGGTTACTATAGCAACAGCTACTTGGACAGCCAGCGCATGACCCCGCTGGTGGACCAGCACGTGTCGGTCATCAGCAGCGTGGGCAACCTGCGCTCCTCCTTCCCTGCAACTTACACCGACGTCCACGACCCCCTCAACATCCTGGATGAGCCGGGTAGGAAAGCGGGAACGTTCTTCAGTGAGGTGGAAAGCGCAACAGGTTAATATTTCACACACATTTTGGTTACAGTCCACTTTGTTGAATGCACAGTTCCGTATGCTACGCTGTCCCGATATTCC
>QODF01000058.1:4851600-4883266 GCA_024372805.1 Oostethus manadensis
CCCCCCCCCCCCCCCCCCACACACACACACACATCAGGATTTAAAATTCCAAACCTGTGCAATCATGGTTCCAAATGTCTCGCTCTCCAGGATCCGCCCCCTGCATGTATGCCATCTCTTCTCCGTTCGCCTCCCAGGATGCACTGCTCTCCCAGCAGCGAGCACTGACGTCCCACGCCGACGTGCAGGACCTGGTATCCTCTCTGCCCCCCATCAACACCGTCTTCATGGGCGCCGGAGGGGTGCCTTGACGACCAACAGGGGCCAGGACCGCACCGATGAGGTAGGCCAACGGCGTGTGACACCACAAACACACACGAGGCGAGGATGCTCGTTAAAGTAGCAGGAAGTGGACTTAAAGACGAGGTTGGATAGAAGAAGCAGGGTCCTCTGCGCTGTGTTTGATTCCTGCAGGCCTGCCATTCATGCAACAGCTCGACGAGTCTCTGCCTTCAAAGAATGACCCACACCTGTGGTTTTATTAACTAAAATACTACAAATTCATGTCAGAGATGCATGATGTCACATACATGTTACATTTGGTGTTATTTCAAAAGAACTTTTTTCTGCTTAACACTAATGTTCTTTCGATTGAAAGTATTAACATATTAAGTTAAAATAAAACTGTGACATTTACTGTGTGGCTTTTTAGCATTCTTGTTTCCCATAGCCAAATTTGTCACGTGGATCTTTTCTATAAATTCATTCCAGAAATAAAGTAAAACCGACCGGCAAATTGTTAAAAGGCTTTTAAAAGAGGGTGAACGCCTTCACATGTCTTTACCTGACACAATCACGTGACTGTAAGCACTCCAAAATGTTTTCTCTGCATAAATTAGAGGGACTTACTGAGTCAAGTACAAAGTTTTATAGAACACTTTTTGGTCAAATATATTTACGACTACTACTACTTTGATACAGTGTCATCAAATCATTAACAAGAATACCATGTTTTATAAATAAATATGCAGGTAACAAATAATAATTAGGGCTGTCAAAAGATTAATTTTTAAAAATCCGATTGATAACCGTTTTCAGATGAGTTAATCACGATTAATCACCACTGGCAACTCCTCACTTGGCTCAGTCAAGGTCCATCGTTCATGTTCATGACTCCACCATAAGAAAGACACTGGGAAAATATGGCTGCATGGCAGATTTCCAAGACCAGAAATAACATTAAGGCTTGTCTCAATTTTGCCAGAAAACATCTTGATGATCCCCAAGACCTTTGGGAAAATACTCTGTGGTCTGAGGAAGCAAAACTTGTGTGTATGTCCCATTACATCTGGCAGAAAAGCAACACCGCATTTCAGAAAAAGAACATCATGTCAAGAGTGACAGTAAAATATGGTGGTGGCAGTGTAATGGTCTGGGGCTATTTGGCTGCTTCAGGACCTGGAAGACTTGCTGTGATAAATGGAAGCATGACTTCTCCTGTCTAGCAAAAAATCCTGAAGGAGAATGTCCGGCCATCTGTTGGTGACCTCAAGGTGAAACCAACTTGGGTTGGACTTGCAGCAGAACAATGATCCAAAACACACCATCAAGTCCACCACTGAATAGCTGAAGAAAAAACAAACGGAGACTTTGGAGTCTGACCTGAATCCTATTGAGATGCTGTGGCATGACCTTAAAAAGGCACTACATGCTGGAAAAGCCTCCAATGTGACTGAATGACAACAATTCTGCAAAATTCCTCCACAGCGCTGTGACAGGCTCGTTTTACACATTTTGTGTTCAGTTGTGTTGTCACTGACTAATGTTTAAAGTTGTTTGATGATCGGAAATGTTTAGATGGGCCATATATTATATATGACAAATCTAAACAGAGGGGCGCGGCTTGCCATGATGCATATGCATTGCTTACGCAAAAAATTTAACTTAATTAACGAAATAAACTAGTTACCATCGTTAACACACAATTTTTGACAGCCCTGACAATATGTTAAAAAAAAACCCAAAAAAGTAACTTTAGCAGACATACAATAACATGAGAAGACTCCCCCACAAATACACATACATTGGTGTTGACCCCCCTCCCCCTCTCTAGCGGCCTTATCAGCTGGATGAGAAGCGTCCATCTCAGGTGCTCTTCTGAAGGCGAGGTTGGACAGATGGCGGCGTATGTCGCCATTACAGCATCCCCACCTTAAAATACTTTAATTACTGAGTCAATAACGGAGCCAACAATTGGCTCAGCTTTGGCGTGAAAACAACAGAAGGTCCAAGGCAAACTTTGGGCCAATGTTTAACCACAAGATGAGGAAGGGCCGCCTCCATATGTCTCCTACATGACACTTTAGTCCAGTGCAGATCATCCCGCAAGTGCTACGTACAGTATTATGTAGGTCTTTACAATATCATTTATTGCACATAAACTATCAGTATTTACACTGTATTGTCCTGTACTAAAAATGTATTAAAATTAAAATTTGGTCACTTTTGACTATAAATACAGTATACGTTATTATCTTACTTAATACTGAAATACTCAATGGCGAAATGCATGGTGAATCAGACTATTAGACTATAAACTATAGAATTAAATCAATGCATTAACAATAGAAAAATGGAAAAAACAATATTGAATATTGTACTATATTGATTATGTACTAAATGTATACATAATCAGAATTAATACATTAATATAAGACAGACATATACTGTCCAACATAATTGCACAAAAAAAATTACAATATAAATGTCCATCCAGCAATTTTCTTCCGCTTATCCGAGGTCGGGTCGCAAGGGCAGCAGCCTAAGCAGAGAAGCCCAGAGGTCCCTCTCCCTGGCCACTTCGTCCAGCTCTTCCCGGCGGATGCCGAGGCGTTCCCAGGCCAGCTGAAAAACGTAGTCTCTCCAGCGTGTCCTGGGTCTTCCCCGAGGCCTCCTACCGGTTGGACGTGCCCTGAACACCTCCCCAGGAAGGCGTTTTGGAAGGACGCCTCCATAACCAGATGCCCGAGCCACCTCATCTGGCTCCTCTCAATGCGGAGGAGCAGCGGTTCTACTCCGAGTCTCTCCCAAGTGACAGCGCTTCTGCACCAATCCGTCTGTCCATCTCATGTACCATCCTTCCCTCACTCGTGAACAAGACCCAGAGGTATTTAAACTCCTCCACTTGAGGCAGGACCTCATCCCCGACCCGGAGATGGCACTCCACCCTTTTCTGGGCGAGAACCATGGACTCAGATTTGGAGATGCTGATTCTCATCCCAGCCGCTTCACACTCAGCTGCGAACCGATCCAGTGAGAGTTGAAGGTCACGGCTCGATGAAGCCAACAGGACCACATCATCTGCAAAAAGCAGAGACCGAATCCTGCGGCCACCAAACTGAAACCCCTCAACGCCCTGGGTGCCCCTAAAATTTTGTCCATGAAAGTAATGAACAGAATCGGTGACAAAGGGCAGCCCTGGCGGAGTCCAACCCTCACTGGAAACGGGTCCGACTTATTGCCGGCAATGCGAACCAAACTCTGACACCGATCATACAGGGAACGAACCGCCTGGATTAGGTGGTCCGATACCCCATATTCCCGGAGCAATCCCCACAGTATGCCCTGCGGAACACGGTCGAATGCATTCTCCAAGTCCACAAAACACATGTAGACTGGTTGGGCAAACTCCCATGCACCCTCAAGGAGCCTGCCGAGAGTATAGAGCTGGTCCACAGTTCCACGACCAGGACGAAAACCACACTACTCCTCCTGAATCCGAGATTCGACTATCCGGCGGATCCTCCTCTCCAGAACCCCTGAATAGACCTTACCGGGAAGGCTGGGGATTGTTAGAACACACCCTGCGGTCCCCCTTCTTGAAAGCGAGACCACCACCCCGGTCTGCCAGTCCAGGGGCACCAACCCCGATGTCCACGCAATGCTGCAGAGTTGTGTCAACCAAGATACGCCCACAGGATCCAGAGCCTTAAGGACCTCCGGGCGGATCTCATCCACCCCCGGAGCCAAGGTGCTTTTTGACCACCTTGGTAACCTCAGCCCCAGAGATAGGGGAACCCGCCTCAGAGTCCCCGGGCACTGCTTCCATGTTGGAAGACGTGTCGGTGGGATTGAGGAGGTCTTCAAAGTATTCCCTCCACCGGTCCACAACATCTCAAATCGAGGTCAGCAGCACACCGTCCCCACCATACACGGTGTTGACTGTGCACTGCTTCCCCCTCCTGAGACGGCGGATGGTGGACCAGAATCTCTTTGAAGCCATCCAGAAGTCGTTTTCCATGGCCTTTCCGTATTCCTCCCATGTCCGAATTTTTGCCTCAGTGACTGCCAGAGCCGCAGACCGCTTGGCCTGCCGGTACCTGTCAGCTTCCTCCAGAGTCCCATTGGTGAAAATGGCCTGGTAAGACTTCTTCAGCTTGACGGCATTCCTCACCGCTGGTGTCCACCAACGGGTTCTGGGATTACGGCCACGACAGGCACCGACCACCTTACGGCCAATGCTCCGATCAGCCGCATCGACAATGGAGGCACAAAACATCGCCTACTCGGACTCAATGTCCGCTGCCTCCTTCGGAACTTGGTCAAAGCTCTCCCGGAGGTGAGTTGAAACTCCTTCTGACAGGGGACTCTGCCTGATGTTCCCAGCAGACCCTCGCAATGCGTTTGGGTCTGCCAGGTCTGACCGGCTTCCTCCCCCACCATCGGAACCAACTCACCACCAGGTGATGATCGGTTGACAGCTCCGCCCCTCTCTTCACCCGAGTGTCCAAAACATGTGGCCGCACGTCCGACGACACAACCGCAAAGTCAGTCATCGAACTGCAGCCCAGTATACAATCTAAATGTATTTAAATGTATTTTTAATTAAGAAAATAACATCAAATATGCAAATTATGATTTAAAAATAGTTTTTAAAATACTAATTTGTTTGTAAATAATATATACACAAATCAATAATAAAATGTAAACAAATAGGTGAAAAAAATTAAATAAAAACCCTGCACATGGGGATGGGGGGAAATTTATATCATTCTTTATTCTTGAAAAATAGTATTTTTTTACACAGAAAACCCATCTCATTCACCCGACACAGGTAACAATTTTTAAAATATGTGATAATAAAAGTCAAATGTAAAGCACCAAAATTACCACCAAATTTACATGTCTGCATGTTTTTTCCTCAAACTGGTGGGTTTTAGCACTCCTTGAACGCACCACAGGTGCTGCGAAATGCACTTATGTACAACTTCTACATCGTCACTCCCATTCCATGTGCTCATCAATCGCCTTACATTATCATTCATTAGTGGTGAGTAGCTACACATTCTGTACTTTAATCTTGTTTAAGAAGTGTGTGAGCGAAGGGTTCTGGAGCTGAATCTAATCTAATAATCACAACAATCACTTTTCTGGCAAATGTTGATCTGAAGTCAGACGAGAGGACAGGTTAGGAGGGGGGTTTGGAGGGGGAGGAGCGAGCTGTATGTCAAAAATAGACATGCACTCATAGTTGTAGTTGCTGGAGATGGTGTAGAGTTCTGCCACTAGGACCACCATCAAGCTTTCAGGAGTGGGTTCGCGTGGTTCTGCTCGGTGATCGAGCGTGAAATATTCGGACGGCCAGTCCACGAAGATGAGAATGATGTTGTGTTGAAAGGCTCCCCCCTCCGACGTTCTGTCCACATGCGTTATCAGTTCGGAGGTGCCTAATAAAGTGGCATTGAGGCATGTCAGGGGTGGCTAAGGAGAGGCATTTAAAGGAGGCAAAGTGTGGCGACTATTCAGGATGGAGAGGCCCCATTCAAACAAAAGTTAATTGCTTTTTGCCTTTGAGAGAAATGTGCTTCGGTGCCGCGGCCAAGGTTGCAAAATACAAAATATTTAAAAAATATTTCAAAAGAAGGGAAATGTAGCATTGCCTCAACCTTTCATTGCTAGACTGATCCTAGACGCCAACAAGGACAAGTGTGTGGGTGCGTGTGCGTGTGCGTGTGTGTTATCATCTACTATCTTGTTCTCGCTTGATAACGAGCCGAATTGACTCTTCTTGTAGTTGTGAGCAAATCTTCCAACAGACACATGCAGACCTTGGTGGACACTTTTAAGGCACATTTAGGCCAATAAATGGTCTCGCTTTAGTCGTTGTAGTTATTTTTTATTATTTTACTGTATCAGCAGCCGAACCCCCCGCTGAAATCCACAATGGGATCATTTCATTCCAAAAACGTCATAAAAGCGAAAGAGATCCTAAGAGAGAGGGGAGAAAATGAGATCCTGCCCCAAGTGGAGTCCCACGGGTCTTGTTCCCGAGTGAGGGAAGAACGGAACGGGAGATGGACAGGCAGATCGGTGTGGCGTCGGCAGTGATGCGTCGCTCCGTTGTGGTGAAGAGGGAGCTGTTCCTACCCTCTTCTATGGTCACGAGCTTTGGGTAGTGACCAAAAGGACAAGACTGCAGGTACAATCAGGCGAAATGAGTTTTCTCCGCTGGGCTCTTCCTTAGAGATAGGGTGAGAAGCAGTCCTTGTCCACACATAGCAGGGTATTTGTAAATCCGCATATTTCTCCCTCTCCATTTATGAAAAAAAAGGTGTCCACGCAACTACATACTCACGTAATCGCATAAATACCCGGGGAACCACGGTCGTAAGCAGATCCGAATCATCCTTAGTCATCCCAGCACTTCTGAAAATCATAAAACGTGGTGCCCGGCTCGTTCTTGTGGACTGACAAGGAGGTGGAATTGCTTCTAAAAGTTGTTTTACAATACAAAGTCAACAAGATGCAAGAAATATCGGCAGTTCTGAGGGCATCCGTGTTGGTTCTGATGTAAATACGGGTCACGTGTGTGACATCACAGCATACTTTGTCACGGGCAGTTTGGAAACGTAGAACACGCAAAATTTGCATCCATATGCAAAAGTATAACTGGATTTTTCCCCAAATTCACACTTTGGCCAGAGGTTTTGAAAATCTTCGTTTTTAGTTGCATATAGCTGTGGGTTTGTGTGGATGATAGGCCCAAAAATTTGCTTTGGAATACCCGCCTATGTGTGGACAGGGCATCGGAGTAGAACCGCTGCTCCTCCGCATTGAGAGGAGCCAGATGAGGTGGCTCGGGCATCTGGTTAGGATGCCCCCCGGACGCCTCCCCTGGGGAGGTGTTCAGGGCACGTCCGACCGGTAGGAGGCCTCGGGGAAGACCCAGGACACGCTGGAAAGACATAGCCTCCGGGAGGCGCTGGATGAAGTGGCAGGGGAGAGGGAAGTCTGGGCTTCCCTGTTTAGGCTGCTGCCCTCGCGACCCGACCTCGGATAAGCGGAAGAAAACGGATGGATGGAGAAATCTTTTCTCAATTAGAGTCTATAGCAGTGTGAAACAAGCCTGGTCATAACAAAAACATTTTTGAAGTAGATTGTGTGTTTAGATAAATCCATTCATTTTCTATGCCGCTTATCCTCATTAGGGTCACACGGGTATGCTGGAGCCTATCCCAGCTGGCTTTGGGCGGGAGGCGGGGGTACACCCTGGACTGGTCGCCAGCCAATCGCAGGGCAGAGATACAAACATTCACACTCTAATGGACAATTTAGAGTGGCCAGTTAACCTAACATGCATGTTTTTGGAATGTGGGAGGAAAGCGGAGTACCCGGAGAAAACCCACACACGCACACGAGAACATGCAAACTCCACACAGAAGATGCCCAACGGAGATTCGAACCCAGATCTCCTGACTGTAAGGCCAAGATGCTACCCACCCGGCCACCGTGTGGCCTGTTTAGATGAAATGATTTAACAATTATAAATAACCTTTTCTTCATGTGACGTTTCCTATCATTTCACACGTGACAGAACCTACACAGGAGGGCAACTCAGCACAAAAACATTCCTGCTGCATGAAAGGAAAACGCCATTGAAGCCCCCTCACCGCCGCCTGGCATAAAAGCGGCAGCTCTCCTGAAGCTCCTCAACTGACTTGGCTCACCTTGGCACGACCAGCGCGTGCAGCGTTGGCCGTGCCTCCGCGGCAGCCTCAAAGTTAAAATTTCATGCCGACGCTTCCTCGTCGGCCTTGTAATTCATTTTTCAGCGAGCCTCTCAAGCATGTGTTGAAACAAATTCTTTTCTCCGGCGCCACAAAGCAGCTAAAATGGTGCTGATTATTATTCAATAAGGAGTGTTTTCTCTGACGCATACAAGTAGTCTTGTGTGGAATAAAAAGGCTATGAGGAATGTATTTCTAAACTGTTTGCTCTGCTGTCACATTCCCGCCTGTTCCTCCTTCAGCGCCGCATTGTTGCTTGTCCTTGTTGCTGTTTATGCTCTTTCCAGTGCCAAAAAAGGATTTGACTTGCGCACGACCCCAAACGACAAGCAAGTCTCAAGTTCACTCATTCACTCCTTCTTTCCTTTCATTTCACTCCCTTTCTTCACGTTCTCATGTGCACATCTTCCACAAATCCTGAATGGAGGAACTTGACTCTTCTTGCTTTTTGAACAACGTTCAGGTCCCGACCAAAGGGCTTCTTAACCTGAAGTCTCGAACCCCAACCCTGTAACTCGAACCTGAACTCTCATAAGCAAAACCCTAACGCCAATCCTAACACACTAACCCAAACCCCAACCTCCTAAGCCGAATCCTAACCCTGAGATCTTTAGCCAATTCCTAACACCCCAAGCCTATTCTCCTAACTCTCTAACTCAAAACCTAACCCAAACCCCCCAAGCCAAACCCTTTTTTTCCCCTTTGTTGATGTACAAGGCAAGGGCTCTGCTGAGGATACTATAAACCACAACTATTTTGGTGCTTTTCTGAACACATTTCACGAACACAAGATTGCAACTGGTTGCTGATTCCCTCAACCTTCACTTGGATCGGCGAGAGGTACAGATTCCTTTAAATCAACGAGTTACATGTGGTTAAAGCTGCAAGGAAGCCAAGCTAACCGGCTAATTACTTAAGTTTAAAGCAGTTGCCTAGCAACCATGCCAAACATGAGAAAAAAGAAAATAGAGAAAGCATCCATTACAAAGGTAAAGGATGCTGGCCCTGGATACATGGACTCAAAATCACAAGCGCCAGTCTTGTTGCCAAATGTGGAGGGGGAGGATGACTACAGCCATGAGTCGAGTACATCAGGAAAACAAGAAGAACAGGACAATTTCTGGGAGACCTGGATGCAAGACTTTAGGAAGTTAAGAGAGATGGAGATGCAGATGCAGGAGATACTGGCGTGTACTGCAGCACAACCAGACCTTAAACATTTGCAGTCACGGATTCAACATGTACGATCGCAGAATGACAGTCTCATGCAAAAGATCTTAGAGGTCCATGGTGATGTCATAAACCTTACGGAGGAAAATAGAGCACTGAGGAAAGAAACTAAAGCTCTAAAAGAAGAAATTGAGAAGTTGCGAGATAAAAATGTTGCGTTGTGTGCTGCTCTTGAAGAGATTGAAAACCCTATGGCAGATAATAAAGCACTACGCACTGATATCAAGGCTTTGCAGGATCATATAAAGCCACTATTGGAAGATAATGCTGCCTTATGTGCTGCCCTCAAGGAAGCTAAAAACCATATGGAAGAAAATAGAGCATTATGCAAGGATGTTAGGGTTCTGCAGAATGATATCAAGACATTACTGGAAGATAATGCTGCATTGCACGCTGCCCTCAAGGAGGTTAAAAACCATATGGAAGAAAATAGAGCATTAGGCAAGGATGTTGGGGTTCTACAGAATATCAAGACATTGCTGGAAGATAATGCTGCCTTGCACGCTGCCCTCAAGGAAGCTAAAAACCATATGGAAGAAAATAGAGCATTAGGCAAGGATGTTGGGGTTCTACAGAATGATACCAAGACATTACTGGAAGATAATGCTGCATTGCACGCTGCCCTCAAGGAGGTTAAAAACCATATGGAAGAAAATAGAGCATTAGGCAAGGATGTTAGGGTTCTACAGAATGATATCAAGACATTACTGGAAGATAATGCTGCCTTGCACGCTGCCCTCAAGGAGGTTAAAAACCCCAAGGAAGGAAATCGTGCATTATGCAACCACATCAATGCTCTACAGGATGATATCAGGACACTATTGAAGGATAATACAGCCTGGATGTTGATATCGATATCAACACCATTGATACTTGCATCCCACTGTATGGCAGAAACAACACCACACCTGTCATCATCAAGTACACAACAGGGAATTCAAAACTGCACTGCTGAAACAGAGGAAGAACTTGAAAGGCACAAACGTCTACCTAAATGAGCATCTGACAAAACGCAACGCTGACATTGCCAAGAAAGCACGAGACTTGAGGAAGCAGGGAAAGATACAAAGTATTTGGAGCACCAACGGAAAAATATACATCAAGCTACATGGAGGTCCAGGAGAAGCAGGAGTGCTGGTTGTCAAAGATATTAATGATCTGAATACATAATAAACATCATATAGTCATGATAATAAGGACAAAAAAGGATACAACGCACAAAAACAACAAAGTATTAAAATCAGCAGCTCAAGTACTTCCATTTAATACACTCACAGTACAACACCAAGACGTATACACACGGTATGTATGAGTATGTATTAGCAAGTCATGTGAGAAGGGGGTAGGATTAAAAGCTCTGCTTCTTCCTACTCCTTTTCGGACATGCAGAACTGAGGAATGTAACATGAATCATTCTTTGTACAATGTATGCATGTTCCAAACAAACTCAACCAAACCCTAACCCCTAACTCGGAACCTAACCACAACCCCAACACCCCAAGCTCCTAAGCCGACCCCTACCATCCTAACTGAAAGCCTAACCCTCTAACCCGAAACTTAACACCCAAGCCGAATCCCCTAAAGCCCATCCTAACGCCCTAAACCAAAGACCAATCTCCTAAACTGGACCATAACCCTAACAATCTAATCATAGTCCTAACCTCCAAACTTGAACCCCTTAACCCCAATCCTAACACCCTAACTCAAACACCGATCTCTTAAAATGGACCATTAACACCCTAATCATAGTCCAAACCCAAACCCGCACCCCCTAACTTGAAATCTTAACTCCAACCCCTAAATCAAACCTTAACCCACTGAAGTGTCCAAATGATGTCCAAATCCTGGATAGGGAGGACCGCTGGTTTGAAAGAAGCCGTCTATGTCAAACAGAGCGTCATCACTACAACAATGTCCTAACATCTTGAGGTATGTATTCTTTACTCATATTTTTGGGTGTTTGGAGCAGATTAATTGGATGTGCATTATTCCTACGGAAAAAAAGGCTTTGGTTTTCCTTTTCCTTCTGTTGGAACAAATTAATAGCGAGAGCCAAGGTATCTCCCGGTATATAAGAAAGAAAAATAGCATAAGGTTGTATAAAGGTGTATTCTGTAGTTAGGTATTGTCGTCTCCCTGCTTTCTTCCTCCTCTGACCTTCAATTGTGAGTTGCTTGGAGACTGCTCATCCAACTCTTCAAACGTCTCCCTCACGACTGTACACCCCCCCCCGAAGCACCCCTCCCGCCCCCTCCCGTCCTCAACCCACCACACACACCCCGCGCCCCCAAGCTGGCGCCGCTTTGCCTTGCTTTACATCAAGCCCGCCTTTATTCCCCTCACATATGTAGTATTCATCCTGCCGTACAATGTTGGCGGTGTCAGGGTAACGGGGTATATGTGCACACACACACACACGCCTTTATTCACAGTGCTTCATTGTCCCCACGTACATCTCTGGCCTTGGGATGACGCACCTTGGCGCTTTGTGCTGGCAAAGGCGTCTATTTTTATTGATCAGCCCTTGCGTACGCGCGTTTGCCTCCGCTAACAAGAAAACCATGTATTGATCAAGCCGTGTGTGATGAGACCCGTCACGCCGCACCGTGATCGGTCGAGCTGCACCTGTGTCCCGCGCTGATCCTCTTAACGAGGGGCCAATTCATCAGATGGTGCGGAGGGCCTTGGCGAGTCCTTTCAGAGCGCCGCCGCCTTCTTTTGCCGTTTCTGTCAAGTCAAAGAAGAGCTCGCGCGTGAGGACCTGACATCCTTGCCGGTGAGGAAGAAAGGATTGCACGTGTGCGGCTAATGACCCGCCGCTAATTAAGGGCCGCAGAGCAAAATCTGTTGAGCGACAACGCCGCCACTCCACGGATGCTCATCAAACGCTTTGCTTTAGCTCGCAAGTGTCGAGTCACGTCGGAGGTGAGCGCCCGGCAAGAAAAATGCGACGGCTGCCTCTTCCGCTTTCATCCATTCAACGGTGTCGGACGCGCTGGTGATTAATGAAAATGCGCTCATCAGACAGAGAACACAAAAGAGCATCCTAATTAGCGCTTTTGGCCCATTCAGAGTTACACAAAGACATTCTTGCTCATGAACATTAGCTACGCCATTGAAAGTATTAAATAGTCCGCCTTTAACCCGAGAATAACACTCTTTTGGCAGGTATTTGTTTAAAAATTTGTTGATTACAGTGCCCAAATACAATTTTTACACATTATATGGAGCTATGTAAACATGAACTAACACCCCAGTAGTCACTTCACACTCCTATCCCATCAAATTGCACACGCTACGCTGCAGGGACACAAAAGATAACCACCACTCCTTGCATTGCAAGCTACCGAACTAACTAGTTAAGGTCTCCAATTTACTTATTTTAAAAACTTAACAAAGTGTTTCAAACAGAGTGGGAATGAAAGACAAAGAAGCCAAAAACTTACCACTTCCACAATGGTTGAGAGGAGAGCCTTTTTTTTCCCCCCCATTCAATCTAACATATGGCATGTTTGTCTCAGCCATGACATGTGGGCTCCGCTCTGCTGGCTTAGTAGCCAAACACCATGCAGTGTGAAAGGTAATCTTATAAAATTACTGATGCCTAGTGACCACAATACTACATATGACTTGGCTTTCAGTGTTTTTTTTATTACTAATTATAGTCCATATAGTAAACCACAAAACGGCAATCGGCGTTCATCTTCTGTACCTCTTATGCTCTGTAGTGCCACAAGAGTAGGCTGGAGCCTATCCCTGTTTTTAGGCGACAGGGGGGGAGTACTCTTGACTGGTCGCCAGCCGATCGAGGGGCACATGCATACAGCAATTAACATAACATGCATGATTTTGGAATGTGGGGGGAAACCGGAGTACCCGGACAAAACCCATACATGCATGGGGAGAACTCCACACAGACATGCCCAACAGAGATTGGTATCCAGATCTTCCAGATCTCCCAACAATGTGGCCAACGTGCTCCCCAGTAGGCCACGGGATCATCTGTTAATTTTTGAGGACTGTATTGCAGCGCGATCACGTGACACAAGTCCTGTCGTAGTCCTGTAGATCAGGGATTATCAACTGGTGGGTCGCGACCCAAAAGTTGGTCACGGGCCTCTTTGCTGGCAGTGTTGTGATGTTCACAAACGAACGTTTGTTAACAAGAACAACTGGAACCGAGTCGCAGCTGGGAACTCTTCTTTTTTTCCCCAGTTCCATGGAGAGGAGCGCAGCCCAGCGCCGTGCTTTTGGGACATGCAATTAACCTGTAGAAAAAACTAATGGAAAAGACAAAACAAAACTATTCATTTTTCATTGTATGTGGATGTCCAGTGCCATGCGATTTGGGGAGTGGTCGAGGACGGGTGTCCGGGGGACCTGGTCTTCGGTGGCCAAATCTGATTCTTGGGACATGGAATGTCACTTCTCTGGTGGGGAAGGAGCCTGAGCTTGTGGAAAAGGCGGAGACATAGTCGGACTCACCTCAACCCACGGTTTGGGCTCTGGAAACAAATTCCTTGAGAGGGCCTGGACGTTATTCTTCTCTGGAGTTGCTGCAGGAGAGAGGCAGCGAGCTGGTGTGGGCTTATTAATAGCCCCCCGGCTTGGTGCCTGTGTGCTGGAGTCATCCCCGGGTAACGAGAGGGTTATTTCCCTACGCCTTCGGGCTGGGGAAAGGGACTGTGGTTTGTGCGTACGCATCGAACGGTACTGAGCCTTCTTGGAGTCTATCAGAGGGGTTCTGGAGAGCACCCCAGCTGGTGACTCGATAGTTCTCCTGGGAGACTCCAACGCCGATGTGGGCAATGACAGTTTGACTTGGAGGGGCGTGGTTGGGAGGAACGGCCTCCCTGATCTGAACGCATGCGGTGTGTTGTTGCTGGACTTCTGTGCGAATCACAGTTTGTCCATAACAAACACCATGTTCACCAAGTGCACCAGGACACCCTAGGTCGCAGATCTATGATCGACTTTGTGGTCATATCATCAGACCTGCGTCCGCATGTTCTGGACACGCGGGTGAAGAGAGGGGCTGAGCTGTCAACTGACCATCACCTGGTGTTGACTTGGATTAGATTGCGGGGAAGGATGCCGGACAGACCTGGTAGACCCAAACCCGTAGTGAGGGTGTGCTGGGAACGTCTGGGAGTCTCCCGTTCGTCGAATAATCTACTCTCATCTCCGGAAGAGCTTCGCCTGCATCTCGAGGTAGGACCGGGAGATTGAGTCCGAATGGGCCGTATTCCGTGCCTCCATTGCTGAGCCAGCCAGTCGTAGTTGGGCCCGCTAGATGGTGGGTGCCATTTGTGGCGGCCTGCCCCGAACCAGATGGTGGATGGTGGGTTAGGGCTGCTGTCAAGCTGAAGAAGAGGGTAGACGAGTTTCACCCTGAATTCCTCAAGGCTCTGGATGTTGGGGGACCGTCTTAGTTGACACGCCTCTACAACATAGCATGGAAGTCAGGAACAGTACCTCTGGACTGGCAGACGGGGGTGGTGGTCCCCTTTTTTAAAAGGGTGATCTGAGGGTCTATTCCAACTATACACTCCTCAGCCTCCCTGGGAAAGCCTTCTCCAGGGTGCTGGAGAGAAGGATATGACCATTAGTCGAATCCAGTTGAGGTGGCTCGGGCATCTCGTCCGGATGCCTCCCGGGCACCTCCCTGGTAAGGTGTTTTGGGCATGTCCAGCCGGGAGAAGGCCCCGGGAAAGACCTAGGACATGCTGGAGGGACTATGTCTCACAGCTGGCCTGGGAATGCCTTGGTGTCCTCCCGGTGGAGCTGGAAGAGGTCGCGGAGACGGGGAAGTCTGGACTTCCCTACTGAGACTGCTGCCCCCGCGACCCGGACCTAGATAAGTGGAAGAAAATGGAATGGAATGGAATTTTATGTGGCCCTCACTACAAAATGTTTGGACACCCCTGATCTAATATGTCCCTATACTGAACAACAGAGATTTTTAACACTCCGGTATTGCCTATTTTCCACTAATGACTTTCTTCAAGCCATTGATTGGCTAAATGACCTTAGCGTTGTTGGCTATGGCACCACTCGTTGGACAAGTCTCGCGTTTTTTGCCCTTGTAACTCCTGCAAAAAGGGGTGCTGTATTGTAAAAGCTATCCTAGACGCATGTGGTCATGCTTAATGTAGTAGAATGACATCCCGAAGGGGTATGTACGATCATTTCCCCCAAAATACGACTATTTTAACTCCCATTTCCCATGTGGCAACTCTAGTGAGCACAAAAACCGAAGTTGAGCAAACTGTGGCCCGAGGGCCACATCAGGCCCGCCAAGCGTCTTAATCCGGCCCTCCGGGTGTTTCCGAATTCCTTTTCCTAACCTTTAAAATGGAAACTGTCGCAGGGGACAAGACTTGCGGTGCTAGTGTGGCACGCTAGAATCTGTGGCTTGTACAAAAAAACACAACACGCCAACACACACAACCCACAAATAACGCACTCCACCTACCTACAAATAAATATATGCGTACAGTTCTTATGCCTAAAAGACACCCATACCAAGGCATGCCCAAAAGACACCGCTGCAAGGCATGCTGGGTAGCTAGTGGTACTCTTTTTTTTTTTTTTTTTTCTCATACATTTTGCCGTGTTTGTTGAGGTCATCAGAGAACTAAACAAGGAGGTGCTTTAACATACATTCAATATTTTATTGTTCATAGTTCTCATTGCTGTTGCTGCTGGACTACCCGGCATGCCTTGCGGGCATTTGGAAACAAGAGTTTTAAGTTTTGGGCTATGTTTAGCACTTAGTTGTTGTAGTAGTAGTTGATTTATGTGATATTTCTGTGGATGTGTTGTTTTCGTTTCGTTGCAACGTGAGCAAGTACGGTGTCGTGTTTGATGACCACCTAATATGACGGCCCCTCTGCCAAATTATTTACACAATGTGGCCCGCAGGCCAAAAAGTTTGGCCACCCCTGACGTAGGCCATCTCTTGGCCTACGTCATCGTAATCTTGTAGAAAGCTGTTTTCTTTGCAAAGGCTGCCCTTTTCGCTACCTGAATGTGTCCCATTACCAAAGTCTGCTGTGTACCAGAGATTTGGGATGCATAACAAATAAGATGTACGCATATCGGTGATACCGCATCGTCGCAGGAAGGCCGGTGGCTGCGAGCAGCAGCATTGCGGAGATTCCTGGCAGCGTGGCAGCCAAGTTTGTCGCAGCTGGTTAATTGAAGATGCTTGGCGTGCCTCTCGGCGTGTTTGTTTGCATTCTGCAGCCTGTGAGCCGAGCAAGCGGAGAAAATATTCATTAACCGCGCTAATCAGTGCTTTCACTGGCGAGCGGGCATATTATTGATGTTTACTGGCGACTCGGCGGTGCCAGTCTGGCTTTTCTCGCGTCACCCTCATTGCCCCCAAGGTCGCCCACACACGCGCCTCTGAATTCCATTTACTCATAATATCTCACTTACATGTACATAATTCTGCATGTCTGAAAAGGAGGTTATATTGTGTCGTTAAAACATTTCTGTATTCACTTCCTGTGTTGACGTGTCCCATGTTCTAATTTGGAGAGAAAGGAAGAGAGAATGTGTGCCAATATATTGGTAGCCTATGCCAGGGGTGTCCAAACTTTTTCCAGTGAGGGCCTTGTGAAAAGATGCAGCTTTGCCACTTTGATATATTCGTGAAAAACTTATATATACAGTAGTGTTGAAAATAATAGCAGTACAAGGTAACTAACCAGATGAAGTACTGTTATTAGTATATTTTTATTGCTACATGGCAAACGAGTTACCAGTAGGTGCAGTAAATTCTCGCAAAACAATAAAGACCCAGTATCTATGATATGCACGCTCTTAAGGCTGTGTAATTGGCCAATTAGTTGAAAGGGGTGTGTTCAAATAATAGCAGTTAGCATTCAAACAGTGATCAATGTAGTGAAAAATGCTCCAATGCCCTAAAATGGAGAGCAAAACCAGAGACACGTGGCAGAAAACGGAAGACAACTATCAAAATGGATGGAAGAATAACCAGAATGGCAAAGGCTCAGCTAATGGTCAGCTCCAAGATTATCAAAAACAGTGTGGAGTTACCTGTAAGTACTGTGACAGTTAGAAGACGTCTGTGTGAAGCTAATCTGTTTACAAGAATCCCCCGCAAAGTCCTTCTGTTAAAAAAAGTTATGTGCAGAAGAGTTTACAATTTGCCAAAGAGCACATCAACTGGCCTAAAGAGAAATGGAGGAACATTTTGTGGACTGATTACAGTAAAATTGTTCTTTTTGTGTCCAAGGGGTTTGTGAGACGACCCCCAAACTGTGAATTCAAGCCACAGTACAAAGTGAAGACAGTGAAGCATCATGACATGGGCATGTTTCTCCTACTATTTATCCCATAGCAGGGATCATGGATCAGTTTGCATATGTCAGAATACTTGAAGAGGTCATGTTGCCTTATGATGAAGAGGACACGCCCTTGAAATGGCTGTTTCAACAACACAATCACCCCAAACACACTAGTAAACCAGCAACATCTTCTTATGTTCTTATGTTATGGAGGGGCCAGACCAATTCCCGGACCTTCATCCCATGGAGAACTTGTGGGGTGACCTCAAAAATGCTGTTTGTGAAGCAAAACCAAGAAATGTTTAAGAATTGAGGAATGTTGTTAAAGAATGTTGGAGGGGAATAACAGCTGAAAGGTGCCACAAGTTGGTAGAGTCCATGCCACACAGATGTGAAGCACTTATAAAAAACTAAATATTAGTTTAGTCCTTCACAGGATTGACAAATCCTAGAAACCAAAAAACTGTACAAAATACTTTTTGTCACGCCGCAGAGTGGTCGGGATCCCAATAAGACTGAAAGGCTAGTTTGGATGCAAACAAAAGTTTGAGTGGCATGACAATTGCTTTATAAATCAAATGTATTCTTATTTTATTATTATTACTACCGTATTTCAAGAAAAAAATGCATGTCAGCTTTGACACAAAACATTCATATGTTCAAATCATTAATATAAGTTTAATAAACAAACACATCGCTCCTTTTTCCAAATATTGCAACTTTTTTAACCTTTCCGGCCACATGGTGGCCTAGTGCTTAACATGATGGCCACACAGTCAGGAGATCTGGAAAATCTGGGTTAGAATCTTGGGCAACTCTGTGTGGCGTTAGCAAGTTCTCCTGGTGTTTGCGTGGGTTTTCTCCGAGTACTCCAGTTTCCTCCCACACTTGGGATAACGGGTCACACTAAATTGTCCATAGGTGTGAATGGCTGTATGTGCCCTGCGATCGGCTGGAGATGGTTGGATTTCTTCTTTCTTTCTGATATTTTGACTTGAGGCAAGTGAGGCCTGCAGTCCTTTGCATGTTGTTGTGGGGTCTTTTGTGACCTCTTGGATGAGTCGTCGCTGTGCTCTTGGAGTCACTTTGGTTGGCCGGCCACTCCTAGGAAGGCTCACCACTGTTTCATGTTTTCGCCATTTGTGCATCATGGATCTCACTGTGGTTTGCTGGAGTCCCAAAGCTTTAGAAATGGATTTAGTGGGGCGGGGGCAATCACTTTTTTGCAGCTTTTTATCTTTACTCTCCCTTAATAATAAAGTTTCATTTCAAAACTGCATTTTGTGTTCAGTTGTGTTGTTATTGACAAATACTTAGTTTGATACATTTAAGTGGGACCAACACTTTTCACACTACTGTATACTGTATTACCCAATATGGTACATATAATCAGAAAAACAAAACAAGCCATTGAAGACATTCACCGTCTCCTGACAGAAGAGCAGTTTACGTGGCAGATTACTATCACTGTCATTCGTCCCCCACGTCATGCAGGTTTTCAGCACAACACCGGGGGAGCACACACGGGACTGGACTTACTTATTATGTATGATTGAATTTGGAGCAATCTGTTCCATGTTTACATACAGTATTTATTCATTCTCATTCTATATTCGTATGTTTCTTATCTCTACTTGTTTGTTTTATTTTGAACTGATTAAGTTTATTTTGACACATTTGCAGAACTGCCGGAAATGTGAATTCCTGTAACGAAATGAATAAAGCATCGATGTAGGACTCGTGCTCATGTATCGCAATAAATGTCTTCCGGACTTGTATAGGGAATGACGTCGGGGGTTCCGCGTTTTAGCCGGGTCCCGGCCACAACAGTAGCCTGTGTTGTTGTTATCATTATGATTCTATTATTATTATTGTGCCTGTTGTGAGATCATTTCAATCTGAAATAAAAGCCTGTTGTGTCTCAGTAAACTACTGACAAATTACTGACACCTACTGACCCGTGTAGAATACTGCATTCACAATTTCCATGCTCTATATTGTATTTGTGTTCAATTAGCAATTTGTAGGCTTGATAATGCTTAAATGAGGTAGAAACATATTCCTGGTGAATACTAGCCAGCTTGGTTTACAAGTAGAGAAACACCATTTAAAAACAGCAACGTCAAGTAATTAACAGCATTCAGCTACAATTCTAGATAGGTAACCGTGTCATTGAAATGCAGTGCAGTGCAGCTAGTTGAGTTGTATATAAATTGCTGTTTGCTCTTGAAAGGCAAAAACTTTGCATTCTAGCGATGGCTCTGCACGGACCACAACTCCAGCAGGGAGACCCTGAACCTTTCCGGTGGAAGCCCGTGGTCTTACACTTGTGAATAAGAAAATAAGTGGATATTCAGACGGCCTTTGAAAGCACTGTCCTTGCGGAGCTCTCTCTCATAATGCCTTTGAGCCCAGGATAAATTAAATGCTTATAAAAGTTGTCTGTCAATTGACTTTGCCTTTTCCAAGTGAAAAGTTGACGCTTTTTGAGCTCGGCCCTGCTCTGAATGACTTTAACGTGAATGCCAGCACAGGCCATTGAAACAACCTTTTAATCAGCATCACTCAAAGAGACCAGTTGACCGCTTCTTCTTCTTCTTCTTCTTTGTGCTCCCTGGACGACATTATTCTATTTTCATGTCAGGGCATTGTTTGCTGTCTCCTCTGTTTCATAGCAATTCCCATTTCTCATAGGAAATGGTGGAAACACAAACAATCCGTTCCAACAGCTTTCTGAAGTGTCACATTTTAGCATCCTTAACTGGAACTGAAGCTACGGTAACAGTCCACTGACACGGAGCTTCACACGAACAACGGACGGGACCGGCAGGACGTCGGCAATTGCTGCGTACAAGAGAAAGCTTTGGTCCGTCAATGTGTGCAGCAAGCTGCTGGAGATCTTCTACCAGTCTGTGGTCGCCAGTGCCCTACACTTTGCTGTGGCTTGTTGGGGGAACAGCACCAACAAAAAGGACATACTGTACAGTACACCGGGGGGACAAACTGATCCGGATATCAGCACCCAGTTGGGGCCGTTACAGTGAGAGACAGGAGGACACCGGACAAACTGCTCTCCATCATGGACAACCCCACCCAGCCACCCACTCCAACAGACAAGGATGGGGCAGCGGAGCTCATTCTCTAGCAGACTCCCCGCCCCTCCCGCTCTGACGGCGCACGCTACAGGACTTTTTGTTCCACACGTCCTCCAGCTCTACCTCACCTGTCAATAAAAGATAACTCAACATTATTGCACTGTTTGGTGTTCCCTCCTTTGTACAAAGTATACATTTACTTGTATATGCCATATTGTTGCACACTATCTGTAAATATGCACATTTTTGGTGCCTTTAGGTCCAACTTTACGACCTCAAAGGAGCGCTACACCTAGCGTTAGCTTTTCCAAACTCCAAAAACACAGCAGCAGGGACAGCAGCTCCAATATGTAGTGTTACCCTTTGCGAGTGACCTGAGGCAGTGTGTGGCGAAACTAGTCATTAGCTGGTGTGGCGAGGTGTCACTACGCCAGTAACGTAGTTCTTCGGCGTAACGATGTAACAATAATAATAACAATGTTGCTGTAGCTTGGTTAACATGCAGATCACATTATGTAAAAGCACGTCGTCGGCACTTTTTGGCGGTTTGTTCAGAAGGCTTTAAAGGTGGAATAGTTACATCCCATTACGTGCATTCTTAGCTGCCTCGTTTTATCTGTTTCCATATTTTTAATACGCACAGAAAAGAGAAAGACTTATGTGTCCGCGTCTCAGATAAGGATTGTGGATGATGGGCAAAATTCCCCCCAAAAAGTGCACTTTTCTATTAATGACATTGTGGCTGGCTTGGGATACGTCACGGTCGTCTACTTTTTCCTGCCTGTCTAGAAAGAAGAAGCAGTCTTTATTCTGTGTTTTTGGCAGGGATGTCTGACGATATTGGCATAAAAATGATTTTGTGAAACCTATCACTTTACCCATATCCATATCATTTTTTTCTGCTCACAGCGATATTGGCGTGTGAGCGATATCATGCTCCAACAAGCCTACTGGATCAGTGTGCTGCTGCCACACCGCTTCATGCATCACATGCGGACTGAGACCAGTTTATCATTTCGCCGATGGTATAAGTCCAGCACATTGCAGTATTTGTTTTATTTTATATTTTAGCTTTTAAGACACGGTTAACTCTTAATCTTTTAACACTTGCGAGTGCACACACACACACACACACACACCATAATAAGTCATCCTTGATGGGAGTGCTGGTGGGCCAGTGGTAAATGGAGGGTCACGGTCAGGTCTTTCAAAAAACCTGAATGAGGACGAGTGTCTAGGGCGCGTTGCAACAATTGCACACACCTGCTCGGGCCCACAATGGCCACCAGCACTAGCAACTCATTGTGTGGATGAAGGAGGAGGAAGGTTGAAGGAGACAAAAAGGAAAGTGGGAAGCCATGCTTTGTAGTTTGTTTAAAATATGAAGACATTTTAAGTAAAACTAATTCACGGCAAATGCTTCGCAAGTGGCGTCAAGGAGAATGAAACTCCATATGAAGATCATCTTCCGTGTGTGTTTTTTGTTGGTAAATCCATTATGGAGGCAGCTGTCAATCACTGATCAAAGATGAGCCACCAGAGGGCAGCGGAGGCTTCGAAGGGTCAGGTGACTCAAATTCATTCATTCATTTTCTATGCCGCTTATCCTCATTAGGGTGGAGGGGATGCTGGAGCCTATCCCAGCTGGCTTTGGGCGGGAGGCGGGGTACACCCTGGACTGGTCGCCAGTCAATCGCAGGGAAGACATACAAACATTCACACATGTCTCAAGAACACGTGCCATGACCGAAAGAACGAGATTGCGGATACAAGCGGCGGAAATGAGTTTCCTCCGTAGGGTGGCTGGACTCACCCTAAGAGATAGGGTGAGGAGCTCGGCCATCCGGGAGGAGCTCAGAGTAGAGACGCTGCTCCTTCACGTCGAGAGGAGCCAGTTGAGGTGGCTCGGGCATCTAGTCCGGATGCCTCCCGGGCGCCTCCCTGGTGAGGTGTTTCGGGCATGCCCGGTCGGGAGAAGGCCCCGGGGAAGACCTAGGACACGCTGGAGAAACTATGTCTCACAGCTGGCCTGGGAACACCTTGGTGTCCTCCCGATGGAGCTGGAAGAGGTCGCCGGAGACCGGGAAGTCTGGACTTCCCTACTGAAGCTGCTGCCCCCGCGACCCGGACAAGCAAAAGAAAATGGAATAAAAACATTCACACATTTTTGGAATGTGGGAGGAACTGGAGTACCCGGAGAAAACCCACGCAGGCAAGGGGAGAACATACAAACTCCTACAAAGAGATGCCCACGGAGATTCGAACCCTGAACCCCCTGGCTGTGAGGCCAATGTGCTACCCACTCATCCACCGTGCGGCCGGGACACAAATTCAAATCTTTACATAGATTTACAAAGTGTCAGACCCCATACATTACAAAAACAACCGATCAAAGGCGAAGTCACGTAGTACCCGCATTGACCTGTGAGCGGCAGCACTGTACCCCGTGGGGGCGTGCGGACTACTGAAAAGCAAAGCGAAGAAGGATGCTTAGCTTGCTACTGCTAACTTCCTGATACGGCTTTCTTGTCGTCTTTGTTGAGGTGAGGCTCGTAGGACACACTCAACGGGTTTCCCTTCCATTTTTACGTCCACCTCGCTTTGAACGTGGCGCTGTGTGTGGCGGTGTCTCATTTCGGGGGTCTGCATCCTTCCAAGTCGAAGAAGCTCCCAAGAAGTGTTCAATGCCACCGTCCTTACCGGCCTCCCACATCCCAAGATCCTTTGCGCGCCCAGGTCTAAAAATGATATTTCAACATGGCGGTGCTACACGGCGAGAACGCAGCGACTTGTAACGTAAGTATAGCTTTATTACAACACGCAACGCCGTATATAAAGCTTAGTGTGTAAATTTGTGTCACCTCGACTACCGTGATTTTGTTCGACCACCGTGCCGCTCGCTCCGCTTTTACCCAGACAGCAAGCCTCATACCCGGGTAGAGCAGGTACAGAGACGGCCTCGTTTATGGAGCTTTTTTTTAATGCGTGTGCCTGTGAGACAGTTTGTCATTTGTAGTGTAAATGACTTCGCACGTAAATGAACAGGATGGAGTTACTAAGAATTGTTTGTGGACATCGTGTACATTTGATGTAATTGGCAATATGTTAACTTTTAGGAATGTTTTCATCACTGTTGTTCATGTGATCTTCTTTCCTGTTCAGAACATTCCAGGACTTTGGACTCAGAAGACAAACCGAAGGACAAAAGATCATGCACAAAGATTGGATACTAAATGTAAATAAATGTTTTTTTAACCCGGGTATGTTAATAAATAATGTGTTGAAACTATTCCATGGCGTTCCTCTGCGATAATAATCCGGAATATAAACTCTGCTATTCCAACGAATCTGTTCCATTGAATACATGCACGGTTTAAAGTACTAGCATTTATAATATTGTAGGGACTATTCATTATTTATGATTGAAAATTCAGGCTGTGCATTTCTATGAAAAAAAATATTTACAGGTTACAACGTATTTAAAAAAAATTAATGCTTTAGCTTATTAGGAGTGTGTGATGTTGCTGTAGGGACCACGCTGACTTCCTGGGACATCATCTGGAGGGAAACCAGCGTGTTTCATCAAGTCATCCATCATGTTTGCAAAGCTGACTGGCGGTCATTTTGATTCTAAGGCTTTTATACAAACACAAACTAAGAAGACTAAGTAATCGACCACAAACTCCATTCCATTTTCCTCCGCTTATCCGGGTCCGGGTCGTGGGGGCAGCAGTTTTACTAGAGCAATCCAGACTTCCCGGTCCCCAGCGACCTCTTCCAGCTCCATCGGGAGGACACCTAGTCCCTCCAGCGTGTCCTAGGTCTTCCCCGGGGCCTTCTCCCGACCGGGCATGCCCGAAACACCTCACCAGGGAGGCATCCGGACTAGATGCCCGAGCCACCTCAACTGGCTCCTCTCGACGTGAAGGAGCGGCGGCTCTACTCTGAGCTCCTCCCGGATGGCCGAGCTCCTCACCCTATCTCTTAGGGTGAGTCCACAGGGGAAACTCATTTCCGCCGCTTGTATCCACGATGTGGGCCCTGGTTCTTGGGCCCACAAACTAAGTGCAACAAAACTCGTCCAGTAACTAATACATAGCTATTAAATAAAAATATTTTTAAATGGTCTGACTCGCCCAAAAAAGATAGCAGGCGACCATCCATTTACGTAATAAATAATATTTTCATGCTAAAATCTATGTGTACAGGCAAGCTGGGATAGACTCCAGCATACCCGCGACCCTAATGAGGATAAGCGGCATAGAAAATGAATGAATAAATTTAAAAAAACATGTTGACCAAAGTGCTGTACAAAAGCTAGAAGTCATAACGTAGTTAATTGTTTATTATTGTGGTTGAAAAATATAAGGTTTCTCTCTCATCTAGAGATACATCTTCTAAGTTTGAAGCAACACATAATCCCAAAATGAATATAAAAACAACTTTTCTTTCATATTTTGTTAGGTCTCCAGCTTTTTTTCCCCCTGCCGACTTGACAAGTATGGCAAGAAGGGTATGAACATGTGACACAACCAGGAAGTGTTTTCGGAAGGATAGACCGTCCCATTTCACGCTGCTCTAGAAGAATTCCCAGAAGGACCCAGCCCTCATAGGCTGCATCCTCTGAAGGATGCAGACCCCGACCTAAGTCAAGCATGGAAATGTTTGAGGAGTGGATGAAGGCAACCTTCTCAAACATCAACCAAAAAAATCATCTTTGTTTGTGGAGACTTCCACATTGATCTTCTGGATCCAAAGGAGCAAAGTAGAATAGAAGACTTCATGATGGAATGTACAGCCTGAGCTTATACCAACAATCACAAGACCAAGCAGAATAACAGAGCACAGTGCCATGTTAATTGATAACATCTTCACTAATGACTCTGATAACGACACAACTGGTGGCATCAGTGACCATCTTCAGTTGAATGACTACTTTGTAAATATTGGACCAAATCTGCAAGAGGAGATCCAAAAATCCTGGTCAGTAGAGGAACACAATTCCCAGCTAAAGTAGTTCCAATCTTCAAAAATGGAAATAAACATCATTTCACAAACTACCGACCAATTTCATTAGTACCTCAATTTCCCCAAATCATGGAAAAGTTATCCAAGCATTGGTTGGACAAATTCCTCAATAGGAAGGACATCCTGGCGGACAGCCAATACGGATACAGAGCTAATATTTCCTCTTCTGTGGCACTGATTGAAATCCCAGAGGAAATTAGGGATGCTATAGACCATAGAAAGTGTGCAGCCTCAGTATTCATGGATTGAACGAAAGCTTTTCTTACAATCAATCCCAACATCCTAACTACAAAACAGGAAAGGTATGGAATCAGAGGGTTCGTTCTGAACGGGGATAAAAGCTACCTTACAAACAGGAAACAATATGTGAAGCTAGGAGAATATGCATCTACAAATTTAGAGATATTATTTGGCGTACCACAGGGATCAATTTTGGGACCCAAATGATTGAACCTGTACATTAAGGACATCTGCAAAGGGACAAAACACCTAAAGCTAGTACTACCTGCAGATGATACCACCGCTTTTTGCTATGGAGAAAACACACAAGAGCTAAAGAAAAGTTTCAGATGAAAGGATTACTCTAAAAAGATGGTTTGACAAAAACAGATTACCCTTGAATGCAAGCAAAACCAAAATGATGCCATTTGGTATCAGCAGAAGAGATGCTTGTGAGGAAATACAAATTGACGGGGAGGATGAACATACATTTTTGGCCGTCGTACTTGACAGAATGAGTTGGGAACCTCACATCAAAAACATAAAGTAGCAAGAAATACTTCAATACTGAATAAAATCCAATTTGTCCTGCATCAAAAATCCCTCTATTGTTCTCTGGTGTTACCATATCTAACTTATTGTGTGGAGGTATGGGAAATACTACAAAAGTACACTTGACTCGCTTGATGTACTGCAAAAAAGATCAATTAGGATAATCCATAACGCAGCGTGTAGAGAACACACAAATCCGCTGTTTCAAAAATAGCAATTATTCAAATGTGCTGACCTGGCAAACCTTCAAAGCGCTAAAATGTTGAATAAAGCAAACAACCAGAAGTTACCAAAGAATGTCATACAATTTTTCTCAACAAGAGAGGAGAAATGTGATTTTTGGAATAAAGTCAACTTAAAACACAAATATGCTAGAACAACACCAAAAACTTGTAGTACTTCTCTCTGTGGAATGGAACTATGGAAGGGATGAAGTAAAGAAGTAAAACGATGCTCTCCCGTGAAACATTACAGCTGATGTTTGCAAAATACAAGGAAATATTGTGTACATCCAAGGCCGTATTACTTCCTTCCTTGGAGAGTACATATTCAATACTACGTTTGTTACTATCACCTTATACTTGTACTAGCAACTTTAGTGAGAACATTGTCTGTACTACAACAATGTTTTGGTACAATTGTTATACAACACTCATCACTATTATCACCATTATTATTATTATTTATTATGAATATCATTCATCAGGACGGCAATAGAAGTATGCATAGGTAAGGTCACATGACCTTACCTATGCATACAAACTTAGTAAGTGCAGGAAGTGTACAAATGATTTGCATACGAGCGGATTGTTGTAATACTTTGGTAAAAAGTTTTCTTTTGTGGCATTATTATGCAATATTGACTGGAACAATTTTACGCCATCAAACACATTCATTATTTGTATACTGGCACGTTGTCTTGCAGTAGATTGTTATATGGCTACATTGCAAAGTTATGGATACATTTATAATTCTTATTAAAAAAAAGGCAGAATAGCAAAATAATCTCGAAAAGGCCTCACGTGGTAAGTGTCGTTATCGGCAATACTGGCCCCCGGGTCGATAGCAAGAGTTGCCGTATCGGCCGACCGTGTTTGGGGGAGGTGTCGAGGGTGGTGGGTTTGGCGCTCCCAGCTCAGTTCCCACTCCAGTGCGCGTCAACGCGCGGCGGCAGTCACTCCCCAGACTTTTGCGCAAGAGTGGGTCCGGCCCAGCGTGGTGCACGGCGCGCTAAATGACGCCGGTTCGATCCCCGTGACGCCTCCGCCATGAGCTGCATGGATGTGATGTACCAGGTGTTTGGCGCTCAGCCTTACTTGGCCTCCTACAGCCCCTACCAGCACCACCACCACCAGGTAGGACTGCTGCAGGCACGCGCACGGACGCACCCTGGAGCATCTGCTGATTGTAGTTGTTTGTGTGCGTGACGCGTGTTATTACGGGGTTTTGTGATTGAATGCGTGCCTTACCGAACCTGGCAGATCCCAGGAGCTAAGCAGGGCAGGGCCTGGTCCGTACAACACCAGCTGCCACAGTGCCGTTAGGCAAGGCATTTCGCTCCCATTGCCTAAAGGGAAAGTGGTGGTGTAGATTAAAAAAAAGGGTCCGATGCCGGGTCTTTGTCTCCGCCGCTGAATGAATATAGGAATTGGACCGGCAATCCACGCTCATCAAGAGGCGGTGGGACTTTTACAACCGAGTATCCCAACTTTTCCTGGTGGAGGATCCAAGCAAAGAACGCAAACGTTTTGCAGTCGATCAAAATACATTCTCATTCGCGTGTACCTTGCCTTACGTTTTTACAGACGGTGTGTGAATATGCAAATATCGTATATCCTTTTTTATTGTGTTATGTTTTATTCGCATTGCCTTGCAGTTGAGCTGCTGCTTGTGGATCATCAAAAGTGGGACCAAAAAATATCATTCTCTTTTGTTTTTCCTCTCCAGTATTATCAGGTAATAATTGTGAGTATTAATAATAGAAATCGGTTGAGTTGGAATAACCCAAAAATAATAACAAGCGGCGTACTAAATATATTAAATATGAAATTCCTTTTTGTGAGGGAGGAAAAGCTCGTCTTCACATCCGATAAACGGCTGACGCTTTAACATGTATATAACGTGTGTGTGTGTGTGTGTGTGTGTGTTCATTGGTGTAGTTCCCCAGGAGAAATCAGAATGCCTTGAAACGCACGCTAGAAATAAAAAATGTCCCTTCATATGAGAAAGAGAACAAATAAGACAACATTTGCGTGTAGGAATGACGTTAACGTAAACGCACCGAGTCGAGCTGTTTTTTTAATTGTAGAAATAAACAAAAATGATCCATCCATCCATTTTCTATGCTGCGTATCCCCCAAGTGTAATATATAATATAATATAATAACCCCTTATGTGTATTCAATTGTATATATCAATAAAAACACCCACATAGGAAAGTTTTGATGGGAATAAGTGTGTAAAAATACCCATGCATATAACTTGTGCATAAAATGCTTTTGCTTTTTTTTCCAGTATTCAGCCCCCCGGTGGAAAAAGTTGTCATTCTAGAACTCTTTGTGTGTGTGTGTGTGTGTGTGTGTCCGTGTTGTGTAGAAAGTGGCCTTGTTTTCCAAAATGCAAGACCCGCAGGGCGGCCCCCCCGGACCCCCCGCCATCAAAGAGGAGGACAAGGAGCTGCCCCCGGGCGCCGAGTACCTGAGTGCACGCTGCGTCCTCTTCACGTACTTCCAAGGGGACATCAGTGCCGTGGTGGACGAACACTTCAGTCGCGCCCTCAGCCAGACCTCCACCTCGTCCTCCTCGTACCCTAAGGCCCCTAAAGGTGTGTGTGTGTGCGTGCGTGTGCATGGAAGAACATCAGAAGATGTGTTCTAGGACCGTCGGACAAAGAAGGACAATTTACAAATGTATTTTGTAAAATGTATTTTATTTTTGTAACAAAATAATGGCCCATATTTACAAAATTGATACATAACATTTGCTGTAGTTAGAATAGTATCAAATCGCTTAGCACAGATATTTACGTCCCTACTTGTTATAGATAAAAACATATTTCTATCTGTGATTAAATGTAGTTAACTGTGATCAAAATACGATTAATCACCATGAAATATTTGAATGGCTTGACTTTCGAGGGCATAAGTGCGTTCACCTGGGAGAGACAGCCGTAGTGACTGTTATTTGAAGGCCTCTGACGTCTTTGTCATGTTTTTTTGCAGATGGGTCTTCCCCAATGAGCCAAAGAAGTTTCCCTCCGTCTTTCTGGCACAGTTCCTACCAGTCGTCCGTCTCGTCCTCGCTGGCGAGTGCTCTGTCGGCCCCCCACACGGAGCTCGGCTTCCCCGGAGACTCTTACTCCCCATCGCCCCTACACGGCCCCCTGCATCACCAGCCCAGCCTCGACACTTGGTACCCGTCCCACCACCACCACCACCACGCGTACTCGTTAGGGGGCGCCATAGGCGCGCAGGGCTCGGCCTACCCGCGCTCGGCCGCGCACGAGATGTACGGCTCGGCGTTTGACCCCCGCTACAGCTCGCTGCTGGTGCCCTCGGTGAGGCCTCATCACCGCCTGACGTCCGGAGGCAGCCCGGTGCCCGGGTCCAGTAGCTTGCCCTGCGACCTGGGCCCCAAGGGGGAATCCTGGACAGGGTCGGCGTGGAGTGGAAGTTTGTCGGGATCTGGACAGGAGATCGGACTCAACATGGAAGCAGGTAATAATCTGAATTTAGCAATTCTGCAAAACAGTTTCCCCGTAAAAAACATGGAAGTAGAAATAGTCTGTTCCAGGGTCAAACTGTGGCCAGCATAAACGCTTAAATGACGGGGTCTGAGTTGTGGCCCAGATATAGTGTAGCTCTATTTTCATTATAAAGGAGCTATATTGTTAGATGTTACACAAATCAAGCTAACATGGATGTTCCCCGGTTCTCGGTCGAAGCAATTTGGACCCTCCTGGTTTCGGAAATGTTTTAGGTGATTTCCAATGTGACTGTAAGTTCAACTTCCCGTTCTATGGTTATCATCACACGTTTGCTCTTGTGCCATCCATGGCGCCCCGCTGGAAAAAAGCAAAGCTCTTTGAGAGATTTGCTGACATCTCACGTGGTGACGCTTGCAAGCCCAAGTTTTGTGCAAGTTTTGCTTTTAGGAAGCTAAAGTTCCCGTAACGCTAACAAGCTTCACTGCAGCAGTCACGGGAGGGTCTCCTCGAAGTAGTCCGGCGGCTGAGATTAGAGTCCGTGAACTTCCCTCGCGGCTCGCCCGTGCGGAATGAAAACAAGAAGCTAGCCAAGCACCAGCAAGGCGCTGCAAAGCCCAATTAGCCGACGAGAGTTCTGCTTCTCGGTGTCGTGTTACCGCAAGCGACGGCAGCTGTCCGCCTTCCCTCCGGGTCACTTCCTGCTTCCATCTTGACTGCCAGCCTTGCTTCCTCTTCCTTCTCTCATCTCTCTCTGTCACCGCTGTCCTCTCAGGTCTTCAGACGCAGGACAAGACCAAGGACTTGTACTGGTTCTAGACCTGCTCCTTTCTTCCTGTCTTCTTCTGTGCTGCTGCACGGACAAACTGACCGGCGCTCTGCTTGCAGCTCTGTGCTACGGCGGCCTGTGCTGACACCGACCGAGACCGGACGCCCAACTCTTTGGCGGGAGAGACGGACGGGGCCTTACTGGGACCAGTTCTGGCCGCCGGGAAGGTCCAAACATCATCACGGTGTTAGATTCTGCAGTGATAACTGCCTCCTGACTACTTTATTTGCAAAACATGATGCATGACGTGGACAGGTGCTTGATGAAAGCTGTAAAATACAAAAACGGCAAGCTGCAAAGCGTCTCGCAGTCAACGGGGATCGGATAGCAGCCAAGTTCACAGTTTTGTTGACCCGCCCTCACCCCACACCCCCATCCCAACGTGGACCTCAAGCCGATGGACTAACTGACATTGTCTCATTTCCAGTCCGATCACGGGTTTGAAAAGACGAGACTAGAAAGCATCAGCGGTCAATGTGAACTTCGCACCCACGCATGCCAAAAGTTAAGCGGGGCGGGGGGGGGGCGGGGGGGTGCCTCATGGCTGATGAAGGACCAGGAGAGCTATCACGGCTATTTGGAGCTGCTTGACTTGCTGCTCCCATGCAGCTGTCAACGACAACTGCTCTTCAACTTAGTGAGCGCCCCCCCCCCCCACACACACACACACGCGCGCACACACAGGG
>QODF01000058.1:4884810-4901525 GCA_024372805.1 Oostethus manadensis
GGAAATAATCACCGGGAGAAATGAATTTAGATATCGCACAAATATGAGTTACAATTATTCCGAAATATCGATTATTACCTTAATTTGCATTTGTTATCGGATCCAGAATCATTGTAAATCTTCAATACGGTGGCGTCGCCATTTTGAATGACTCGCGGTTCCCGTCGATCATGGTAACGAGCCGTTCAAAAGAACCGGTTCGTTGACGTCACAACATTCACACAGAAAGCCTACTGCTCGTGGAGGGCGTAACGGCGAGTAAATAAGGCAAAGTCTCGTTGCCATGGTGAATCGGTGACTCGGTGATCGACAGCGCGGTCTGTTTAAAAGTGGCGCGTACGAGCAGTAATCCGGTAGGCTAGTTGGTTTCACTTGCCTTGACATGCTAACGTTAGCTTGCACGCTACAGTCTCCTCCGGTAAGCCACCGACTTGAACTCGAACGGCTTTTTAGCAGGGGTGTGAAGTCATTAAGAGGAAAACAAAAAAGAGAATAATTCAGTTTTCAGACACCTTTTTGATCTGAAAAACATTCGCAGGAAAGGTTCTGTTACTTTGTTGTAAAAGTCCGGTCACCTCCTGGTGAGCTTTGCAGTCCAGTCATTCTGCAGAGCAAAACATTGAGTCCATTTGACTTGTGTGTCGATTTGGCTCTGGTTGGCACTGCTTTTGTGTATTTCAATGAAATCAACTCAAACAAAACAAAACACAAAACCTCTAAGGAAAGTCGGCAGTGACAAGCACTTTCCAGCTCACACACTTTTTAAAAAATTGTTCATTTTTGCTGTTTATATGGGGTTTTTTTAAAATATGTGCAGTGAAAAAAAACAGCCAGGGGCCATAAATGGCCTCTGACCACACTTTGGACAGTCCATGTTTTGGGTCTTATTTGGTGGATTTATTTTTGTCAGCTGGAGTTCCAACCTGACCAAACAGTGCATTTGCTGAGTGTGTGTGTGTGTGTCTTTATGTTTATTATGTGGCAGCAAGACACACTTTGTGGCTGATCCCCAAAAAGCGGCTCTTGAATGACACGCAAAGACGTGCATTAGTTGGTTCAGTGAAGGTCCTTCCATGCAGGGAAATGCATTTGGCTTGTGTGCATACCAATTTGTTCTGCAGGTTCCTACTACATGCGGCCACAGTAGTTCAAACACCAAAATGATCCAAAAAGACCACTAAACTATAAAATTATTCCAAATTTCTGGTAACCACCCCTAATAGAGGCTGTTGTTACCTTACCACTCACGCTGGATTTCATTTTCATAAACTCACCCGAAGGTGGTGGAGCAAGTCCTATAAATGGAACACGCCAATTTAAATGTTCTAAAATTCTCAAAGCTAAGAATATTGTAGTTCTGGAGAATGAGACAAGATTTTCCACCAAACACTTTTAAAGCTTTTGTAAAAAGGGATTTTATTCATATCATAGTTGTCAAACTTGTTAGCGACCCGCTGGTAATACAATATTTGATATGAGAGAAAAATCATGCAGTGAAGAAACATTTTAGCAGCATTCCCTGGCGATGATGATGATTTGCCTAAAATTCCGAATATTAAAGTTACCAGTTTTGGATATATTTTTTACAAGGATAAAGTAGAATGCAAGTAACACCGAGATATTTAAATTCATGTACAAACTGAGCTCATCGCCTTTCAGAAAGACATGTAAATGAGACTTTGCTGCTACTCGTTTTGGAAAAAAAAAAAGACATGATTTAGTAAGCCAGTCATCAATACAGGTGAGTGCTGATGTCAGCTTTTTTGAGGCTTCTTTGTCAGACGTTGCCTTTGTAAAGATGACAGCATCATCTGCATATAGTACAGTATTCAGATCTTTACAAACGTTTGGTAAATCATTACCAATAATATAGGCCCAAGTGTAGAACCTTGGGGTACACCAATATGGGGATTTGACAGACAGACAATTATGATTTTATCCAAAGGATCGCTTGTTCAGAGAAGTTGAATTTCGTCAATCTAGACCAGGGGTCGGCAACTTTACCATCAAAAGAGCCATTTTGCCTCCTTTTCCAGTAAAAAAAAAAAAAAAAGTTTGGGAGCCGCAAAACATCACAGAACCTTTAAACTTGTTAATAAGTTGTAAAATGTTACCTTATAGAACCACAAAATTCAACAAACAAAAGTGCAGCTACACGTGTAGACCTACCCTGAGCTAAATTAAACACTGAACTGATTTGTGGAAAAAAAAAAAAATGTAGCTAACTTTATGAAAAAAAACAGTCAGAGTTGACATATCTGCATACCAGTGTTGTTTGCTTAATACCCCAATTTCTGCACTGAATTGTCATCAATAAACATTCTATTGATCTTGTTCTTGGCGGTCTTTGCAAAGAGAGACATTCTTTTATTTTCTGAATTATTTCCTGTTTACTTTTTAATTAGGAGAATAGATGCTCCCGATATTTTCATAAAAATCGCTAACTGCGACTTCCCAGTGTTGCCAATTTGCCGATTTACTCGCTAAATCTGGAGACTTTCCCAACCTTATTTTCTCAAAACCACTAGAAACAAATGTACTCTAAAGACTTTTCCTGACGTCGTTGGGATTTTTATGGTATTGGAATTTTTCTTCACCAAAATAGACAGCGGTTAGAGCGGCACTTCCTGGGCGTGCTCGCCGTAAAATAAGAGAGCAGTCTGGGCACGGTGAGAGAGGACTACCGCTGTAGCTGATCCGGTGGCGTTATTCCCACTGCGGAGTAACTTGTTTCAGGCTCAACTCAAAACTCCTTCACCTTTTTCTCTCTCCGACGCAGTTAGACTCACTGCTACACTAGCCTACCTCCCCCTCCCCAGCTCATCCAATCAGCAGTCAGAAGACAGTCTAGATGCATTCATGGACTTGGCGGCGAGTCAGATATTACATATTGTTTTTGAAAATGCAAAATCACCGCGGGTTCCCCGACCCCTGATCTAAACAAAATAGTGTTTGATGGCCAACCGTATCAAATGCCATTTTTAAATCAAGAAAAACCGCACCAACACGAGGACTAGAATCTAAAGAACACTTGACTTTTTCTTAAAAAACATGAATTGCTTTTTCAGTTGAATAGTTGGCACGAAAACCAAACTGCATAGCATGCAAAAGGATCTTACCCTTATTTAGATGACCTATTAATTGTTTTGTGACCCATTTTTTAACAATTTTAGATATAACGGGCAATATACTGATTGGTCTAAAATTTCTAACATCTACTCTGCTACCAGATTTGACAATTGGGGTAATTCTGGCTGCTTTCCTTGCTGCAGGAACAACAGAATAAGTACCTGACAAATGAATTAGATGTGTTATTGGATATACATTGGAACCTCGGGATACGAATGCCCCAGAATACAAAAAATCCGGGAAACGAAAATACCTTTCTGATTTTTTTGTTTCGGCTTACAAAAATTAATTCGCTTTATGAAAGTTTGTCGATCTTACATGGCGGAAGTGTACGTATGACGAAATGTTTTCTGATTGGTTTATCGCTGCCAGTGTACGTACTGTACTGTACTGCACTTTGCTGCGTATCAAAAGGTAAAAACTTTTAGAATTTTAGCTCAATATACATTCTATTTCATGTTTTATTTTTACATTACATTTGTATCAAAATACTCTTTATTTATACAGTATTCAATGTGCAAAACTGTTTTGGGGTCAGTGGAACGTATTAGCCAATTTTTATGTTAAATGTTGTTCGGGTTACAAAAAAATTCAGCTTACAAAAATCCTGTTGGAACAAATTACTTTCGTACCCCGGGGGTTCCACAGTATTAAGGGTTCTTTGTGCTGCTTTATGAAGTGTGTATTTAGACCATACACATCTTTAGCTTTTGAACTTTTTAGTTCACTACTAATAGAAGCTACATTTGATTCCATGATTTGAGCTATGGTAAAAATAGGGAGGGACTTATTAGTTGGGTAGGTTATATTTGAGGTAAATGTGAGGTAAAAATTTGTGTAATTTCTTCAACTGAACTTCTAAAAAAAAAAGTATTCAGTTGCCACAATGACAGGATCTGTCTGATCAATAATGAATTTGTTCATTATTGATTTGTAGTTCTAGTTCTTTACTTTGTTTTGCTTTGTTTGATGCTTTTACCAGTTAATTTACTTTATTTATGAAATGCCAGATCTTTTTGCCATTGCCTTTACCAGACTCAATAAGTGACATGAAGCGTTTTGCCTTGGCTTTGCGCCCTGTTTGAATCGCTTTGTTTCTTGCAGATGTAAAAAGTTGTCTATCAGAAACTAATCTCGTTTTAAGTGGTTTTAAGAGAAGCAGTTGTCTTCATTAGTTTCGTGCATTGCTTATTGAACCATGCTAAATCACCTGCAGGGCTCTAATTTTGTAAACCGAGTGCAGGAGAGGCGCACCTTCGCTTGCGCCTTCCCGGTGGGTGTGTTTTAGGCACATTTTGCAATTTCGTGCCACACGCAGCCTTGTTGAGAGTACGCCTCCATCCCTCCTACTGGCGCGTGGCAAAGTGGGAAGAGATGTAAAAGGCGTGACTGGGTTTAACACATCTTCCGCGATGAAATGAGCTCCTCTCCTCACCTTTAAATGCGCCGCTGGCAAAGCGCATTGCGAGTTTTGTTGCTTGTGGGTGAAGACAGTAGAAGACGGCCAAACTTCTCCCAGTCGGAAATTGATGTTTTGGTCCGGAGGTCCAAGCTCGCAGTGGCCGAATATATGGTCACGCGAGCAGACCTCCACGGCCTCATGATGCAAAAGCGGCCTGGGAGGAGATGACCACATCCATGTCAGATCCTCGAGCAGAAATGGCTGTTTCAGCAAGACAATCACCCCAAACACACTAGTAAACCAGCAACATCTTCTTATGTTCTTATGTTATGGAGGGGCCAGCCCAATCCCCGGACCTTCATCCCATGGAGAACTTGTGGGGTGACATCAAAAATGCTGTTAGTGAAGCAAAACCAAGAAATGTTGATGAATTGAGGAATGTTGTTAAAGAATGTTGGAGGGGAATAACAGCTGAAAGGGGCCACAAGTTGGTAGAGTCCATGCCACACAGATGTGAAGCACTTATAAAAAACTAAATATTAGTTTAGTCCTTCACAGGATTGCCAAATCCCAGAAACAAAGAAAGTTTGTACAAAATAGTTTTGAGTTTGTAAAATGGCGGACACTGCTATTTTTTTGAACACACGCCTTTCACGTAATTGGCCAATTACACATCCTTAAGAGCGTGCATATCATGATTCCTGGGTCTTACCCACTGGTAACTTTGCCATGTAGCAATAAAAAAATACTAATAACAGTACTAACTTTGGTTAGTCACATTGGACTGCTATTATTTTGAACACTACTGTATGTACAGTATCTATCATCGTGTATGTAGTTTGCAGTGGCGGTTGGGGTTTTCTTTATGCCGGTAAGGAAATGTAAAATATTTTAACCTGGTTATGACTTTTTGCCCAATTTGTTTTTAGGTCAATTAGGGTTTGTAGTAAAAAAAATACATAAGATTTACAAATAGCATGCATGCATTTTAAAATGGCAAAAAAAACACACAAAAGAACCTTATACTCCCCCACCCTTGCTTGACCACATGAAGTGTCTCTTGAAGGTAAAAGCTTCTCCTTCCTTCCTTCTTGTAGTCCACCTTCCTTTCTTCTGTGATCTCCATCATGAAAGCGGATCAGAGGCGACCCGTGCGCTCGGGTTTCCAGTCTGCCATGTTTACATGGCAGGCGGAGCGTGACAGCCCGTCATCAATGCCGGAGGAAGAAGCTTTCTGCTCCACTCGCACACATTCCCCACATTACTAGCCGTGCCGAGAAAGGATTGCCCCATGTTCTAAAAATATCGTTTAAAAAGAAAACTAAGAAAATGCAAAAAGTGAATAATCAGCAAAAAACTACAAGAATAAAGTCAAAATAATAGTAATTACAAGAAAACAAAAAAAACCCCACATACTATATATATGTGTATATATATACTGTATATTGGTGTGTATATTTATATATATATATTACTGTGTGTATATATATTTATATATATATAGGCCATATATATTGGATCTGGGCCGCACGGTGGCTGAGTGGTTAGCACATTGGCCACACAGTCAGGAGATCTGGAAGACCTGGGTTCAAATCTCTGTTGGGCATCTCTGTGTGGAGTTTGCATGTTCTCCCCGTGCGTGTGTGGGTTATCTCCGGGTACTCCTCTTTCCTCCCACAATCCAAAAAACATGCATGTTAGGTTAATTGGTGACTCTAAATTGTCCATCGGTATGAATGTGAGTGTGAATGTTTGTTTGTCTATATGTGCCCTGTGATTGGCTGGCGACCAGTCCAGGGTGTACCCCGCCTCTCGCCCAAAGCCTGCTGGGATAGGCTCCAGCATCCCCGTGACCGTAATGAGAATAAGCGGCATAGAAAATGGATGGATGGATATTGGATCTGCATTTGTAACATTTAAGTGAGCAGAATTTATTGTCAAGTAGAAGTATGACTAAATGAAGTCAAATACAAGCATAAGGCATTCAAAAGACGCATTGAATGGTGTTTATGTAGTGTTCTACACTGGTGTCAGTAATGTTACATTGATGCACAGAGTCGGAAGTAAACAAAGAACATGGAACTTCCCAGAGCTATGGTTATGTTAACACTGCAGGGTAGGATTCACAATCGGATTTTTTGTTTAAAATCAGATTTTTTTATGTGGTTGTTCACATTCTGAAACAAATGCGACTTGTAATGTCAACCAAAAGCATCTGGAAGGTGACGTGCACACGGAAGTGCACGACATCACCCGCATTTCTGTGTGTTTATGGACGCGATGTGCGATGTCATTGAATTCATTCCGGATACGAGGCCGGGTAAAATTGAGGCTGGTATCGGCGATGCCAATTCAATATTATGCAAGTTCACCTAATTTTAAATCATAGAGTACAGCATTCCAAATCATAGCACAACAAATACAAGACATCATTGTAATGTTTTGATTTATTTTAGGTCCTGAAGTATACTGAGGTAGTGGGGTTACATTATAGCCAAGCTAATATGCAACATCAGAAAAAAGGACAAAATCATATACCTGAAGTATCAAAAGTATCACTATATTATGACTTATTTTCTCTTATGTCTATTATATTGAATAAGAGCAGTGTAAAAGTGACTATAGGGGTGTTATTTCATGTCTAGAGGGCTCTAATGTTAAAAACCAAGTACAGACCTACCTGGACAGGTAACCTGATAAGAGCCCCACCTGCCCCCATTTCCTGACCAAGTCCCACAAGTGCTAACAGGTACCGCTGGGCCTTGGGCTGTTTGTGTGTGTTTTTAATGGGGGGGTGGGTTTTGAAGAAGTGATTGGTGAGGTGTGAAGACGAACAAACCAGCTCGGACAGATGATGTACGAGCTGGTGGAGTAGACGGAAGAGTTGACCAGAATGAGAGTTCTCTTTTGTTGCAGACGTTTTCAAAGCAGCCGTAGCCTGAAGGCGAGGGATTACTCGGTCAACACTTCAAATCCTAAAAAAGTCATCCAAGCTGCAAGGAATGTGCACAAAGAGAAACACACATCAGAATAATTAAACACATTCTCTTATGGCGGCTGATATGGCAGTACTACACTTAGTTTGATTTAGCAATGAGATTTGCTTAGTTTATTACGCTGATTTATTATTATACGTTTTTTTAAATGAAATACTCCACAGATATCAAGCTGTGTACGGGGCAAATCTGCATTCCTCTCCTTTTGGCCGACGTGCTCCGCAGCTTCCTCCCAAACGCCTCTGTTGCGATTATTCAGCGTTGCCTTCAGCCAGCATCACCATTCAGAGCTGCATAGACACGCCCTCCTTAAGCGTCGCTAGTTGCTAATCATCGGCAGACATTACAGAAGAATTGGATATGATTATACAGGGTGTTGTGATTTTAAAAACGTTTGCAAGGTTGTCACACTTACATGGTAAATATGAAAAATGTAAAATAATGTTGGGTTATATTATCTACCTGTCATGAAAAAGCACAAATATATTGCATAACTTATCCAAAAGAGGGTGGAAAATATTCCATTCCTAACATAATGCAGTTTGGCTCTTACTCAATCGCATTTGGCTTTGGGAGGTTCTCGTCCATGTTGGAAAAACTGTATTTCTCAGTGTTGAACCAAAGAAGCCAGTGAGCTCCCGGGCGTCCGCGGGACGCCTGAGGTAGAACAGGTGGACATAGTTTGTGTCAAAGGCAGCCAGATTGATGGAACGGGTCACAGCGCCAGCTCGGGTGTTCTCTTACAGTAATGGACCAAGACAGACAGCTGGGCTCTGTGTATTATTGCGAACTGGTGTTGAAGTTGTGATATGATGATGATGCAGCAAAGGAAGAAGAGGTCTCAAACTCAGTTTCACTGTGGGTCACCGGAGGTAGAGTCTGGGCTGCACCAAGTATTGGGGGGGGGGGGGGGGNATTCTTTTATTCTAACAGCTGTGAAGAAGGAGTCAGTTTAGAATTTCATTGAAACACAAGCAGTTGCAATGCCAGCACCGGAGGGAGCAATTGGCTGCGAAAGAAAGTTTAGCAAAGTCCAATCGCTCTCCCAAGAGGAACCCAGTCTGGAAAGTCACATGCATGCGCAAAAGCATGACATCACTCGCATTTCCATGCGTTTACGGAAGAAAAGACTGCTGCGGTGTGTGCTCTTGTGATGTGCGATACCGATGATTTAATTTATGTATGATACTGGGTAAAGTTCAGGCTGGTATCGGCGATACCAATTCAATTCTGTGTGCTAATTCACCTAATGTGTAGTGTTCAGACATCATAGTCATTTTATGATTTATTCTAAACCCCGAAGTATTATGAGGTAATATAGCTAAGCTAATATACATCATCGGAAAAAACAAAATTATGTATATAAAGTATCACTATTTTGATTTCAGAAACGACTGTAGATCGTGAAGAGCTGGTATCGGAGATATGGACCTTTCGGTATGGACCCTCACATTACCGGCGTGCTCTCCTCAACGCGTTTGTGGCCATTTCAAGGGTTTTGTGCAACGGGAGTCAACATTTTCTCCGCCAAATGATTGCGTGTGGAAGATGAAGAAGAAAGACGGCAAGAGTTTCGGCACGGACGTTTGTAGACAACTCGTTGCCACGTCTGTTCCAAGGTGCGTGCGGGTGGAGTGGTGAGACGTTGCCGAGAGCCGCTTCACTAACACCTTATAAAAATCACTTTGGGACGAGAGGAACTTTTGCCTACATGCGTGAGTACATTTATCCCAGTCTTGCACCATAAACTACGTTTCCCAGGACCGCCTGCCTTTAAAGTCTCGGTAAGCACGGCAGTGCACGCCCTTCCGTGACTGATATGTCGCCTATATGCAGTCGCATCGCATGCATATCCCATTTGTATGCACGTACGAATGAGACCCGAGTCCCAAAAGACCCGAGTCCCATTTGAAAGAATCGGAATTGTGCTGTTCACGCCGACATGGAAAAATCCGATGAAGGCCGCATGTGAGCAAAGAATGGACCTGCAGTGTGAACATTGCTTTGGTTTCATGTTAGGATCGGGTTCAGGACTTTTGGTGTTTGTTGGGTTTCAATGTATGGTTTGGGTTTAGGGACAGAGTTGACATCAGATTTGGGGTGGGAGAGGTGAGGGAAAAAGCGCTCTTTGTTTCAAAGCCAACTGGCAGACAGGAAAGCTAAGCTGCTTGGCGTCATTGTTGTGTGAAAGGGATGTCAGAAAGCTGTCTTGGTGGAAAATGGAGTGAAGGAAATAGCGGCGCTCTGTCTTATTTAGCGGTGGAGCGCACGAGCGGCAGCACAATGGAGCGGTCAAGGCCAGGTCTGCTACAAGGGCTTTTTATCAAAGGAAAAACGTGCTCAGTTTGACCAACAACCTCGTCAAAGGAACGTGTTGGACCTTCAGCCCGACCATAAAGACGCTTTGAAGCGACGAGAAATGATTTTGTTTCACACTAGGATGCCATGAGGCGTCTTGTCGGGAGAATTCTCACGCTCTGTGCCGCGAGGCAAGGTTGTTGACTCGTGATGCAGGAACAAAAACACACGAGACAGAAGACAACAGCAAAAATGGGAAAATTAACAGTAACCTTAAAGAATAAAGTCAAAATAATTAGAGAAAAAAGTGGTAATTCTACAAAAATAACTTCATTTTATGTGGAAAAATAACATCATTTTAATAGCATAAACCTGAAATATTAAAGAAAAAAGACAAGCCGGAGTATTATTTAAAAAAAACATTTCTGGAAAATTAGATTGGGGGAAAAAGTCAAAATTTGGGAATAAAGTCATAATTACAAGACAACAATATACAAGCAGAAATTTGAAAAAATGAAAAAACAAAAATGAAAAACAACAGTCATTTTACAAGAATAAATATTAGGAAGAACATTTTTTTTTTTTTTTTCCCAAAATAAGAGGAAAAATGTCATTTTAAATATAAAAATATATAAATATTAAAGTTAGTTTTTTAAAAGCTGAAATGGCGTCTGTGTCCTTGTTGCTGCAAAGACCGACTCCCAAACGCTATTTTCACCGATTTTAACATTATTTTGGTTTTAACTACCAGGAACTTAACCCACTTTTAAGCTTGTTTTTCCTTGGACCTACTGTTTTTTTAATAATCTGATGCATGGTTTTCATCTTTCATAACGTACAAACTGACAGATAGCCCGGTGCGGGAGCTGTGCCAGTCTCAGCCAGAAGGTTTCCGAACTGGAACACCGGAGTACTCTCTTGTTTAGAATCCAGGAAGAACGATATCTGGACGTTCTTGTGGGCCCAAACAGAACCAATACAGAGCACTGCTGCAGCTAAGCTAACTGCCCCGTGCAGCCGGCCTTATCCGCTCCCTGTGAAGCTGCTGTCGATAAGGATTACTGGCTCCAATGCGGTACAAAGCCCAAAGGTCTGGTTAGTTCCACTGTACAAAAGATTGGCCCGTGGGCAACTGTTGGGCCAAGCATAAACTCCAAGGCGAGAAATCTTTATGCGCCTGGCCCCCAGAACACCGGGGACATGGCACTGGGCAACAGGTTTAGTGTCTTGGATTGAGAGGATTCTCCCCCTCTGCCTTCTGCACACCGTGGGCTCACCCAGGCCGCAACACCGCCAGCACCCTGCTCTGGTAGCCGTGACAATCCACTGGCATCTTTCAGAACGTGCTGTAGAGTGCTGCACTTTACCCGGGCCCCGCGCCACAAGGACCGCAGGTCACGGAGCTTGGTTGCATCACCCCGAGTTTCCGCCACAGGTTCACCAACCACCACCCGGGAGGCCTCCCTCGTGCATTCTGGGCCCGCATGCTCGTGATGTCCGGGGGGGCGACAAACCGCCTCCTCACTAATGTTTGGCCCAAGTGTCGGAGGTGACCGAGGGGGGTTCCCCGTTTACCTCCTGGCAACGCGGGGGCTTGCCCGCTGCACCGTCGGCCACCGTGCATTTGAGTCGAGCCCGAGTGCAAACCTGTACTTCAGCGGCGAAAGCAGCCTCCGACTACACCAGGCCACGTCCGACAGTGCTGGTCCTAGGCACGTCTCTGGCGTGCCATGTGCGAGTCAATACCGCTTACACCTCATGCCACCCAGGGGCGTCTGTGGTGGACATCAAGGACTCCGCCCCCAACATCCTCCATCTCCACCCGTCCGCATCAACAGTCGTCATCCACACGGGTACCGACCTTCTGCAGTCAGAAAAACTCAACAATTTTGTTACCTTTTTTTTTTACAGACCTGGACTATCCAGAAAGGACAGATTACACCCAAACATCCCCGGATCACGACTCCTGTCACTCAACATCCAACTCACAATAGACTCTGCCTGAAGGCTTGACAATCCCACCTCCTCCACGCCCACGCACTTTAACATTCCCGTCATTGTCAGCAGAGAGCAGACCACATGCAGAACTACATCCTCTGTAAACACCAACAATCTTAGACCTCTAGTCTTCAGTTACGATAAACGTCCGCTCTCTGCTGAACAAATCTTATGCTGTTAAAGATTTGATTTTAGACCGAAAACTCGAAAGTTTTTAACGGAAACTTGGCCGGGTGCAGCCCCACAGTTTTATGTGTTACTATTCATCGTCCACCCAAAAATCTACACAACTTTTTATCAGTGAATTCAGAATTTTTAACCGCCATCNCAGACCTGGACTATCCAGAAAGGACAGATTACACCCAAACATCCCCGGATCACGACTCCTGTCACTCAACATCCAACTCACAATAGACTCTGCCTGAAGGCATGACAATCCCACCTCCTCCACGCCCACGCACTTTAACATTCCCGTCATTGTCAGCAGAGAGCAGACCACATGCAGAACTACATCCTCTGTAAACACCAACAATCTTAGACCTCTAGTCTTCAGTTACGATAAACGTCCGCTCTCTGCTGAACAAATCTTATGCTGTTAAAGATTTGATTTTAGACCGAAAACTCGAGAGTTTTTAACGGAAACTTGGCCGGGTGCAGCCCCACAGTTTTATGTGTTACTATTCATCGTCCACCCAAAAATCTACACAACTTTTTATCAGTGAATTCAGAATTTTTAACCGCCATCCATTTTCTATGGCGCTTATCCTCATTAGGGTGGCGGGTATGCTGGAGCCTATCCCAGCTGACTTTGGGCGGGAGGCGGGGTACACCCTGGACTGGTCGCCAGCCAATCGCAGGGCACATATAGACAAACATTCGCACTCTAATGGACAATTTAGAGCGGCCAATGAAGCTAACATGCATGTTTTTGGAATGTGGGAGGAAACCGGAGTACCCGGAGAAAACCCACACACGCACGGGGAGAACATGCACACTCCACACAGAGATGCCCAACAGAGATTCGAACCCTGAACCTCCTGAACTTTTCATACACAGGTGTAACAAAAAGGGCTTTAGAACTTAAAATCATTCCCGCCCAGACCACCCTCCTAACCCTCGCACCCCTAGCATCCCCGTGGTCACTCACGCACACGCATCATCATTAGCACCCCCACACCCACCTCAATATAAGTAGAATAAGAAGAATAAAATGAGGTAGATATGATACATAAGGTTGAGTGCAGATGAACAGGAGCGGTCTGCACCGAGAGCAGGGCATCGACCACAGCCGCCAGGGCACCGCCACAGAGCACGCAAGGAAGGCAAGGCAGGGATGCCCCGCCTCCACCTGGGCACCCATAAGGACAACACCCAGGCAGCCCCTGCCGACCCCCGCTCCCGAGGTAGAGGGCTCCTTAAGAGGAAAACCCGGAAGAACATAAGGGTAATAAAAAACTAATTTATGACAAAATAAGAAATAAAATAGATAAATATTAGCTAAAAGCTAAACTAAAAAGGTAGGTCTTGAGCCTGCTCTTAAAAACATGAACGTTCTCTGCGGCCCTGAGACGAGGGCCATAGAACTGAAGAAGCCTCTCTGTGAGTGCATGTCTTGACTTGGCTGTTGGAGGAGTGTAGGGACCGTGAGGGTTCATAAGGTAAAAGCACTTCGGAAAGATAAGAAGGCCCAAGACCATTAAGACACTTATAAACCATTAAAAGAACCTGAAACACACGGGGAGCCAATGCGACTGGTGATAAAAGCAAGCCGGAGAAAGTTTTCTGCCATCCAGGATTTGAGATGTGAAATGCAGTTAAAAAGTGCGTCCATTGGCCCGGCGTCATCAGGACGCATGGAGATGTACCACTGGTATCATCAGCATAACTGAAAGTTGACTCCATGGCGACATCACCAAGAGGGAGCATGTACAGGTTAAAAAGCACTGGGCCTAAAATCGAACCCTGGGGGACACCGCATGTGATTTTATGGACCTTAGAGGAGCAGGTATCTGAACTGACCATAAAGGTCCTGTCTGAGGTAGGTATGTTAACCATCTGTGAACGGCACTGATGAGGCCGATGTGTTTTAAGCGAGATAAAAGAATTACTGTATCGAAGGCAGCGCTCAGATCCAGTAGAACCAACACTGTGACCTTCTGAGAATCATAACTTCATCAAAAATCATTTCACATTTTGTGTTTGGAAAGTAGTTTTTCTTACATTCCTGATTGAATTCTTGTGTATTTTGTTGGTTTTTGATCATATAATTAGTTTGCTATTGTTTTTTCCTCCTCCTCTCTGCCACCCTGCAATTTCTTCTTCGTTGTTTCAGCTCTTCATTCATCCATGGGGATGTGTGCTTAGTATGGATGGTCTTGGTTTGTGCAGACACTTCAGGGGTTAGATGGTGTTTCCTCACAAAGGTCTCCAGCTGGATAAAACCGGTCAAGTTCAAACACAGCAGTGGCTGTTCTGGTTGTTGCTGATGTTGTGGTTATCATATGGTTGAAGTATGTCTGTGAGGTTCTTTTGCACCCTTTCCTATATCCCACCACCCCACCCATCCCTTTATCAGGTCAGGTCCGGCATCCAAAACAAACCCCAGCAGTGGTCAGAAATGGTCGACATACGTGACAAAACGTTTTAATAGCATAAAGCGGGAAAATTAAGAAAAAAAAANTAAGGACAACACCCAGGCAGCCCCTGCCGACCCCCGCTCCCGAGGTAGAGGGCTCCTTAAGAGGAAAACCCGGAAGAACATAAGGGTAATAAAAAACTAATTTATGACAAAATAAGAAATAAAATAGATAAATATTAGCTAAAAGCTAAACTAAAAAGGTAGGTCTTGAGCCTGCTCTTAAAAACATGAACGTTCTCTGCGGCCCTGAGACGAGGGCCATAGAACTGAAGAAGCCTCTCTGTGAGTGCATGTCTTGACTTGGCTGTTGGAGGAGTGTAGGGACCGTGAGGGTTCATAAGGTAAAAGCACTTCGGAAAGATAAGAAGGCCCAAGACCATTAAGACACTTATAAACCATTAAAAGAACCTGAAACACACGGGGAGCCAATGCGACTGGTGATAAAAGCAAGCCGGAGAAAGTTTTCTGCCATCCAGGATTTGAGATGTGAAATGCAGTTAAAAAGTGCGTCCATTGGCCCGGCGTCATCAGGACGCATGGAGATGTACCACTGGTATCATCAGCATAACTGAAAGTTGACTCTATGGCGACATCACCAAGAGGGAGCATGTACAGGTTAAAAAGCACTGGGCCTAAAATCGAACCCTGGGGGACACCGCATGTGATTTTATGGACCTTAGAGGAGCAGGTATCTGAACTGACCATAAAGGTCCTGTCTGAGGTAGGTATGTTAACCATCTGTGAACGGCACCGATGAGGCCGATGTGTTTTAAGCAAATAAAAGAATTACTGTATCGAAGGCAGCGCTCAGACCCAGTAGAACCAACACTGTGACCTTCTGAGAGTCATAACTTCATCGAAAATCATTTCAAATTTTTTGGGTTGCTTTTGGGGTTATTATGTTTGGAAAGTAGTTTTTCTTACATTCCTGATTGAATTCTTGTGTATTTTGTTGGTTTTTGATCATTGAATTAGTTTGCTATTGTTTTTTCCTCCTCCTCTCTGCCACCCTGCAATTTCTTTTTCGTTATTTCAGCTCTTCATTCATCCATGGGGATGTGTGCTTAGTATGGATGGTCTTGGTTTTAAAAGGAGCAAGAATGCTGATTTACCGTTAACATTTTTAACACAAAAAATCACAGGAGGGATTGAAAACCAGTGGGGGATATTTGCTCAAAATATCTAGAAAACGTGCAGACACTTCAGGGGTTAGATGGTGTTTCCTCACAAAGGTCTCCAGCTGGATAAAACCGGTGAAGTTCAAAAACACAGCAGTGGCTGTTCTGGTTGTTGCTGATGTTGTGGTTATCGTGGTTGTTTATCATATGCTTGAAGTATGTCTGTGAGGTTCTTTTGCACCCTTTCCTATATCCCACCACCCCACCCATCCCTTTATCAGGTCAGGTCCGGCATCCAAAACAAACCCCAGCAGTGGTCAGAAATGGTCGACATACGTGACAAAACGTTTTAATAGCATAAAGCGGGAAAATTAAGAAAAAAAAAGTTCCATCCATCCATTTTCCTCCGCTTATCCGGGTCCGAGTTGCGGGGGAAGCAGCTTCAGTAGGGAAGTCCAGACTTCCCGGTCCCCAGCGACCTCTTCCAGCTCCATCGGGAGGACACCAAAGCGTTCCCAGGCCAGCTGTGAGACATAGTCCCTCCAGCGTGTCCTGGGTCTTCCCCGAGGCCTCCTACCGGTCGGACGTGCCCTGAACACCTCCCCAGGAAGGCGTCTGGGAGGCATCCTTACCAGATCCCCGAGCCACCTCATCTGGCTCCTCTGGTATGCGGAGGAGCAGCGGTTCTACTCCGAGTCTCTCCCGGATGACAGAGCTTCTCACCCCATCTCTAAGGGAGAGACCAGCCACCCTGCGGACAAAACTCATTTCGGCCGCTTGTACCCGCCATCTTGTCCTTTCGGTCACTACCCAAAGCTCATGACCACAGGTGAGGGTAGGAACGTAGACCAGTAAATCGAGAGCTTTGCCTTTTGACTCAGCTCTCTTTTCACCACGACAGACCAATGCAGAGTCCGCATCACTGCAGACGCCGCACCAATCCGCCTGTCCATCTCGCGTTCCATCCTTCCATCACTCGTGAACAAGACCCCGAGGTACCTAAACTCCTCCACTTGAGGCAGGACCTCATCCCCTACCCGGAGATGGCACTCCACCCTTTCCCGGGCGAGAACCATGGACTCGGACTTGGAGGTGCTGATTCTCATCCCAGCCGCTTCACACTCAGCTGCGAACCG
>QODF01000058.1:4910038-4950649 GCA_024372805.1 Oostethus manadensis
CACACGGGAAGAACATGCAAACTCTACACAGAGATGCCCAACAGAGATTTGAAACCACGTCTTCCAAATCTCCAACATGCTGACCACTTGACCAACGTGCGGCGTACAGAATTCCAAATTGCTAAATGTCGTTTGGGGACAGTTATTAAACTTTTGTTGAGATAAGTAGTTCCATGATTTGACATTTTATTATAATGTAAGATAATAAAGTTTGGACTATGGTTTGATGTTAGTGCAAAATATATTTAATACAGTAGTTCCCCAGCGGAACACTCGCGTTCCTGCTGTTGTCTCGTGAGGACTTTGGGGTGGACGCCCTGGACAGAGTCCACCTCTAACTAGTTAAAAATGTCCAAGACGTGAGAGGCCCAGTGTGTTACGGGATGGGGACATGACTCCAAAGGAACCGACAAAGTGACTGCACCAGAAAATAAATACCAACCGCCGTACGTTACTGGGGAGGGGGAGCCCTTCATTCAGACCACATTGCCAGCATCATACAAGGTATGGCGCAGTGGGAAATTCAACGAGGGCTCAGTGGGGGGTGGAATTAACCTTTGTGTCAGCGTGTCTGCCTCCCCAGGTTCGGGTGCAGGCGCCTGGAGGGACAGTCAACCTGATGGATGAGACAACACTCTCACATCAGAATGGACATATAGACTGGATGAAATGAGATTGATAGGACGTCAGTGTACCGTGGAGTATGTAAAGTATGTTACAGGTAGTGCTGGAGAATGAAAGCAAGGCTCTACTCACGTACTGACCAGGAATCAAAGAAAGACACAAAAAGCAGAGGGTAAAACGCCAGATAAGACATCACATATGCACTCGACGAGGTGTATACACAGAAGCCCCCGGTGTGCTATCATAACATAGTACGCCTGCCATTTATGTGCCTGTTACAGATCACCCGTGCATGGCTGAAAAGCTGCCGCCTCTGGAGGCAGAAGGTGCATTGTTCATGCTGCGCTTCACTAACGCAACGAGTGGCATGACTGTGTGTTGGGGACTTCGAGAAGTCCAGCAACAGGCTGCCTTTTTAGTGAATGCCCTGATAATGGTCTCGTCACCAGAGAAATCGTGCAGATGATGTGGCTTCATCGAGCCGTGACCTTCAACTCTTACTGGATCGGTTCGCAGCTGGGTGTGAAGCGGCTGGGATGAGAATCGGCACCTCCAAATCCGAGTCCATGGTCCTCGCCCAGAAAAGGGTGGGGTGGCATCTACGGGTTGGGGATGAGGCCATGCCTCATGTGGAGGAGTTGAAGTACCTCGGGGGAAGGATGGAACGCCAGATGGACAGGCGGATTGGTGCGGCGTCTGCAGTGATGCGGACTTTGCACCGGTCTGTCGTGGTGAAGAGATTTACCGGTCGATCTACGTTCCTACCCTCACCTATGGTCATGAGCTTTGGGTAGTGACCGAAAGGACAAGATCGCGGGTTTTCTCCGCAGGGTGGCTGGGCTCTCCCTTAGAGATAGGGTGAGAAGCACTGTCATCCGGGAGAGACTCTGAGTAGAACCGCTGCTCCTCCACACTGAGAGGAGCCAGATGAGATGGCTCGGGAACGTCCAACCGGTAGGAGGCCTCGAGGAAGACCCAGGACAGGTTGGAGAGACTATGTCTCTCGGCTGGCCTGGGAATGCCTCGACATTCGCCGAGAAGAACTGGGCGAAGTGGCCGGGGAGAGGGAAGTCTGGGCTTCTCTGCTTAGGTTGCTCCCCACGCGACCCGACCTCAGATAAGCGGAAGAAAATGGATGGATGTATAAGGGGAGGGGAAATGTAATTAACAAAGCGTTACAATAATTTGCCTGCATCTGGTAGTGGCAGGAATTTTCTGATTTTCTTAAATGGAAAAACGCTGTTCTTGACACTTGGTGTGTTTGGGAACTAAAGGAAAGGTCCTGATGGAAGATGACACCAGGGTTTCTGACTGTACTGTGGGGGGTGAGTACAAGACCATCCAGGGCAGTGGTTTCATTTACAAGCTTGTCTTTGAGGTGCTGGGAACCAAGGACTATGATTTCACTTTTATCTGAGTTTAATAGTAAACAATTTGAAGTCATCCAGCTCTTTATGTCATCTAGGCACACTTGGAGAGCTGACTAGCTTGGTTAGCTTTCATTGATAAGGGCAGTCGTGTGTCAGCTGCATAGCAATGAAAATCAATGAAGTGTTTCCTGAAGGGGATATATAAAGGCTGAATAATACTGGTCCTGGCACAGAACCCTGTGGGATGCCATGATTCACGTGTCTGGACTCTTGATTACTAATGGATACAAACTGCAGGCGACCTGACAGATAAGACTGAAACCATTTTAAAGCAGTTCCTTTAATACCAAAAGTCAGGTCTGATGGCTGTGTTAAAATGTGGCAGTCAGTTGTGTTGAATGCAGCTGTAAGGTCTAGTAAAACTAATTCTGAATACTCAGAGAGTGTGTTCGGCCACAACGCACCTTCCGAGAGAGCTGGCGTGGGCTTATAGTAGTTGTATCATCAGACCTGCATCCACATGTTCTGGACATGCAGGTGAAGAGAGGGGCTGAGCTGTCAACTGATCACCAGTTGGATTTGATGGCGGGACTCCTGAAGCAGCTGACGGGCACCAGCAGGTCTTTGTCTCTGGCAGTGGTCGAGGGGAAAAACTGGAATGCGGGAGGAGTTCGGTGAGGCCATGAAGCACGAGTTTTGGTCAGCCTGGAAGAGGTTCTGGCAAACCATCCGACGCCTCAGAAAGAGCAAGCGTGCCCGGTGGCCTGCTGACCTCGACCGAGGAGATAGTCGGTCAGTTAAAGGAATACTTTTGAGGCCCTTCTCAATCCCACTGACATACATTTCGTAAAGGAAGCAGAGTCTGAGGACACGAACACGGACAGTTCCATCACCGTGGCTGAGGAATCTGGGGTAGTCAAAACACCCCCCAGTGGCGAGGCTGAATTTACAAGTAAACTTACAGTAAGAGACTTTAGCACATTTGTGCATCAAAGAGGTGATTTCTTTTCCCACGGGGCCCGGAATTCCTGGCAGCGCCCCTGAGTATGGCTCTTTTTAAACTTTTAAGAGCAAAACAGCGTTAGGGTAAGGTGGAGTTTGTTGCAAAAACCTTCAGTGGTGGACAAGCAGTCGTGAGCGTCCGGTTTTGTAATCGTGTTTGTGGACGAGGACGTTGGTCCCTTTTGGCGCTGAACATTAACTACGCGTATCGATTCAAGTCTAGATGGACATCATGCAGAGCTCAGCCTAGTGCAGACTGTGACTCAAGCAGCCTTCAACACGTCGAAGACTTTCTAACGAACGTCCCACACGGGATGAGTTCGTCCACTCAACAGAGGATGAATAGGAGAGGTCACGTGATACGGGATGAGGGCGGGAGGGGGTCATCCTAGATTCTTTCCTGCATCAGAAGATCTTCTTGGAAGGCGTAGGATGGGAATTGCAGAGCAAAAAAACATGGCGATTGGCGGTCTTTATACTGAAAAGTGTTGCAAAATGTGCTTTTTGACCCGGGGCTCGTGTCACCGTCCTTGTGAAGCCAATGATTGACTAGCGACTCGCTGTCCTATTTGACCTGCGGCGCGGTGAGGAGTCCACCAAAGCAGCCTCTGCACTCAGCTGGCTGCGAGCCGCTAGCATCAGGACCCGGACATGGACCTGTACACTGCAGCGTTCCTCCTTGCAGCTCTCAGCAGCGCTGGTAAGACACAAAAACATCTCCGCCTTCCTCATCAGGACTTTTCTATTTTTGTATTTCTACGCTCGGTTTAGCAACACCGATCAACAAATGATGCTTTTGCCGCAAAACATCAATTTAAATATTCCTGCTGCTTGTTTAACCACACGTGGACTCAGAACCGTCCTGACTAGAATTGATTGCAGTTGGTCACAACCTCAAACATCAGGAGTGTAATTCCCAACCAGCAGGGGGCAGCAAAGTGCCACAGAATTGCTGTGGACTTTTTTTGTTTAGAAAAAGAAAATATTCAACGTGGCCTCACAGTCAGGAGATCAGGGATCCAATCCCTGTGTGGAGTTTGCATGTTTTCCCCGTGCGTGTGTGGGTTTTCACCGGGTACTCCGCTTTCCTCCCACATTCCAAAAACATGCATGTTAGCTTCATTGGCCGCTCTAAATTGTCCATTAGAGTGTGAATGTTTGTTTGTCTATATGTGCCCTGCGATTGGCTGGTGACCAGTCCAGGGTGTACCCCGCCTCTCGCCCAAAGTCAGCTGGGATAGGCTCCAGCATACCCACCACCTTAATGAGGATAAGCGGCATAGAAATGGATGGCCTAAGAAAAGATTTAAATGTATTAAAATTATTATAATTTAAAATATATGATCAAAGTACATTAGTTCTACTATTAATAATGTATTGATATGTATCATTTATGATAAATATAGTACATTTAAAAGTCAATTAACATCATTCATGTGTTGGATTTTTCTCTCCAAATGAGACATGCCTGCTTTGAATGTATTTTTTCTTTTTTATTTATCCCCAGCCGGTGGCACATCGCTGGCAAGCTACACCAAAACGGAGGGGGCGTGGCTAATCTCTTTGAACAAACGTCAATACAGCACCAACACCGTGGACGAGTGCGCCGCCAAGTGTGAAGCCGAAAAAAGCTTCACGTGCAGGTACACACTCTTGCTACCGTTAAAGCAGGGGTGTCCAAAGTGCGGCTCGGGGGGCCATTTGCGACCAGTGGTTGTTTTCTTATTTACCTGCAACACATTCTAAAAGTGTAATTTCACAAAAAAGAAAAAAAAACCAAAAAAATAGAAAAAGGTTGTAATCTAGTGAGGTGAAAGTTGTAATTTTACAAGAATAAAATTGTAATTGTACTTAATTATGTATGTATATTATATATATTTGTTGTGGCACAGTTGAAATATGAAAGAAACATGTTGCTTTATTTTTGTTATTATTTTAAGTAGTAAATATTATGCAAGGTATATTATTTTATGTAGTAACATGACAAACAAAAAATAAATAACTTCTATTTTTTGGAAAAGTATGTTGAGGGAACATAAGAATAATATCAAAATATGGGCATAAAGCCATAACATTAGGGAAAGAGAATTTACAACACAAATGCTGATTTTTTTCATGGTAAAACACATTCCAGACAGGTGTGAATACTTGCTAAATTGTAGCGACAAAGCGGCTAAATTGGCAACAAGTATCCCTCCTGCTACGTTGCCTCTTCTGTGGCAGAGCATGTCCGTAAGAGGTGGGTTCCCATGCCTTGCATCTGCTGTACAAAGTTGGAATGACACGCTCCATTTACAGTAATGCGTTTGTTTATTATAAGCGTGAGCCAACAAGTAGTGCCAAATCTATTTGTGGCGATCCAAAATAACCAACTGAAGGTCTGGGGAAACGCGGGTATTTGTAAATGTGTTGAAGAGGTTAAAAATGATCAAATCCTCTGGCAGGTCTTTCATGTATGTGGAAAAGGATCAAGAATGTTGGACGGCAGGAGCAAACTCCAAAACCGAGTCGGTTCTTCGCAGAACCAGTGCAGCTTTATACGAAAAAGGAGGCAAGTTTTGTTTTTACCTCTTAACTAAGCAATAGTCAGTTGTATATAATACAGAGCAGCGATTTCATTGCTATGCTAATGTGCATAAAAAGTGTCTTATTGGGGGATAATTTCCTTCTTGATGCTTTCTGGTCAGCTTTCAGTTACTGAAAATGTTCCTTTATAAATCATTAGTTGTTTGGATCAGCAATTACAGTAAATTATATCATATAGCAGACAAACACAGTCATATTTGAGAAGTGAAATGAGGTTTTTAGGGTTTACAGAAAGTGTACAATAATTATTTAAACAAAACTAGGTAGGTGCATACATTTAGGCATCCTTGTTACACCCACACACACAGGTCATGCCAATCATGAGAAAGGGTATTTAACGTGGCCAATTGCAAGTTGTTCTCCTCTTTGCATCTTTTCCAAAGTGTGTCAATATGGGAGCCTCAAAATAACTGTCAAAGGACCTGAAAACAAAGATTGTTCAACATGATGGTTTGGGGGATGGATACAAAAAGCTAGCTCAGAAATTCCAGCTGCCAGATTCCACAGTAAGAAACAGCGAGATGTAATGGAAGACCACAAGCACAGTTCTGGTTAAGGCCCAGAGTGGCAGGCCAAGAAAAATGTCAGACAAGCAGATGTGAAAGATGGTGAGATCAGCAAACTCAACCCACAGACCAGCTCCAAAGACCAACAACAAGATGTTACTGCTGATGGTGTCACTGTGCATCAGTCAGCTATTCAGCACACCTTGCATAAGGGGATGCTGTAAGAGGAGGAAGCCGTTTCTGTGCACATGCTACACAAACGGAGACGCTTGAGGGATGCCTAAGAACATTTGGACAAGCCAGCTTCATTTAGGAACAAGGTGCTGCGGACCCTTGAAGCCAAAATAGATTGGACGTAAGAAGGGGCCGTGCACGGCGGATGAAGAACACAGCATTCCAAGACTAACACAACGCTATCCACAGTCTAATAAATCCACCAGGCTTGGGGCTGTGTGGCCAGTACAGGTACTGGGAATCTTGGCAACATTGATGGTGGCATGGATTCCGGTCAGCATCAGCAGATTCTTAAGAACAATGTTCAAGGATCAGTGACGAAGTTGAGGTTGTGCCGGGGCTGGATACTTCCACAAGACCCTAAACGCTGCTCAGATTCTACCAAGGCGTTCGTGCAGAGAAACAAGTACAAGATCCTGGAATGGAATCTCCGTCAAATGTGATATGAGGGGGAAAGAAGATTTTTTGCAATTGTACTATTTAATGAGTTTTAAAATATATTACAATGTTGTTGTTTTTGTTTTTTTTAAGTGGGCATTTTTGCAAAACTAAGTATTTTTAAAAACGAGTTTACCAAATACATTAGAAAAAGAAATCCAAAAGGCATTATGTTACCGAAACAGCACATTTTACAATATTTCCTCTGGAAAATAATTCAAGCTGTCATTTTAGGACAATTTTTTAAACCGAAAAACAGTACATGTGAGTGCACAATTTTTTGAAATACATTTTCTCTTTTCAGACGCACATTAAAAACGCTAACGATGAAATAGTCAAAATGTTATCGGACAAAAAATGATATTTTAGTAGGAAGCAGTCGAGCGCAAAGTTGTGTTGTTTTTTTACGTCCATCTTCGATCATTCTTGGGGAAAAAGTAGCGTTTTTTTGTTCTGACACTGCTTTATCCTCGATGTAACATTTTGGCCCTGGAACTCTGAAGCACACTAGATGTGTTTGTTGTGCTTTGATGAGAAACAATAAACATCAGGCAGTAAGAGAGAACGTGTGTACTTTTCCTGTTATGTGTTTTGTTTTTGTTTTTCGGCATAACAAGGACACGGCTGTCATTTCCTTGGCTTGCAGAATACCTCCTGGAGTGTGTGAATGGGATCGGGAAGGACTACAGAGGGACAAAGACCAGAACAAAGTCGGGGAAGGAGTGTCAGCGTTGGGCAGCTAAATCACCACACAGGCCCAAGTAAGCGGGAGCCGAGGTCTCGCGTGTGTCATCACAATGTCTCCCGACATGGCGTCTTCTTTTTGTCCAGCATCCGGCCAGAGAACCACCCGATGGCCGACCTAGAGTCCAACTTCTGCAGAAACCCTGATGAAGACAGCGGGGGTCCCTGGTGCTACACCACCGACCCCGACACCCGTTGGGAGAACTGCGGCGTGCCCAGCTGCACAGGTGGGACGCTCACGGCTTTGTGCACGTGCGCCAGTCAACGCGAGTGACACCAGCTTGTGTCCCGGCAGAGGAGTGCATACACTGCAGTGGCGAGAACTACCGAGGGAAGATCTCCACCACGGAGAGCGGCTACACCTGCCAGCGCTGGGACTCGCAGAAACCTCACAACCACGGCTACATCCCCAGCGCGTGAGAAGACTCGCATTCCAGAATCTATAGATTCATGTCTTGTTCATGTTCATCCATGCTCCCTATGTGACCTGCAGCCTTCCAGATAAGTATCTGGAGGAGAACTACTGCAGGAACCCAGACGGAGACCCTCGGCCGTGGTGCTTCACAACCAACCCCACCAAGCGATGGGAGATCTGCTCCATCCCTCGCTGCAGTAAGCCCCGCCCCCTGTCAATCTGTGCTCGCGCTCGCAATATATCAAAGCTCCGTTTGTCCTCCTCAGCGTCAGAACCTCCCACCATCGTCCCGGAGATGACCTGCGCAACAGGCAAGGGCAGCAACTACCGAGGCACCATCGCCGTCACCGAATCCGGCAAAACGTGTCAGAGCTGGTCAGCTCAGACGCCCCACAAACACAACCGCACACCTGAAAACTACCCCTGCAGGTAAGCCGCTAATATTTCATCTCTGGGCTACCAACGTGACATTTTTCTTCATATTATTGTAAGCTTTTTTACATCAACTTCTGTCTAGTTAGAAAAGGATTTTTTTCCTCAACCAAATTTTCCAAAAATTACAACTTCCATTTTAACGGTTTCTCATAGTACAGCTTAATAAGAAGAAATAATATTTCAACGTTATGCTCCTAAAACAACACTGTTTTTCTTAATAAGGCTTTTTGCTAAATTACTATTTTTTAATATATATATATATTCTGACTTGATTTTTTAAATATTTGCTGTTTCTGTTTAGTTTTCTAGTTAAATTACGTGCCGGGGGCCAATAAAAAGACCCCTGTTGTAGCCCATTCCGCAGTATGTGGCGCCACACTGCCCCCAGTGGCCATGTGTTGTTTTTACTTCCAGGAGTCTAGATGGCAACTACTGCCGTAACCCAGACAACGAGAGAAAGCCGTGGTGTTACACCGCCGACTCTAAAACCCGCTGGGAGTACTGCAGTGTGCCCACATGCGGGGACGAACCCGGTCCAGGTACAAAACTCTGTGAGATGAGACAATTCAGGCTACTGACTTGATGCTGAGGCCTTGTCGTCTGCTGCAGATGAGCCGGTGATTCCAGGGGAAGACGACTGCTACGAGGACAACGGTACAAGTTACCGCGGGGTGACGTCGGAAACCATCACTGGGAGGAAATGTCAGGCCTGGAGCGCCATGAGTCCACACAGCCACACCAAGACCCCGGACATATTCCCCACAGCGTCAGTCCAAGACAGCCTCCGGAAGAGTCTTCATGTCACTTCCCGATCATCACTCACTGACTCTTCTCTTCCATCAGCAACCTCCAGAGGAATCTGTGCAGGAACCCCGATGGAGACCGAGCTCCCTGGTGCTACACCACCGATCCTCTAGTACGCTGGGAGTACTGCAACATTGACAAATGTTCCAGTAATACCCCCATATATGCCCCAGCTTCGGAACCCGCCACACCCGACCGACCCACCACCCAGCCTCCAACTCAGACAGGTAGATGCTTCTGTTGTTCTCTACAAATTAGCCTCAACTTTTAGCTGCTTTTTTGCTGCCTTCAAGACTGCAAGGTCGGGAACGGTGCCACTTACCAAGGTCCGACTTCCATCACCATCCTGGGCATCACGTGCCAGGCTTGGAGCGCTCAGACGCCCCACCAACATAAGATCTTCACCCCAGAAACGCACCCCGACAAGGGCCTGGAAGGCAACGTGAGTCCTCGTGTTGTTGGAGGACGTAGGAGTGGTGCCTTGAATCATAAAAACAGCAAAATGAAGTAAAATACAAATATAAGGCCTTCAAATGATATGTCGTGATAATATGTAGTATGCAGGTACCAGGTTTGATCACCGGAACAACAGGCTTTTATTGCAGCTTTCAATATGTTTGAGTCAATATTATGTCTTATTTTGTTTACTAAATTGGATGATAGGGGTGTTATTTCATGTCTGGAGAGCTCTAAAGTTAAAAAGTGTATTTCAAAAACCATAAAGAGGTTTCTAAGCCCTAACTACCGGAATATTCCATTTATAAAAAAAATCCTACATGGTGGAAATTCACTTATCGCATTTGGGTCTGGAACCGATTAATCACGATTAACGAGGGATTTACTGTACACAATTAATTTAGGTACCAAAATTCGACTTCTAACGCGCAATTCCATGTATGGTAGCTTGTCTTCCAAAGCTTAATAACACAACCCATAGGGGGCGCCACTAATGCCATTAGGTCAGGTGAAAAAAGCCTGTAGCAAGCAATGTTGAAAGGCTGCCATGATGTGTTTGGTCACGCTGAGTCGGTACGGTTGAGTTTTGAATAATGTGCCGCTTGTTTTCATCATCAGAGCTGCAGAAACCCCGATAACGACCCAAACGGGCCGTGGTGCTACACAACGGACAGAAATCAGAAATGGGACTTTTGTCAGATCCCCAACTGCGGTTCGTGAAGGCATGGCGGCCCCCAACGCGCGTGCTTGCTTGGCCTCCTGTGACACTGTGCCCCCCCCCCCGTTTCCCTTCTATGCAGACAGCTTATCTTGCGGGACGCCCGTTGTCAAGCCAAAGCGCTGTTTCGGTCGGATCGTGGGAGGCTGCGTGTCCAAACCTCACTCGTGGCCCTGGCAGATCAGCCTGCGCACCAGGTGGGTACCACCACACCACGGTACGGTGTTCGGCACGCTCTGATTCCCAACCAGTCTGCCGCAGCAGGGTCCAATTTCCCGTCATTGGTGTACAAATAATGATTTATTTACTAAGAAATACTGTAGGTCATCTACTGTATCTGTGCCGGCGGCATACAGAGGAAAGAAATGCAGCAGGTACATTCAGCTCTATGTAAAACGCACAGAAGCTCAACAGAAAATGGACAATGGAACCTTAGGTCCAGGCACTTGGACATTTGGCAACTCGGCTTTGTTATAGATGAAAAATTCTACTAAAATGACTTTATTTTCCCACATTTTTAACGCGTTTATTAGGGAAAATTGTGATTTTTTTCCCCCCGACATGATCCTACTTTACTTCCTATTACAGCGATTTCAACTTTCCTCTAAAATTCCTTCTCGTAATGATTCTCATATTTACATTTTACTCTTCTAATAACTAATTCCCCAAAATCTAATTTTCTACAAAATTTATTAAATATGTTTTGTTTGTTTCTGTATAACATACTCTTAACTTATTTTGAAAAATAACTTTAAGCCTTTTTTTAATTTAAACAATATTTCCAAAACGCTTCCAATATTTTCCAAATATTTTTCTTGTAAAACAAAGAACAATATGATATTATAAATGATAACAGTGGTGATAACCACAATATCAACAACAACCAGAACAATGACAGAGCAAAACGGGCAAAAAGACAGGAAAAAAGAAACAGAACCTCATGAACAATGACATCCCAGATGGTACCTGCAACACATCTACACAAACAGCACTTCACGTTGCAGCAAGAGAACGACTGCTTCAGAGTGAAACAAAGAGTGAGAAGATGTGAGTGGTGAACGCAGTCATGCATCCCAAACCACACCCCCTCCAAGAGCCAGGGACCAACTAGGAGGACCCCGGGGCCCATCTCCCCCCGGCAGGCACACAGGGGACCAACCTGCCCCCCCTAAAGAAGACAGCAAGTCTGCTCCAATGAGGTGCAAAGGACACCCGGCGGCAGCCGAGCAAAGGCCCCACGAGGCAGCCGCCGGACCACCCAGTGGGGGGCCGGCCAGTCAGGGGCAAGCAGGACACTAGCTCCTAAGCCCCCGGGCCCAGGAGCCATCCGCTCCCCCCGGCTGGGGACCTACCCAACACTCCAGACACTAACCGCCGCACGGGCCAGTGCCCTCCCCGACGCCACAGTTTTGCCTACCGTCCCACCCACCAGTGTAAGGCTTCTGAGAAGAGACTCAGCACCTCCAAATCAGAGGCCATAGTTCTGAGTCGGAAACAGTTGGATTTCACCCTCTGGGTTTGGATAAGGTCTTTCCCCAGGTGGAGGAGTTCAAGTATCTCGGGTGCGGGGAGGTTGGCGCGTGAGGCCTAAAGATGCATCTGTGCTGCGTCTGCAGTAATGCCTTTGTTGTATCGGCCCATCGTGGTGAAGAGAGAGCTGAGCTGGAAGGCAAAGCTCTCAATTTACCGGTCAATCTATGTTCCCACCTTCACCTATGGCCATGAGCTTTGGGTCATGACCAAAAAACAAGATCACAGATACAAGCGGTGGAGTTTCCTTCACAGGGTGGCTGGACTCACCCCAAGCGATGGGGGGAGGAGCTCAGCCATTCGGGAGGAGCTCAGAGAAGAGCTGTTGCTCCTTCACATAGAGAGGAGCCAGTTGAGGTTCCTCGGTCATCCAGTCTGGATGCCTCCCGGACGCCTCCCTGGTGAGGTGTCCCGGGCATGCCCAAAAGGGAGAAGGCCCCGGGGAAGACCTAGGACACTCTGGAAGGACTATGTTTCACAGCTGGCCTGGGAATGTCTTGGTGTCCTCCCGGTGGAGCNAGCAGGACACTAGCTCCTAAGCCCCCGGGCCCAGGAGCCATCCGCTCCCCCCGGCTGGGGACCTACCCAACACTCCAGACACTAACCGCCGCACGGGCCAGTGCCCTCCCCGACGCCACAGTTTTGCCTACCGTCCCACCCACCAGTGTAAGGCTTCTGAGAAGAGACTCAGCACCTCCAAATCAGAGGCCATAGTTCTGAGTCGGAAACAGTTGGATTTCACCCTCTGGGTTTGGATAAGGTCTTTCCCCAGGTGGAGGAGTTCAAGTATCTCGGGTGCGGGGAGGTTGGCGCGTGAGGCCTAAAGATGCATCTGTGCTCCGTCTGCAGTAATGCCTTTGTTGTATCGGCCCATCGTGGTGAAGAGAGAGCTGAGCTGGAAGGCAAAGCTCTCAATTTACCGGTCCATCTATGTTCCCACCTTCACCTATGGCCATGAGCTTTGGGTCATGACCAAAAAACAAGATCACAGATACAAGCGGTGGAGTTTCCTTCACAGGGTGGCTGGACTCACCCCAAGCGATGGGGGGAGGAGCTCAGAGAAGAGCTGTTGCTCCTTCACATAGAGAGGAGCCAGTTGAGGTGCCTCGGTCATCCAGTCTGGATGCCTCCCGGACGCCTCCCTGGTGAGGTGTCCCGGGCATGCCCAAAAGGGAGAAGGCCCCGGGGAAGACCTAGGACACTCTGGAAGGACTATGTTTCACAGCTGGCCTGGGAATGTCTTGGTGTCCTCCCGGTGGAGATGAAAGAGGTGGTCGTGGACCGGGAAGTCTGGACTTCCCTACTGAGACTGCTGCCCATGTGACCCGGTCTCGGATAAGCGGAGGAAATTGGAAGGGAATGCAACGGATCGATTCCAGACACTCAAAAATAGGAATAAAAAATAAATGTTATAGAGAATAATTATAAAGTAGCTTTATGTGCAGATTGAATTCAATAGTTTCTCACCTTCTGCATCACGCTGCCACTTGCAAACTTCTTTGGCCCCATGGTGGGTTATTTAGTGGTTTCACTCAATAAAAAAATGCACGGACGGTGAGTCAACAACACGCAGGCTGCTTTGTTTGGACACTCCATTTCGTGGAATGGTACAGTGCGGACAAATCCCAAGTCATAAGAAAACCGGGGCATACAAAAATGGAGTAGATGTTGGAAGTTGGATTGTAGCACAGTAACTATCATGTAGGTGGCTTTAAAAGTAAGGTTCTACGAGGACTTGTAGATGGGACAGAAATAAACCTTTCCAAGAACTTGTCACCTCTTCCAGTACAGGAATCCACTTCTGTGGGGGAACTCTGATCAACCCCCGATGGGTGCTGACGGCTACACACTGCCTGGAGCGGTGAGTTGGCGTTGCACCGCATTTTCATGAAACACACACGTCACACTGGTGTTACGGCGATCTGACTGGGCTGCAGGTCCAAGCGACCATCATCCTACATGGTTGTCCTGGGCGTGCACACGGAGCGCGCTCAGGAGGCGTCCAAACAGCAGAGAGGGCTGGAGAAACTGGTGCTGGAACCCGGCGGGGCCGACATCGCATTGCTCAAACTGGACAGGTCAGTTGTGGACACGTGTGGCGTAATAATTGGTTTTAACAGCGATTCGGTTCATGGTTGCCGATTCAATTCAAGGGGGATCTTGGCCCATTTAGAACAATACGATTCAGTACCTTTAAATCAACTCAGTAGCTTTTTAGCCAAAAATGAACAGTGCAGGTGAACTTTCCTAAACCCTCTTAGCTTTCTGTAAGAGAATCGGGTGTAAATGAATTATGGATATAAACAACAATGTTGTCATGGCAAATACATTCACTTAAAAAATATTAAATTAAAAGTGTGACATCCACACGGACTATCCTATCAGAGCGCGCACACTCAGCATCACATGACGTCATCAGTGCGCCCCAGTCAACAGCGTGACCAGGGGTCGGCAACCTGCGGCGCCGGGGCTCCCGTCGCTTAGTGCGGTGATTTTTTTTTTTTTTTTTAAACACCAAAGTAGGAGGAAATGCGTGTTTTCGAAAAGAAAATGAAATGTCGGACTCGCTGCCAAGTCCATGAATGCATCTACACTGTCTTCTGACTGCTGATTGGATGAGCAAGAGAGGGGGAGGTGGGCTAGTGTAAAAAATAATAATAATTTTAAAAAAAGGTGAAGGAGTTGTGAGTGGAGTCTGAAAAAAGAAAATATTATAATAACGGGAGTATAGCAATATGTTTTATAACGAGAAGTGCGCTGTAGTAACAGTATGTGCTCACAGCGGTGACACGCTATTCGCTGAGATGGGGACTCCAGGAGAGGCAGGTAATGTGACTGACTATACACTCGGAGCTCAGAACAATATGTGCTTTCGCTTTTATGTCTGCAAATACTGCGTGCTAAAGTTGGATATTTGTGGCTACAGTGGTAGTCCTCCCTCACTGTGCCCGGACTGCTCTTTCATGGTGCGGCGAGCTCGCACAGGAAGTGCCGCTCTAACCGCTGGCTGTTTTTCTAGGGACCGTCAATAAATTACTATTTTGGTGAAAAAAAAATTCCCCAACGACGTCAGTAAAAGTCTTTACATTTTCTCTGGTCGTTTTGAGAAAACAAGGTTTGGAAAATCTCCAGATTTAGCGAGACAATCGCCACTGGGCTTTACATGAGATGGGAAGGCATTCACGGTTGGCGAATACATGAAATAATCCATCATAAAAATATCAAAGCATATATTCTCCTAATAAAAAACATAAAGAGGAAATTATTCCAAAAATAAAAGAATGTCTCTTTGCAAAGACAGTCAAGAACAAGATCAATAGAATGTTTATTGATGACAATTCAGTGCAGAAATAAGCGGTTTTGAGCAAATATATCAACTCTGCTTGGCATTTTTATCTTAGAGTTGGCTCCATTTTTTTTTTTCACACACACAAATTAGTCCAGTGTTCAAATTAATAGTGTAGCCACACTTTTGTTTGTTGAATTTTGTGGTTCTAGCAGATGACGGTTTATGAGCTCTGTAATGTTTTGCGCCTCCCGAACATTTTGTTTTCCTGGAAGAGGAGACAAAATGGCTCTTTTTTTTATTATAATAGCGAGGGGAAAAAAAACCCATCCATGTAAAACCTGCCGTGCTTAAACCCAATGCTTTGTGTCCTGGTATCGATTGATTACCTTCCAAACGATCGTTAGAGAGATATATGTGATGTGGAAGGGCAATGTGGTGAACACGGTAGTTGGGACGACAGGAATACAAATCCGCACGTCCTCACACCCCCAGTGGTGAGCGTTATTGGTGCTCTTTTAAGGCCGACGCGGAAGCATGAGGAGTAAAAGGGCGCTGCCGTGCGTTTCAGTCCCGCAGTCGTCAATGACAAAGTCCTGCCAGCTTGCCTGCCAGAAAAGGATTACATCGTTCCCAGCGGAGCCGAGTGCTACGTCACCGGATGGGGGGAAACTCAAGGTACACTCTAGTCGTGGAAACCTTTGTTGTCTGTTTCTCATCATTTTACGGCTTTCAAACACTTTTTCTTTAACATGTCATCTTTGTCAGTTTATTTTCCGGTAAGGCTTTAATTCCTGTGACATGACATGTCGTTATTTTCCAAGTATTCACGGCAAACATTATGACTTCATTCCCGCATGTTGGCTTTATTCTCGTAATCTTCCAAAAAATACTGTCAATATTACAACTAAATAATAAATAATAAATAATAATAATAAATAAATAAAATATTTCGACCTTGACACCTTTGGCCTCAAACGACGCTATTTGCGTAAAATCCCCTTTTCGGTTTACAACTTTTGACTTTATTCTTGTAAATATACAGCTGGTTCTTTTATTGCTTTTTTCCCCCCAGAAATGTCAAGTTTTTTCTCGGAAATTTTCTTTCCACAATTATGGCTTGATTCCCATATTATGAACTTATTCTTATCATAACAGAACGTCTTCCACAGCCCTATTCTCAAAAAACTTTATTCAATTACAAGCTCTTTACTGTCAAATCTTTTTTTCAACTGTATGCTAGTAAAATGACATTATTTGTCATAACATTTTTATAATAATACTTTATTAATAAGTTAGTTATTGTAAAATTGCACCTTTTTCCCCCCAATTGGAATAAGACTTTATTCTTTATTTTTTTCCTTCCTGCAAATTGTGACTTTATTCCGATACTGTAACTTTCTCTGCCCCCATCTTCCAAAAATTACAACTCATTTTGCTTCTGAGATTATAACTTGAAAAAAATGCAATTTGATGCACTATAAAGACCTTGTTTTTCCTCACATTATGTTACAACTTTTTTGTGTTAGCACTTTGACTGTTTTTCCTTTCTAAAATTACTGACTTCTTATATTTTTGCTCGGGGTTTTACATTTTGTGGTTAGATTATACTTATTAACATACTTATCTTTTGAGATAGAAATAAAGTTATTACAACATAAGACGTTAAAGTAAGACCTTTAGGTACACAAAGCCAGCATCTTCCCACATGTGTTGAGACGGTCGACATACCTGTAGCGGTCCCGCTGAGGATTTGGGAGCATTGACTGATGGTCCACGTCTCAGGTACGGGAGGCGAGGGCATCCTCAAGGAGACGGGCTTCCCTGTCATCGAGAACAAGGTCTGCAATCGTCCGTCGTACCTTAACGGCAGAGTGAAAGAGCACGAGATGTGCGCCGGGAACATCGCTGGGGGCACGGACAGTTGCCAGGTAATAAAAATCTCACTTACTGTAGTAGTAGTAGTAGTAGTAGAGCTTTACCAATATCAGATATCGTCTGTCCAGCTTTCTTGAATGTGTTATGACACTCGTAGACTTTTCATACTGGGATTTAAGCACCGTTATTTTCCACGCTCACGCATTAGCCTTGGGTGGGTACTTTCCCCGGAGCGATGTGTCTTTTGACAGGTCACATTTGCCACAGCTTCAGAGCAGTTGGGCACTGGATTCTGGAGGAATGAACATACCTACTGTATATTGGGCCGCCCATTCACCGCCACACTGACTATGGCGAGCGGAGACGATGCCTCATTCATGTACGACTCGATTTTAAGTAATTAGCTCGCTCGCTTGATCATTTTTAAAGCCGTGGCCGCATCCTGTCCCTGCGGTGATCTCGCAGCCTGCACATGCTTGCCAATGGGGTGTTATTTCCTGCCTACAAGGCTCTAATAATGGTAAAAAGTAGTAGTAGGTGCTCATGGGGCCTTCTTGTCTCACTGCAGGGTGACAGCGGCGGTCCTCTGGTGTGTAACTCCAACAACAAGTTCATCCTGCAGGGAGTCACGTCGTGGGGTTTGGGCTGCGCCAACGCCATGAAGCCCGGAGTCTACGCTCGCGTGTCCAAGTTTATCGGCTGGATCGAGAAAACCATCAGAGACAATTAAAAGGAAAGAAAAGGTTAAGCACTGATGCCAAAGGGAGGGGGAATTAATGGCCGGGTCTTCAATCGTGCGCGTCCATGGGGCCCAAAAGAACACATCTTTATTCAGGAATACAACTTAAGTCATCTGTCTCATCTAAGATGCTTTGTTTGGAGGTCATTCAAGTTGAATAAATAAATAGGAGGAGCTCAGACACTTTCTGGGTTTTGGTTGGTTGAAATGTTGGCATCGGGGGCGGGGAGAAGGGTGTTCAACTGCTGCTTCTTCTGCACGCCCTTCAGTTTCGACCTAAAAACACCAAAGACACAAGAGTGAGTACACGCCAACAAGAAGACACCTTCTGTCACTCACTCGTGGGGGAACTCAATGTCGTGGATGGTGTCGGGCAGCGGGCTGCCTCGTGTTTCCGGAAGCAGCAAGACGGAAGCGCCGGCCAGGAAAGCCAGAATTCCTGGACATTCCAAGCACGTTCAACGTTCAGCTACGCGTGGACGGCGGACGTAGAAAACCCACCAAAGATGATGAGGGGAAGCTCCAGCCAGATGACGGCCAGCCGGTAGAGGAGGAAGGGAGCCACGATGCCGCCGACGTCGCACAGCGTGGAGCACACGGACACGCCCAGGTTCCTGATGTCAGTCCACACATTGGCACAGCTTCTCCAAAGTGCCACTACAAGGCTTTACCTGACAAACGTTGGGTAGAGCTCCGTGTTGACAAAGACCACCATCTCAAAGGTCATGGTGATGCCCAACCGTCCCACGCAGGCCACCGCCGTCTTCAACCAGAACACATCTGCCACGACAAGACCAGCCATGAGAACATCCAAACATCTCCAATGACTGAAGCCCACGGGTGTCCTCACTGTCGGGAAGGAAGGCGGTGATGAAGCAGGCTGCTCCGGCCACCGCGTTGGCAGTGGCGAAGGGGATGCGGCGGCCGACGCGCTCGATGGTGAAGAGGATGAGAAAAGCGGCGGGAAACTCCACCAGGGCGGAGATAAGGAAGCTGATGTAGACGTTTCCTCCCAGGATGCCCAGCCGCATGATCAGACCCTGGTAGACCACCGCGCTGGTGAACCTGCAAGCGACGTTTCACACAGCTGGACTTCATGGTCATCATGAGACGCTGCTTCCGGCTTCCACCGGCGCCAACTAACCAGTTGTAGCTGAGTATCAAGGTGTGCTTCCTCATGTTGGGTGTCCTGATCAGGTCCAGGATGGAGGCGGTGGCCGAGGGGTCAGCGTTGTCATCCCGCAAAGTCTACAAAATCAACATTGAGGCCCACATTCCTACAGGAAATATTATTACACTGACGCTACCTCGATGTTCTTGGACAAAGTCCTGTGGTTCTCCTTGGCCATGGCCTCCGTGATCTCCACAGCCTCCGAATTCCTGTTCTGGGACAGCAGCCATCTTGGAGACTCTGGAATGAACCTGCAGATGTAGAAACAACAACCAAAAATGTACTTTATGTCCACAATCTACCATAACAAGCAATGCCATTGTGTGGAAAAATACTACAGTATACATCGGCACAACCGCAGTAGTGTGTACATTGGTGCTACGTATATATTTCCTTCCTAAGTACGCCGTATGTACTATTAACTACTACAATTTAGCGGTAAGAGCGGTACTGCATATTACGTGCACACTGAACTACTACCGTGTAGTAGTATAACTAAGTAACTACGTAGTTATGTCATGTACCCTTAGTAGTATGCAGTATGTTGAAGCAGTAGTAGCAGTGTGTGTACTACTAAACTATGTGTAGTCAATTTGCAATATGGGCACACTACTCAACTATTTTGGTGTACTAGTACTACAGTATGTAGCTATTTACTACGTACTATTAAACTACTACTAGTAGAGTTTGTGTGCGCCACTACTATGTGTGATAGTAGTACATAGCGGTATGTACACACTACTGCTGTGTTGTAGAAGTAGTACATAGTATGTACAGTATATACTATTAAACTATACACACGGTACGCACTACTAAACTACTGCTGAGGTGTAGTAATGTTTAGTTTGCAAAATGTACACAGTACTGCTGTGGAGTATTAGTAGTAGTATGTGTGCACAATGGCAGTATGCTGATGATGTAATAATAGACATCATATGCGTCTCACCAGAAGTAAAAGACGTAGAGGAAGTACGGCACGGTGATGACAACCTGCAGCCACCGCCAGTCAGTGATGAAGTAGGCCAGCAGGGGGAGCACTAAGAGGCCCACACTGAAGAACATCTGGTAAACCACGCCCACAGTGTGCCGGTACTGCACCCCTACGATCTCGGTGACTGAGCGGGGAGAACGGCACGTTCACGTACGTCGACAGGAAGTGGGGGAGGAGAACAGCGTTACCCACTCAGCACATATCCTGCCATCCAGCCTCCCTTCACGCCAAAGCCGAAGAGCATCCTGAAGATCAGCATGGACACGTAGTCGGGCGCCACCGCCACCAGGATCCCCGCAATCCCGATGAACACGTTGGACATCAGGAAGCTCAACTTCCTGCCAAATCTGTGCCGGGAAGCCTCGTTAAAAGGTGCCGTGTCCGTGAGACATCAGGTACTTACCTGTCGGCCAGGTAACCAATGGCAATGCTGCCGAGTAGGAAGCCCATGTTGAGCATGGCCTGTAACATGTCCATCAACCAGGCGTTCGAGCACACCAGGTCAAACTGGGAGAAAGGGAACGAGGTCAGTGATATCACACAGAACCTGATAGCATCCAGCGACCAGAACCGGGCCAAACATTCTAAAGTAATGTACTAACTTTCAAGTCAGATTTGAGAGTGGGGGTACCTCCGTCACAAAGGACCGCCTCCCCTCGTAGTCGTACTCCCAGCCGCTCTTGCAGGGCCTGGTGGGGGTTCCGCTCAGATCCAGTGCTTGAATGTCACAGGTGAGCGTGGCGTTCCAGTCCACATCGAACTCCTCGCAGCTGCTGTGCTGCAGCTCGCCGGACACGTTTAGCAGCGGCGCCATCATCCTGCGACTGTCGGCCGGGCTCCGGCCACACGATTGCCTCCACTGCTCCACAGCACCGTCACGGCACCAGTGGTCCGGGGTGAAACCCTGGAACACGATGCCCACGTACACGCCGGCCCAGGGCACGGACACCAAGCACAGCAGGGCGAAGATGCGCTTCTGACTGCGCCCGAACGTCCCGACTTCCTCCAGGATGTCATCAAAGGAGGTCATGGCAGCGGTGGCAATGAGCGATGAGTAACAACTGGCCCGGTCCGTTTCGTTTTTAAGAGGAGGGCTGAGAGCAAAGGTCAGCGGATGTGCATCAGAGCGTTACGCCATCCTCCTCCTTGGCCTCATGAAGACACATAAACACGCTGCAGGACACGTGCGCTGTGTCTACAGCTGAAGTCCATCGGGCTGCCTTACTTACTGCGTGGTGTTTTGGAGAAAAGGTGTCATTTCTCTGGTATTTATTCAAATAAAGCAACAATTTTACATCCACATTCTTTTAAATAGCAAAAAAAAAAAGCAGAGTGATGATCAACATCGTACACAATCCTCACTTCTTGTGCTTTTCTCCACCTTCTTCTAACATCACAACAATCGTACCGTGCACGTGAGCCCCCTTGTAGACATTTGACGCAATGAGAATTTCTATAAAGCCAGTACCAAAGGCGTGCTTGTCAAGCAGGATGATGGCTTACCGTAACGTTCACAGAGCTCCGCATGCCGGGCGACCACGCAATCAAGTCACTGGAGATTGATGAGAAGCTCATTGAAACAATCATGGGCGAGAGAAAGCTCCCTGACCCTGGCAGCTTGACAACACAAACACCCTTCTTGCACCCGCCACCTCAAATACCAAAGCATCGGCTTGCAGGTAACACTTCGTTTCTCCGTCCTCAAATGTTTTGGACAGCGGAGCTACAAATAAAAAGAACGTGTTTTGAAATGACCGATCAATGATAACATACTAACTGCCCCCCAACAAAAAGATTCAATTCTCAGTCATCCAGTCAGAGAATCCACTTAATGATTCGTTCCTCGATTACCTGGGACTCTTTTCAGGGCTGGAAACATCAGAAGACGACAAAGGAACGTCTTCATTCCCTTTAGAACGGGGGTGTCCAAAGTTTTTCCAGCGAGGGCAACATAGTGAAAAATGAAAGGATGCAATTTTGCCACTTTGATAAATATTTGATATACAAATTGCAAGAAAAAAACAATGACTAAGGTGAAAAAACCTATTATTAGTATCAAAATTTGCTTTTTTTTCACCCTCATTTTTGCTGTTTAAAATATTTTTCAGATATTTCAACTTTCTTCGCAAAGAATTTTTGTACATTTTCTTCATAAGATGACTTTATTTCCATAATATTTTTGACTTTATTTGCATATTATCAGTTGTTCCACAAGCTCCCTCTCCAAAAATGACAACTTTATTTTGTTTTGTTGTATAATTATCAAAATATTACGATTCAACGTATTCTTTGAGTATTTCATTTCTATGCCAATAAAATATCGTTATTTTTCATAATACTTCTTGCAAAATTGCAACTTTTTTTGTCTCCTTAGAATACTTACGACTTTTTTTCTCGTAATACTTTCATTTTTGTAAAATTCCAGCTGTTGAGTTCTATTCCTGTTTTCTTAATTTTCCAACTAACTTTTGTCTTGTAAATTTTCTGCCTGTAATTCTGACTTCATTCCCATAATATTTTGACTTGATTGACTTAACTTTTTACAACGATTGCACCTTTAACTGCTGGCCTGTCAGTTTTTCATTAAATTGTAAAAATCACACCAAAATGTCTTTTTCTTTCATTTTTCATCTTTATGTTACTAAAACGATATAATATTTTTCCTCATATCACACCATTCTCATAAAATTATGACATTTTCTGGTTGGATTACAACATTTTTATCTTGACTTCATTTTTTATAAAATTACAGCTGCTTTTTCTATTTTTGCTGCTGTTGTTTTTTTGTTGTTGTTAGTTTTCGTTTAAATGTTATTTTCAGAACGTGCTGAGAGCCACCAATGGTGCACCCGGACCACTCTTTGGACACCCCTGCTTTAAAAGATCTTCACTGACCTTCACTGCCTACGTCGGCTGGAGCTCCTTGTTTGATAGCCGTCACGACCCGTTTCACCACCGTGCCACCACGCCGGACAAGACGTCTTAAATATCCTAACAGGATGACCGAGAACAACCCAAATGTTCCTGTCAACTTAAAGACACAGTCCTAAAGAAAATGCCACAGTTACAACCAAGTTTAAAAAAATGACACATTGAGAAGAAAATTGTGTTTTGGGGTTGACTGGTGGCTTCTCATCAGACCTTGGCAGTCATTCTGAGACCAGCGTGACGACGACGGCATCAGAGACGCCTCGTGGATCATTGAGAGGAGTCATGAGCATGTTAAATAAATCAGACGTGAATAAATAAGACGGAAAAGAGGTGAAGTCTGACTTGATCAAAATGAATCCCAAAAAGAGAGGGGGAAAATTGTCGGTATGCCGAGGGTGCTGCTATAGCGACATTCACTGAGAGTAGTCCTGATGGCGTGTGGGGTGGATGCATCACACCCTGAGGAGGTCCTCATCGCTGTCGTCGTCCTCCCGCCTGCCCGTGGCTACCGTGTCGCTGCGACCTGACGGCCGAGTGTTGCCGCTTTTTCTCTTCTTGTCGGGCTCGTCCAGGAGGCCCACCAGGTCCTCGTCGCTCTCCTCCTGGCCAGAAAAGACCCCCACGTGAGTGTTTTTCCTTTCAAAAACACTCTATAGCTGGGCTGGCGTGTTGGACGAGGACGCTTACCTTCAGGAAGGCGCTGTGATGGACGGACGACGATTTGACCACGCGCACGCCCGGGACGCTCAGCACCTCATCCTCGCTGTCGTCTTCCTGCTCGTCCAGTGAGAAGGAGCGCAGGCCGTCCGCGTTTACCGGTTTGGTTTTGATGTGGCCGTTGCTATGGTTACTCCGGCCCCGGTGAGAAGACTTGGGCGGAGCCTCGAGTTCCTCCATCAGCCACTCCATTTCATCCTCCCCTGCATCGTCATCCATGCTGACCTAAGGAGCAACACACCATCCCTCACTCACCATAACTGGCCTTTAAACTTTGATTCAAGTTCTTTATCATTATGACTAAGTGCGCATGATAATTATTGGGAATTATGACACCATACTGATAAACAAACTTCCCCTGAGCTCCCTTGTAAACAAACTTTCTGAGGAAGTCATTTCTAATCTGCTAGTTTTTGTTGAGGGGCAAAAAACTCATGTAGTACACAAAAAACCTTACCAGCCACCTGAAACGCCAGTTTAGCGACATTGGACCTCTGTGGCGTCTTACCAGCTGATCAAAGTGTGTGCCCGAATACAGTGCACATTGCTGGGCCACGCCAGGTGGCTCCACAGGTGCTGCTCAATAAATTAGAATATGACCAAAAACTTGTTTTATTGCAGTAATGATGGGGTCGAGGTCAGGCAAGTTTGCTGGCCAATTAAGGACAGGGATACCATGGTCCTTAAACCAGGTACTGGTAGTTTTGGCACAGTGTGCAGGTGCCTAGTCCTGTTGTAAAATGAAATCTGCATCTCCATAATGTTGTTCAGCAGCAAGAAGCATGAAGGGCTCTAAAACTTCATGCTAGACAGCTGCACTGACCTTAAACCTCGGAAAACAGAGGACCAACACCAGCAAATGACATGGCACCCCAAACCATCGCTGACTGTGGAAACTTTACACTGGATCTCAAGCAAAGTGGATTCTGTGCTTCTCCTCCTTTCCCCCCCAGACTATGTGACCTTGATTTCCAAAGGAAATGCAAAATTGACTGTCATCAAAGAATATAACTTTGGACCAGTCCAGTTCTTTTTGTCCTTAGCCGAGGCGATATGGTTTTGATGCTGTCTTTTGTTCAAGAGTGGCTTGACACGGGGAATACGACAGCTGAAAGCCATGTCCTGGATACGTCTGTGCATGGTGGTTCTTGAAGCACCGACTCCAGTTGCAGTCCACTCATTGCAACTCTTCCCCACATTTTTAAAGTGTTTTTTTTTTTCACAATCCTCTCTCCAGGGTGCACTTCTCCCTATTGCTTGTAAACTTTTTTTAACCACCTCCTTTCCTTCCCTTAGAGCTCTGTGTCCAAGCATATCAACAGAAAGTCAGTGAACAGCCAGCTTCTTTAGCAATGACCTTCTGTGTCTTGCCTTGCTTTTGCAAGGTGTCAATGATGTTCTTTTGGGCAACAGTCAAATTCCCAAGTCAGCAGCCTTTCCCATGATTGTGCAGCCTACAAGGCTAGACTGAGATACCATTTAAAGGCTTTTGTAGGTGTTTTGTGGTAATTAGCTGATTAGATGGGATATCTTCAATTTTGAACCTTTTCACAGCATTCCAATTTTCCGAGATACTGAATTTGGGTTTTCATTACCTGTCAGTTAGAATCAGCAAAATTAAAAATAATGAATGCATCTACAGTTTATTCAACTTTGTCATGGTATTCAAATTTATTAAGCTGCACCTGTAAGTTGGTTAAATACAAATTTGAGTCCTTCTTACATCCAGTTGTGCACAAGTTTGTTAAATCTAAATTTTCAAAAGTAGACATAAAAATCGGTCTTATAAAACACAAAGTTAGTGTAGGTGTTTAAAATAAATAATGACTCGTATTCTCTTTAAAACAGCACACGGTACCTTAGAGTATTTATACGAGACTTGGTTGCCTCTCCTGCAGCATCCAGAAAACTTCTGAATCACCATCTCTCTGAAGTAATGAAAGACACGCATGCAAATGTTAAAAGAGGACAAGCAACTTACGCACTTTCTAATCGCCCTCACCTCCTCTCCCGCTTACACAGCAGGAACGCCAGCAGACACGCAGTCAGCCCCACCAACAGGAGGCTCAGCAACATCCCCGCAACCTGGCTCCTCCTGGCCCCCGGAACACTGTCATCATCAAGCGCCCCTGCGTCCACAGTCCTGCAAGGCGATCAAATGGACATGTCAAAGTTGACTCAAGGGTAGTATGGCACAGAGGCGAACTCACGTGAGGCCGCACACGGCGTCTGTGTGCCACACAAACAGGTACTGGCATTCATCCGTCTCCAGCATGAACTCAGGTATGCCCACGCCCGCTGACGGGTTACACTGGAACATGATGGTGGAAGAGACCATTTTGGTCATCTCCCGCCCGCATGCAGACTCCGAGGGCACCATCACGTCCAGATTTCCTCCTGATGTCAGTGGTGTAGAAGGTATGTTTGATTGACAGCAGTGCAAACGTGACAATCTTAATACAGCTGAGTGCTAGCACTTGGAGGTAGGCTACAATGATACATAACTGAATTCCATCAACCTTAAATGTGACGGCCACGTCTTTCTTTAACACTCCACTTATCGCCAAATGACATCATTAAAAAAAACATTGATGAAGAAAGGATGATGGATTAACTTCCTGGGGCCTGAGTGTGCCGTATGTGATCATCCGAACTGTAAAGTACAGATCCAGACTGAAAATGTGCCTGTTAAAGATGGAAGGCGGGAACGTTAAATACCTTTAATGAAATATTTGGCCCTGCTGGAGGAGCCAATTCTGCGCCTGTAGGCCCCGTTGAGTTTAACCTGGCAGATGTTGGCGCCGACACAGCTGGGCAGGGAGCTGTTGGTGAGTCCAGACAACTGGATGTGGTAGATGTAGCGGTCCCCATTGGACCGGATGTCTCCAGAGGCCTGGTGAGGGCTGAGGACACGCATACAAAATGAAGAGAAGGAAAAGATGGCAAACACCGCACAAGCATCTGCGCTTACCTGAAGTAAAGCTCTCCAAGGCTGATGGTGGTGCCGGTGTCAGGGTTCTGTATGGTTCCGTTCACCATCTCCACCTCACGCTGCTTGATGGCACACGCCCAACGAGTCTCCCAGCCAATCACAAAAAGGCAGGACGCTTCGTTGACGCTGCGCACAAACATGTGGCATCAAACACCGTTAGGACTAGAAATTATATTTTGAATTGTGTGATCGCACACTTTGTAGACAATGAGGCCATGTGAATTGTTCAGCACAGTCCCTTAACTTAGCGATAAGAATTTTCACAACATTTTCAAAATAGTTACGACACAGAAAACCTGACAAGCTCCACAATACAGTTTTTAACAATATTAGGCCCATCTAGACATGAAATAACAGCCATGAGTCACCTTTACATTCATATTAGTTAACATAGTAGATACAATCAGAGGAAATGTGCCGTATTACACATAAATAAGATAAAAGATGTACTTCCTGCGGTGGCTACAGTCTCATCAGTGGCTGTAATAAAAATCATATTACCAAATACAGTAGACGCAATAAGAGTAAATAAGCCACTTAAGACATAAATATTTGCTTGTGTGTATTTGTCACCGTAAATGTGTTGCCTTTGGGACCTTAAGGCCGGGAGAACAGGAAGTGATGTCAGAGATTCAGAGTTGAGTTTTCGCTTGTCGTGGGTTATAGCCCCAACAGGAACCCATGTTATTATGACTATTATGTCATTACTATAGTGAGATATTTTCAACCTGCAATACAGTCGTCTATCACTCCATCACGGTTCAAACATCGCTTCATCACTATCACGGTTTTAAAACAATTATCAATTCATATCAATTATTCTTGCCTAAAAGATTTTTCTAGCATAAAAATGTGGAAATTAAGTAAAATCCAAAATATAAGGCAGCAGAAGCCTTGTGAATGAATGAATAAAGAAGTCAATGTTGTGAAATCCTGCGATAGAACGAGGTTGCGATGTTTGAACTGCGATGAGGGACGACTGTAATGCTTCATAATGGCACCATAAGGCGGTAAAGTTTAACTTTAAAGACAAACGTGCTTCTGGCATTAACTGTAAGTCAGAGAACGCTGGACCTGAAAGTAAATGAATGTTGCCTTTACGGTTGAGTCCCGTTTACATATTATCTGATAACAGTACCAAATGTACCTCGCACGCCACTGGCGGGGAAAGAGGAACGTGTGTGAATTTACCCAGTTAGAATTAAGCACTGCTGTTGGCGTGTTAAGGTGTTGTTTTTGCCAATATCACCTGCAAGTACTTGGTGCAGGTGAACAACTTTGTTTTCCGTTCAGTTACTACCATTTGCGTTGGCACCGGTGCCAAATCGATAGAGTTTAGGAACACATTTAGTTATCTTAGAAGCACTTGGTTGGAGTTTGGGGCCTTCCAAAAAGGTTGCATGTCAGGCGTGTACCTGATGATGGCGGGGTGTCCCACTGTAGAGCCGCAGGTCAGCTGGATCTCCGTCTTTGCTGCCAGCCCGTTGCCACACGCAGCATCACCGGCTGAATAGCGGATGTAAATCTTTCCGCCTGTATGAGAGGGAAGAGGTCACGTGGTTTTATTTTGTATACACAGCACCTTCATCGGATCCTCTGAGGTGTTGTTTGTGAAGGGGTGTGACTCAGAGTGATTCTTCCACAGGTGTGATATTAGATCAGAAGTATTACACCTCACCTCACACATATTACTTTCGGGGTGTCACAATCTAATAGTAATATTGAATATCAGCAAGAAACAAAACAAAAATATTAGACCGGCATAAAAAAATCTCCGATATTGACACCAAAATACAAGCCGTCGATTCCAGACTCCACCCCAGCAGCAAACGGATGGAGCCCACGTCATCGAAACAGCATGTGCTAACGTGTAAGTATGCAGTAGGAGTGATGCCGGCCGTGCATTTTTTGTTGCAACTGAGTGCATAAGTAACGCACTAGTTTCCTGTGGTGGCACAGAACAGGGGAAGTTTAATACGACCGAAGCTGTCACGCATTTGAAGCAGCATCACACAGGAAACTTCCACGGATAACAAGAAGCCATTAGCTACAGTAAAAAAGACGACCAGCCCTCTGAAGTGGAGAAGTAAGTCGGGTCGCTTAATTGAGCACCTTGAACCTCGCTCTGTTATTCCTAAACTTAAACCCCACGTGCATAAAAAAGTTATAGGGTAAGTTTTTCCTCGTTCCTTGTTTGTATGTTTTCCTGGATTACATTTGTCATAGAGAGTGCACTGTTAAAGCAAAGACATCACTGTGAGGCGAAAAAAGAGGTACTTCGAGATAGTCTGGCATAGTAGAGGTCATTATTTCCCACCAGCGTAGCTCATCTTCTGAGTGTGGACGCGGCCCAGCGTCCGGGTCCTTCCTGCCGCAGAGCGCTGACACACTGTGGCTCCCTCGGGACAATCTGTCAGTCCGCCGTGAATCCCCTGACATAGGTTGATGAAATATCTGGGGAGCGATGGAGATGGACGGTGAGTCACAAGAAGAGATTGCAGGAGCTGTCTCACAGCCAAGACGGAGGCAGTCTTACGAGTCGCCTTGGTGGCTGAACTTCCACGGCTCAGTGAGGGAGGACAGGGCACGCAGGTCAAAGGTCTGATGCTGGCTGACCAGTTTGCACTCCATCTTCCTCGGGGGGCACACAGCACTGGTACTCCACTGAAAGGTGGCTGAGCAGCCTGCTGTTTCTGAGAGCAGCTGTGGGGAGCCATGGCCTGCAGACGGGTCGCAGCTAAACAATATGGACGACTGCCGCTTGGCAGATGCTGCAGGGGAGGAATCAATATTGTGTTATTAAAACAATGATTAGCATCGTTGCGGAGGTGCAAACAGTGCAGCGTGTTACGACGCTACTTTACAGTAGTGGACAAGATGTACCCGGAGGGCATGGATCGCCACCGCCATATTGCATGAGAACAGCCTGCTGCTCGTGCTTAAAGTCCATTGTCATGGCCTTGCTGATGCCGAATGATGACGCTGACTTGTCAGAACCAGAGCCTGATACTCGGCAAATGGCGCTCCCTTTGCACGCGGGCTCAGCCACAGAGCTGCACACGTTGATGAGGTAGCTGCTGGAGCCCAATGGGACCTAGCACACAAATAGCAACAATACCATCAAGCTATATCCTGTCTTATAGGACACAATGTAAGAAAATAAAGACGTATAAAGAAATTAGTACTTACCTGCACTTCACCTGTGAGGGCTGACAGGTCAAAGGTAAACTGCAGCTGAGAGTCAGTGAGCTGGCATCCGCTGGTGTGGGTAGCATCAGAGCAGACGACGGGCGTCGCCCATTCAAAAATGTACATGCACTCCTGCAACCTGAGCATGCGAGGGGAGCCCTAGGGAGACAGAGTGGCAGTTAACTTAACTTAGCGACAGAAAAGGTGTAGAACCAGGGGCGTCCCAAGTGTGGCCCGCAACTTTCTTTCTTTTTTCCTCATTGGCCTGTGGCACATTCTAAAAATACAATTCAACAAACAGGCTAAAAAAAACAGCAAAAATTGGGGGCAAAAAGAGCAAAAAAAGGCATAGTGTAATGCAGGGGTGTCCAAAGCGCAGCCCCGCTGAAATATTTAAAAAAACATGCAAAAAAGGAAAAATCTGCAGTGATTTTACAAGAACCAAGTCAAAATATCAAAAGAAGAAAGGTCAATCTCTAATCTAACAAGGAAAATTTGCCAATTTAAGAGAATGATGATGTAATATTATAAGAATATTATAACATCATTCTAGTAGCATCAAGTTGAAATATAATTGTAGCGTTAAATTGTAGAATAGAGTCAAAATATTTAAATAAAAAAAGCAGTATTCTAATGAGGAAAAAAAATCTCCATTTTACAAGAACAAACACATAATACGAGAAATGTCATTTTAGAAGCAAAGAGTTGAAATATCCATCCATCCATTTTCCTCCGCTTATCCGGGTCCGGGTCGCGGGGGCAGCAGCTTCAGTAGGGAAGTCCAGACTTCCCCAGCGACCTCTTCCAGCTCCATCGGGAGGACACCAAGGCGTTCCCAGGCCAGCTGTGAGACATAGTCCCTCCAGCGGATCCTAGGTCTTCCCGGGGGCCTTCTCCCGACTGGGCATGCCCGAAACACCTCACCAGGGAGGCGCCCGGGAGGCATCCGGACTAGATGCCCGAGCCACCTCAACTGGCTCCTCTCGATGTGAAGGAGCAGCGGCTCTACTCTGAGCTCCTCCCGGATGGCCGAGCTCCTCACCCTATCTCTTAGGGTGAGTCCAGCCACCCTACGGAGGAAACTCATTTCCGCCGCTTGTATCCGCGATCTCATTCTTTCGGTCATGACCCATAACTCATGACCATAGGTGAGGGTGGGAACGTAGATCGATCGGTAAACAGAGAGCTTTGCCTTCCGGCTCAGCTCTCTCTTCACCACGACGGTCCGGTACAGCGACCGCATTACTGCAGANTTTGGGAGGAAACATGCAAACGCCAACTCAGATTTGAACCCTAATCTCCTGACTGTGAGGCCCACATGCTACCCACTCAGCCAAATTAAATGTGTAATTTAAAAGCAGCTATAAAGAGCCAAAAGTGATGTTGATAGTAATATGTTTTCATCTATATGACAATGAGATTTTTGTCTTGAAATATATAACTTCTTAGCATTGATGTATTCTTATTATCAGTACTGTATGTATTATTTATTTTTATGTATTATTGCACTACAAATTGGAAATGAACCCTTTATTTGGAAAACTGCTCGAAACTATCTCTTGAAGATTAATAGAGATTAATTAATAATAAATATATATCTTTCATATCCTTTACCGTCCATCCTGTATGCCACTACCATCCTCATTAGGGTTGCAGGGATCGCTGGAGCTGACTTTGGGCGGTACACCCTGGACTGGTCGCCAGTCAATCGCATTCACACCAATTCAAAAGTTTCTGGAATGTGGGAGAGAAACCGGAGTACCTGGAGAAAACCCGCACACGCACGAGGAGAACATGCAAACTCCACACAGAGATGCCCAACGGAGATTTGAACCCGGGTCTTCCAAATCTCCTGACTGTTTTGCCAACGTGCTAACCACTCGACCACCGTGCAGCTTTCATGTCAAAGGTGGCAAAGTTGCATCCTTTCATTTTTCACTATGTGGCCCCCTCTGGAAAAACACATTGACACCCCTGGTGTTACGAGGGGTACCAAGTAATACCGATAACAGTAATTATTAATACACTTTGTTACCTGTGGTACACTGTGGTTGTTTTACACGTGCTGTATTATAAAATTTGAGTGCATCGTTCTGTCCACGATGGAAAAAGTGTGAAACCCCCTGACGTAGAGAAAATAATGTACTAACCAGCTCCACACCTCTCTGGCAGGTGAAGATGATGGTGGAGGTGTAGTTGTGTGCTGGGTCCGACACACACTTGGTGGAGCTGGAGTAGGTGATGGACACATCGCCTGATGAGCTGATCCGAGGGCCACTGGTCATGCGCCCAATGTCCTTTTTCATTTCAAGACAGCAATTCCAAGTTCAGCATTCTGACAATTACCCACACGTCTAAATTTGGGACTCACAATCGGCGGCCCGTTGTCTGGATCCATACAGACGACGGCACCGGGAGGACAGGTGACCCCTGGGATGGGGTTAAGAGGCTGACAGATGTTGATGTAAAAGTCTGGAGAGTCATCGTTTTGATCAACCCCATCATCTAATACAGGACATAGAGAAAAAGACGTCAGGGCCACATCAGGCTGGGTTGACATGACGGTCTTCTCGGACCTGTGGCGGTGTAGTATCCGTTGACATGGATCAGAGGTGTCAAGTCAATAATGGCAGAGCCGTTCTGGACAGAACATGTTACCTGAAAGGATGACATCAGGGGTCAATAAATGTCAGCAGTGAGAAAATGATCATAAAAAGACTCAGGAACACAGCCATTTTCACACATACAAATATACTCACAGGTTGTTCGCACACCAGGGGTGTGTGGAAAGCAAACAAGTGCGTGCAGGTGTCAGCACTGGAGTCGATGAGGACGGGTTCTGGAGGGACTGAGCTCATGCTGGGTGGCCTACGGAACACATTAGACATCAAAGTTAGCCAGTACTAGCGCTGGTTGAAGCGCAGAGGAGGAAGTGGCCATACTTGCAAATGAAGTGGATGACGGTGTTGTGTTGGAGGGCAGAGTCTGCAGGACACGGGCTTCCTCCTTCATAGGTCAGCTCCACAACATGGTCCTTGTACGACAGTCTCCTGCTGGACTGGCCGGCGCTCAGCACACTGATGCCATCGGTGATGCATACAGCTGCGGCAGAAGTAAATACACTTTAGTGGCACGATATACTCAGCTCACAAGTTGAGACGATAAATGATAATGGCTTCACAAGAACAAGTCAAGACGATATTTTATCATTACTTTTAAGAAAAAGACGCTAAACAACAACAAGAACTACAGTTCTCATGATGTTTGAAGTGCTGTTTCAGGAAGTAGTAAATTAGTACCATCTATTTTGGATTATTGTATGTTTTGATAGATGTCATCTGCAGCGATCGTGTTTTGACTGACAAATCTTAAGTAACTTTGATCTACTGCGGAATTACTACAGCTTCTGCTTGGACATTTGTACCGCGGCAGCTGTTGACCTCAAATTGGGGGTGGGGGGGGCGCAACACGTTGCAACCGAGTAACGCCGGTAAAACCGAGGTTGGTTTGATTGGTTGCTGCAAAGCACTAAATGTGCGGGTCCAATCCTGCCTCATGCATTTCCACCTTAATGTTATGTGTATTATCATTCACAGTAGCCATGCCATAGCTTACAGTCTGTTCCTGCAAGACAGCTCTTCTCTAAACAAGAACTATCGCCATGAGGTCTTGCGTTACGGGATCTTGTGACACCCCTACACATTAGAGGAGGAGTAACATTATTATTGTGGATGGTGGGCACCAGTGGTGAACACGGCATCATGGGTAACTTCCACACGTGTGAAGTCACCATTTAAAAAAACAGCAATGTCAAAGACGAATGACGTTAGAGCAGCTACTGAAACGGGAGTCAGTCATTTCAAATATTCTAGTACTGTATTAGTCTACTTTGACTTGCATTGTCTATCTGGTCATCTGAGCAAGACTACTCAGTAACTAGGATAGTTCTACACGCGCTATAGCGCGCCTAAAAATGTTTTGTGCTTGTTGTTTTTAGAGCTAGCAGGACGTGGCAAAAGTACATTGACGGAAACCAAAATACTTGGTAAGCAACACATGTTTGGCTGTAGGATGTATCCATTAGTCTTACGGAGTTAAAGTCTCACCCGACTGCCCGTGTGGATGATTCAAGCAAATGCAAACTGATAGAGAACTTTGAGCCCCTGAGGAAAATGTTCTTAAATAGGGTAATTAATTACCAAATTGGGGATGATTTGCAGATGGAGTCATCGCAACAAAAGTGAAGTCATTTTAGAGATGTTTTCCATCTACCCATCCATCCTCTACTGCTTATCTGAGGTAAGGTCTTGGGGGTAGCAGACTAAGCAAGAAAGCCCAGACTTCCCTCTTCCAGACTAGTTTATCGAGCTCCTCCTGGCAGACCCCGAGGCATTCCCAGGCTAGTTGAGAGATTTAATCTCTCCAACATGTCCTTGGCCTTCCTCGAGACCGCTACTGGCAGGACATACCCTGAACACCTCCCCAGGGGGGCATCCTAAACAGATGCATGAGCCACCTCATCTGGTTTCTCTCTCGAGTAATTTGCAAATCAATATATATTTCAATACATTGAAATATCCATCCATCCATCCATTCTCTTCCGCTTATCCGAGGTCTGGTCTCGGGGGCAGCAGCCTAAGCAGAGAAGCCCAGACGTCCCTCTCCCCTGCCACTTCGCCCAGATCTTCCCGGTGGATGCCGAGGCGTTCCCAGGCCAGCTGAGAGACATAATCTCTCCAACGTGTTCTGGGTCTTCCCCGAGGCCTCCTACCGGTTGGACGTGCCCTGAACACCTCCCCAGGAAGGCGTTCGGGAGGCATCCTAACCAGATGCCTGAGCCACCTCATCTGGCTCCTCTGGTATGCGGAGGAGCAGCGGTTCTACTCCGAGTCTCTCCCGGATGACAGTGCTTCTCACCCTATCTCTAAGGGAGAGCCCAGCCACCCTGCGGAGAAAACTCATTTCAGCCGCTTGTACCCGTGATCTTGTCCTTTGGGTCCCTACCCAAAGCTCATGACCATAGAAATTCTTTTTTTTTTCCAATAAATGTGAATATAAACTTCGGAAGGGCAGACATACCCGTCCCAGGGCTACATCCCGCATTGGTCACCTCTCCACAAATGTTTATGCGAAACATCCTCCGGTGCTCATCATGGTCGTATACCATGTAGCCTCCATCCCGGGTCAGTGTGTTCAAGTCAAACAAATGACCTGCAGGCAGAAACCTTAATTATTAAGGACACAGGGACAAAAGCGATAGTATGTGTGGCATCTGATAAGTGACCTGTAGAGGGGTTGGAGACTCTACAGCCGTCATGCTGGCTGCTGTTCAGGGGGCAGGCGGCAGCTGTTAACCACAGGAAAGTGTACAAACACTCATCGATGGCAGAAATAAGGGTTGGTCGGGAGTCCTGAGAGGGGATAGGATTACACGTTATATTGCTAATTACGTCGAACAAAGCATGTCTATGCACTTTTAACGTACTACTTGTTCTTTGTCACACTTGAAACGAATAATGGTGCTCTTGTTGCGGACTCCGTCGGGACAGGAGTGGCCGCTGGTGTACTGCAGCTTCAGCACGCTCTTGTCCCACGTAGGACCCGTCTTCACCTCCCCCAAACTCATGTACTCATCTCCAACTTTCACGCAGGATGCAGCGTTGGACGGGCACTTCCATGAACCTACCACAGCATGAGAACACCACCTTTGCATGTATTTCATTGATAACAAAAGAAAATCATCACAGATGCAGAACTTTTCCTGCAGTCTTGCAACTTAAACTTGCACATTTTCTTCACTTTTCACTTCCTGTACATGTCACAATGCGACAGGAGAACCACGCACCTCCCTGCGGCACCAATGACCTGCAGACGTTAATGTAGAATCGTTTGCTGGTGTCGTCGGTTGAAGGCTCCACCTCCCAGTTTTTAGTCTCCATGGCCAGAGGTGAGAGGTCATACGAGTGTCCCTGATCGTCACTAGGGACAGGACACGTCAGTAACTATCAGCTATGACAATCAAATACAATCAGTGGGACATGGAAATGGAGTGTGTTCGCTGGTTGAGCAGCATCTTACTGGTAGGAGCAGCTAGTGCTTTTGACAGGAATACATGCGAGAGCAGTGGGCCAGCTAAACAGGTACGTGCAGTCTGGGGTCTCCTTGATGAACTCTGGTGCTCCCTTGAGAAACAAAAACACAAACAGTAATTCACTATTAACGGGAAAGAACTGTGGTCTTTGTGTTAGAAGTGTGTGGAACACACAGGATTCCTGTCAGGGTGACAGGAGAAGTAGATCTCAGTGGATCTTTGGTACATCTGGTGGCACTGCTCTCCATTGGTGTAGCTCAGAATGAGCTGATCTCCCACATAACTCAGACGCTGGTTCGCCATTCCTGCACACACACAAATGACATTTACATACACATATGACAAATTCAGACATGTTTGCTGGGTATGTGCAAATATGTCACCTGTTATCTTGTGGTTGCTTCCGTCCACTTGGCAAGAGGAGACGACGTCACTTCCCGTGTCTTTGTCAGTGCAAACGCCTCTCTGGAGTCCCGTGCAGACCGACAAGTGGTAGATGTACTTGTCATGTCTCACTGGGTAGTCTTTCCCCTTCAGGGGGCTCATGTTGAACTCGTAGCCACTCCTCGGATCACGGACACGACACTCATCCCCTAAGAAGACATGTGCACCAAAATTCAGTATTGTTGAATACATCGTTCCGTCACCAGAACGATGTATCAGTTTTTGCTCATATTTTGTGCAGAATAAATGCGTTTTGAGGACTGCAAAATCCTGCACATTCCTTGTGTTCTGTGATAGATTTGAGGATTTTATTTCAGCACCATTGATTTTCTGACTTGATTTAAGCCAGTGATTCTGAACTGGTGGGTTCCGACGCAGATCCATTTTCAGTGGTTCGCGGGTGTTGCCCAAAAAAATTGTGTCTTTGAACGTGCCTTGCGTCTGTGCTACAAGTATTTACTTGCTACACCACCACAAGGTGCGTGCCATGTTAATGGGTGCCTTGAGCGAGAGAATGAGGACGTCGAGTGTGAATTTAACATGCTGTCCACCCGACACCCAGCCAGGTAGCAAGATATCTGCTGGAGAAGAGCGTACCATAAAGAGACGAGCGTCTCTCCGCTTTAGCTCATGTTGTGTCGTATGGGGGAATTCTGCTCACAATGACGACTGGCATGTACAGCTTCATGCCCAGTTAGCTCTACAGACCCAGGCACAGGGGTGGTCTACGAAAAGGGAAAAAATGTATTTTTTATCTGAGGAGCTGAATAACTGAGCTAGTTTAGTTTTTTTTTTAGTTTTTTTTTTTTTTATTAGCCACGTTTCCGTCAGATCTAGCTTGCCATCACCAGTGTGTGAATAATCAATGGTTTCATTTCATTGTGCGGAGCTTTAGGTGCATTAAAATGTGCTATATAAAATCTAACCCAATATTATTATGATTTGAATATCCAGGAATAAAGCAAGAATTTTCATTTTAACGGCATTCAGGCTGGTTCTGCCTCTGGTATGACAAAGGCTTCTCCAATAGCGGGCCGGCCCCCCCTGAGTGGTGCGGTGAACTGTTGAATATGCTTGTAATGCTTCACTGATATCCATTTTGTTATTAACTATTCTCCGAGTCTGACTAACCTTGGGTCTTCCTGATGGGACAGGCCTCAGATGTCCTCCAGATAAAGACATACTCACAGCCGTCCTGCCGGTCAAACATGGGGGAGCCCTGAAATCACAAACACACAAAGAAACAATGGTTTTAATTTAACACAATGACAACTATAGTAACATTTTCGGCTTAAACAGGAAAACAAAAACAAAAAAGGTGGAAGCTGACGCAGACATAGCAATAACCTAAATGCCAACATTGGTGATCAGAGCTTCCGTAGGATTTTTTGAAGCTGTGGTGGTGGGCTGCATGGGACTGCCGCTGCCCTGTCTGCAATTTTTTTAATGACAAAGAGCAAGTTTTATGACTTATTTATTAATTAGCTTATTTATCCAACAACCAGCAAAAAAATGAACCGGAACTTGCAGCACTATTCATCTATTAAATCAACTTTTAACAAAAGAAAGGTGTGGTGAGCTATTTGTGTTTTATGTGTATGTGACTGCCAACGTTTAAATGTCACTTTATTTACAAAGCACATCTCCACTCAGTGTGCTCATTTGTCATTAAATACAGGCGTCATGTTTGCATAGAACACTTAAAACACTAAGAGGTGAAGCAAATATATGTTGGAGAATTGGCAAAAGGTGAGTTGGCGAAAGGCAATTAGTGAGTTGGTGAAACATACAAAACATATGACAAGTGAATAAGCAAAAATTGTGCTCAGAGGTCGAATAGGCTCAGAACAGGATTTTCCACATCCACCTCTGCAATTTTGCCCTTCAATTTCACGCATTAGTCACTGGAAAATTACAATATGTTGAAGAAGTAGGGAGTGAAAACCCGGCTGATCAGTGCGGTTATTGAATACTCACAGGGCTGTCGTCACACAGCAGGATGATGCGTGTCGAATAGCGAGATGAAGCACCACAAGGGTCACCGTTATGATAGAGGATGCTGATGGACCCATCCTCCGCCACCTGGGGGCTGGCCTGGACCAGACCCAGGTTGTAACTGGTGCTACCAATCACCTGGCACGCACCCAAAGGACCAACTGGATAGAGAGATTGGTGCATTTTTTTAAAAGCTGTGTAGCAGAACACAAAGAGGACGTGGACACTGACCGGGACACTCCTTCAGAGAGGGGAGGGGTTTGCAGACGTTGATGTAGAAGCTGCGTGACGTCACTACATCTGTATCTATGGCAACCCAGGGTCTGTCCCCTCCGTCTCGGACCAGGTGACTCAGGTCATACTTGTTGCCATGAGAATCTAGAGGCCACACCAGCATTTTTACTGAAAAAGTTGACGATCTTCTAAGGTTATGAAATGCGGTGTGTCCATACCGATAATGCGGCAATCGACTGGGGCAGGGACGCAGGCCAGCGCGGTGGAAAACTCAAAGAGCACGTTGTGGACCACGTGGCTGGGCAAAGTGCTCAAGTCCTCCCGCAGCAGCTTCAGTGAGCCGGGGTGAGCGGTTTGATTGCACACAAAATTAATGCTGAAGGTGTCCCGAGTTGCTGAAACAGAAAAGCCTTCCAGACAAAGAAAGACTAATCTTAAACATTTGTGAGTCGTATCATATTACCCGTAGAATCATCCCGAGGTCCCTTGTATGTTAGTTTCAGGAGGCCATCTGTGGAGTACTGCAGTATCTTCTCCACCCCTACCGGGCTGACCGGATGCCCGTCTTCCAGCTCACAGCCCGCCATTCCCGGTCCACATTCTGCCAGGTCCGCACAGATGTTCACCTACGAGGTTGAACAGAGGTAATGTACTCTTGATCAAGTGCTTTATTTAACACATTAACTGTGAACGCATACATGTGTAGGTCTTACCAGAAAGTCCTTTCCATTGCCTCTGGTTTTGTATCCAGACTTGGAGGCCAGCGGCTGCAGGTTAAACACCAAGCCGGTGTTGGGGTCCACCACAGCACAACTCTGAGAAAAAAGGGTCATCATTTTGCAGTGTGTCATCCATCCAAACTCAGCAACCAGGTACATGCAAAATAACAACTCACATTGTTCCGAGTGGTGGTGATGGCGCAGGCGGCCCTGGTCTCCCATATGAAGTTGGCGGTACAGTTCTGGTACATGAGGAATCGCGGGCCCATTGACTGTGTGATAATGGATACAAAATAAGTAACTCGTGCAGGATGTTGAGCCGTCCACATGGTCTAAGCGTACCAGAGTTCCCCTGGAGCACACCAGGTGGATGCGTGTCAGGTAAGCCAACGTCTGGCCATCAGACTCGCAGGGGGCGCCATCAGTGAACTCCAGCAGCAGGCGGTCCCGTCCCTCGATGATCGGGCCACGCTTGGAAATACCCATGTTGCTGACGGACACCACTTCCTTTGGAAAGCCCTGGAGCAGACCATTTATTATGCTTTTGGAGACAAACTACACATCTCAGAGGGCAGCATCAACACCTGCGTGGTGGTGTACTTCATCTGGCAAACCGAGGCGTGGCGGTCGCAGCCCATGACGGCGTTGACGGGTCGACAGATGTTAATGTAATACTTCTTCAGGCTGGTGGTGTCTGTCAGGTCCATGGCTTGCCAGTTGCCGGCCGAGGATGCACGAGACAAGCTGAAGAGAGGAGGAGAAAAGACTGATGGTTGATGTACAGCTGGTCAATTCATCAACACTTCGATAATAATAATAATAATAATAATAATAATAAATGGCTGGACCTGGAAAGATCATACTGGTCAAGAGTGTTGGGATCCGTCACCAAACACTCATGAGGCCTTTCAGGACATGCGTATGACGTATACCAGCGGAAGTTATATGTGTACGTGTCCTCCACCTGCATTGAGTGAATATCGTCACAGAAGTTCAGAAACTGCTTGGAAGAAAAGAGAAATAAATCAAAGCAACATGCAAGCAACAGTCTACCTGAAATTCAGGTTTTCCAGCGCCAGCTTCAGGGTCACAGAGGAAGGAGATGAGCGTGGATCGCAGCGAGTGTTGTTCATTGTTGTACTGGGAACCATTGCTGTATGTTAACTGGATCAGGCCGTCATAGTAGGACAGTCTGGAGTTTGCTTCTCCAAGACTCCAACTACTAAAATGGCAGGCAAAGAAAAACATACAAAACATATGACAAGTTAATACAGGGTTTCTGCCGGTTTCATAATGTCAAATTTAAGACTTTTTAAGACCAATATGAATTAAATTTAAGACCTTTATCACAGCATCAAAAACACAAACAAAA